>JAPQRP010000024.1:22076861-22099638 GCA_037367295.1 Apogon hyalosoma | reverse complement strand
CGGACGGACGGAGGGAGGGAGGGAGGGATGGATGGATGCTTTTATTTGTTCCTGTGGAAAATTCACAATTAAAAAGAGACCGAAAGCCCAAAAATCAAGAGTTAAAAACAACCAGCATCAACCTTCCGGTTCACTAACACAGTGCTCAGAGCTTTATTCTGAAACTCATTTGGATACAGTGACAGAAAGAAAGAAAGGTGTTTGGAAAGACAGTGCTGTAGACTACTGAATGAAACAGGAGAAGACCTGCTCACCATATTTCCCCGGTGGCTACACACCAATTCACACCTGGATACATGACACTCCTGCAAGTCCCACCAGACTGAAGTGTGACGTCACAGTGTGGATCACCTGTCATGGTTGAAACCAGGGACAAAAGATGTGTTAACGTGTTTTAACGTGTGGAGGTAAACAGACGGACCTGATACAGACGGACCTGATACAGGAAACACTTCTAACTAGGTTAACCACAACACATTATCTGTTTTGTTATTCTCACAATATACAGTACAGTAGAACTTTGCATGAGTTCCTGAAATCAATGTAGTGGGAAAATTATATAATAACTGTTTGATATAAATAACATAGTTGATTTTGCTCCATATCCCTCATCTCTGCCATCTGTCATGCATGCACAGTTTGCAGAATCAGCATTATCAAGGTGAATGGTTAAATAGTTTTCATATTATGTACATGATATGAGCTTCAGTTTGCTTTGCATAGAAACAGCAGTAGAAATGTCCTTCAAGTGTCCTATTATAGTTTAATGAGTACATTTTAGACCTTGTACTTCTATACTTTTATTTAAGTAAAGAAGTTGAGTCAGTAGTTAGATTTTGCCAGAGTCATACCTGTGCATTTGCCATCTCTGATTAACCTCCATGAGAAAACACAAAAAAGACTAAAATGATTAAGTATCATTAGATAGAATATTGTCTAACAACATGACACGATGATGATGAAATCAGCTGTTGGCACAGAAACTTTACTATCATTTCTGTTGAATATAATGTTTGAGTTTGTATTTTTCAGACTGACATTTCCTCTGTTGGGTAACAAGAGCAAAATAAGAGCAAATCAGAACAAATAGACTGAAGAACAAATCAACGTAATGATGCCAGTGGAAGCACTTCACTCTGTTCTGTTTGAGTACATTTTTTTTTTCAGCTTTTCGAGTCATGTCTGACACATTATTTGGAGAACTATTCTACAGCATAAGCACAAACATAAAATGACAAACAGACTGAGAGCAGCATGAAAACAACACTACATACTACTGTGCAGATCTGCCTCTGCTGTTGCACAATAACAGTAAATGCGAAGAATACATGAAGGGCCTGGACTTGAACAGATGTTCACAAAAAATGCACTGAAATTGTGCTTCAGAAAGATGTGATAAGAATCTGTGTGGATGAGACTGACTTTTATGAATTAGTCACAATGACCTGCTGGAGAGTCACTGTCACTACTTTTATCACCAAATCTAACCAAAACAAAATGCAGCAGCATCAAGTTCATCAAGTTCCTTGAGGTAATGATGAATTATGATTGGCACAATATGAATAATAGTAAATGAAACAAACAGTAAACAAAACTGTGATGACCATGGTTTTGTGGTAAACACAATAACAAATAATATCGATAATAAAATCAATATCAACATTGCAAACAGACATGTTACTGTCCACTGTAAAGGTTACATTAATAATATTGTAATAATTTTCACCTGCTATGTGTTAACTTTGTGTGTCTGTCTGCCAGTGGTGTCGGCAGGTAGTGTCCAGTGGATTTTTAAAGTGCTTTTGCTGCTGATAAGGACAGAGGATTTAAGTCATGTTCATCATTACAACAAATGTGACAGAGAATCCATCTGATGAAGAGATAGAACTCTTTTAATATCAGAGAGAAGATCTTAAAGAACTTTTATTGTTCATTCATTGAAGGCCTCCTAACATTCTCTTTTATCTGCAGTTTCAATGGTTTAACTCTGAAAGACAAGAACAGCCTGCAGGCCACTGTAAAAACTTGTTCCAAGATCATCTGAGTCAGACAAAGAGACTTGTCTTCCCTTTGGGAGTTTCAGGTGGTGAGGAAAGCAGAGACTATCATCAGGGATCCTCACCATGTGTTGTCCAATGAGTTTGCTTTGATGCCTTCAGGCTGGTGCTACCATGCACCTCAGAGGAGAACCAACAGATATTCAAAATCTTTTATTCATTTAGCTGTCATACGTTTAAATTCTTACAATAGTCATTTTATATGACCTTTTTTAATGTTAGCAGAACTAACAGGGTCTTCTAGCCTGCATTGGTATTTATTGGTGATTTATTGTTGATGATCTAATGTATCTACTTGTCATTGTCTTCCAGTGATCTATCTGGTATTTGTATACTGATTCATGTTTGAGACATTGTGCTTTGAATGTTGATTGATGTCTGTGGTAAGCTGCAAATGAATTGCCCATTTGGGATAAATAAAGTTTTCTGAATCTGAAAGGATGATGGGAGAAAGACAGTCCTGGTTGTGTTGGGTAATTATCATCTATTTTACATTATATATCATAAAAAAAAAAGAAATTATCATGCAGATCCAGTAAGTATGGTGCATCTGTTCATTATTTAGTCTTTTTCAGTTATGAACTCTTGTATTTCTCTTCATTGTAGTTGTTCTCATCATTCGGGAAATCCCAGGTTTTCTGCACTTTTCACTTAAAATTGCATCATAAATCACTTCATCCTGCTCCAAGTCCCATTGCTATTTCCTGTTTGTGACCAACTCATTTGTTTATTTCTCAGTTCTGTTATTTTTTTTTAAGATACTGTGCCTAAAAATAGCATACATTTGCCTTTTAATAATCCATGTGTAACTTTCAGTTTACTTACAAGGTTGTGTTTTGTTCTGTGGTTACATTTTCATCTCTTTAGTCTTTCTTCGTAATGTCTGTCTTAGAGTAGTAGCTTGAGAATCAACCATAAATAAGCAATGAAATGTCACTGATGTTATTTATAATTGTATGTGTGTGGATAAACACTCAAAACTTGCCACCTTTGTGTGAAATGTCAATGAAATCTGCTTAATAACAAACTTGCTTCAGCAGAAAATCGCCTGAAGTCATCCTGGAGCCTGCTCCCAGCGCTCATGTGGTATTATTACATCCAGAGAGACTCGATCAAATGAAACCCTCATTGATTGATTTGTCACAGGTCAAAACAGGTCACATGCTGCTGCTGCAACATCGTATTTCCTTCTTGTCAATTCCTGTTCAATGTCCTAAACAATAGTTAATGAGTGCATACATTTATGTCCCTGTAGCTTGGAATGCAGAGTGTGGCTATAATATTGACTGTACTGCTGTTTTAATGGTTGCATCAGTGCAGTCTGACAGAAATCGATTGGGAAATGTTCTGTCGGTTTGCAGGGTTCAAACATGGCAACCAGAGGAGCTCTTTGTTATGAGCGTGTACTTTCCTACAATAAATACATCGATTATGCTTTGCCATATCAGCAGGAGCTCACCGTTTTCCACAATACCACAGATTATCATTAAATGGTGTTTGCACTTAAATGCAGCAACGGGCACAGCCGTTATTTAGTCCACTTTATGCAAAACGAAGCATTCATTTCTCCCAAAGCCATGAATAAAAAGCCTTTGCTTAATTGCAATTTTTACTAAAACTAAAAGCATCATGAGGGTTTTGATTATACCAATACCAATTCATGTGGCCTTTTACGTCATTTCCTGTCATATGTCTCCTGTGGTGAAGCTGACCTTTACAAACATACTATGGTATTTTGCTGCACATATTTATTATGTTTTCCACCTTTGCATGTAGCAGCTTGTAGATTTTTTTTTTCTTTTTTCATATGTGTTCTAGTGGGAAAAGAAAAGGTCTTTTCTAAGTTAAGAAACCTGCCTGGTGACATGTTAGGTCACCAGGTCATATGACAGAGGAAAAAACAGAAAATGAAAAGCCTTTTTGCTTTTGAGTTACTATTGAAAGATTTGTGACAAGCTGATTGTACTGAATGACAGCATATGGTTTACCACTGATAACTTAATTAAAGCCTCAGTCACAAAGTTTCTTAAGAACAATGGGTTTATCTGAATCTCCCGGTTCGTACGAGATCTGGAGTTCGTAGACATTAGTGGAGGGAGCAGTCGTTTCTTACGGCCGTCTTATGAAGTCATTATGGCTGCCGTTCAAAACCGAAGAGCAACTTGAGGCTTCTGTGAGAAAATGATGTGATTTTGTATTGTGTGAACACCGTACAGTTGTCACAGTCTTCGTAAGGGTGCCTTGGGATCTTCCTACATCAGACCCACGGCCAATTCATGAATTATTTTGTCATAAGGTGGATGTACGGCACTGCTATATGCAACTCATGTCAATGGTAGGAAGATCTTACACTGTTTCAGAATATTTAGATTGGTATATAAACAGTGGTTGTGTAACTAATAGTCCTGTGTCATGATCATCGCATTCAAGATGCAATAATGCCCACAAGACTGAAATTTATACAGCTGCAAAATGAAGAAAAGGAAGATCAAGAGGTTGTGGCTGCTGTTTTGGTCTGACAGCAGCAGAAGAAGAGGGACATTCTAAACCACTTATCATAAAAAAAGTTTAACGTAGTTTAATGCCCCAGAACAGTGATCAATCATCACTGAAGTTCATGTGGACATCTGTAGTCATGTCCACTTTCACCTCTGCAAAAAACTTAACATAGTTTAATCTTAGAGTACTGTTCATTCATTCATTCATTCATTCATTCATTCATTCATCCATTCATTTCTGGACCACTTTATCCTTCACATGGTGCTGGGGTGCTGGAGACTATCCCAGCATTAGAGATGTCCACCATGATTTGGTGATGATTGATACTCTTTTCAGACATTCAACTATGTTAAGCTTTTGTACAATTGGCGTTTTAGAATGGGACTGTGCGTTTTACGTGTTTGGGATTGTGC
Source organism: Apogon hyalosoma (assembly GCA_037367295.1). Classification (NCBI taxonomy): domain Eukaryota; kingdom Metazoa; phylum Chordata; class Actinopteri; order Kurtiformes; family Apogonidae; genus Apogon; species Apogon hyalosoma. The sequence continues at coordinate 22,094,669 of JAPQRP010000024.1, read as the reverse complement.
GCTGTCTGTGGTGCTGAATCATGCATTCCTATAAAATATGCGGGAAAACTGACCTGGACTGTTAGAAATCAGCAGTCATAATAAGACATCAAATGAATAAATTTGAAGTAGAAGGTATAAGAATAAAACAAAGATACACAAGAATAATAGAGGTGAACGTTAAAAACACTAACCATCCGACACCGAGTGCCGAACACTACCCACCTGTCACGCACTTCCATCATCCTGATCCTCGTCACTTGCATTATCTCTCTGCAAGTGGTAAATGGTAAATGGACTGAACTTATATAGCGCATTTTATGCACCTTCATGGTGCCCGAAGCACTTTACAATTCCTCACATTCACCTTCGCAATCACACACACACTCATACACCAGTAAGTGGCTGCTGCCATGCAAGGCGCTGCCTGACCCTACTAGGAGCAATTTAGGGTTCAGTGTCTTGCCCAAGGACACTTCAACATGTAGACAGTCAGAGCCAGGATTCGAACCGCCAACCCTTTGGTCATTTGGACAACAAGTGTTGTTTCTTTATATGTATTTTTCTGTTAATAAATCACTTTCCCTTCAGCACTGTGTGTTTGAGTCCAGTCATTAACTCCGTCTTGAAAATTTGTACATGACCCCCTCTAAGAACGCCACGAATGACGCACGAATGACGCACTACTGCCTATAGAAACACCTTACGTCCACCTTAAGAAAGCCATGCGAATCACTGTCTGTAAGTCCGTTCATGTGAATGCTGTAAGGGACCCCTAATAACAACATAATGTGTTCTTGTGATCTACCTGCTGCCACTGCAGGAATATGTGGGTTCTGAAATGGCCTCCTGATCCACGAATGTCATGCGTTGTTCTTCAGTTGTTCATAAGGTATTTGTTAGTACATTCCATGAAAGGGGATTTCGTAGTGCATTCATGGAAAATCTTGCACAAGATCATCCACCTGGCTATGCACTTAGGAATGGTCCACAAACTCTACATTTTTATAAGGCTGCGTTGAGAAGGTCGTATGAAATGGTCCATAAATCCTCGCACGGTGTTCGTAGCCATTCGTAACAGCATTTGTGACTGAGGCTTAACTAACTTAGTTGTTTCATGTCATGATACTCATGATACTGAATAATGCTGGAAGGGACTGTTAGCCTGGCAGCTTCTGTAAGCGCTGTAAGTTCAAGTTCAGCCATGTTTAAAATTCCTTTTATGCCTGGGCATGTGTATTGTTTAGTGTAGTGTCACTGCAGCGCTGCAGCTCTCACACTGGGACTTGAATATTGCACTGCTTTCTTTTTCTTGTATTTTGAGTGAGTGATGCATGCCCTGTATCTGCTGTTGAACTGTCACTGCTCTGACAACTATGACTGTGCTCTGACAGCTGTGACTGTGATGGGTATTATTATTATTATTGTTACCCCCCCTCCCCCCCAAAGGAGAGGTAAGGGGTATTGTTTTTGGTTCGGTTTGTTTCTTTGTTTGTTAACACTCTAACAACAAATTTGGTTTATAGATTGCCAGTGACCCAGAAAAGTAGGTCAAAGTTAAATTTTTTTAAATTAATTTTTAAATTCTTTTTTTTTCTTCCATTTACTTATAATGGATGCAAGTTCAAACGTCTATAAAAAACAGCAATTTTGTTTCAATGTACTATAAACGTGTCACATACATAGCAGCAATTGATATGCTGACATCAGCACACGCATAGACATGATGACATCAGCTAGCTTGATGCCAAAATAAACTACAATTGTCACATCTCTGTCTGTGTGCTAGGTTTCTCTCTCTCTCTCTCTCTGACCCTTTGACCCAGTCACATGCCTCTAATCAGTCTATCATCCTCACCTGTGAGCGCAGCTGCAGCTCATCAGGTGATGTGTATATATTCACCACTCTGATCTCTGTTCCTTGCCAGATTGTTCTACTGCTTAGTGTGTGACTTTCCCACGTTTACCTGTCTGCTTCTTCAATCCTGAACCTGACCTGACCTGATCTGCTCTGCCTTCTGCCCTAACCTTTGCCTGTCTGACCACGTCTGCTCGGCTGATCCCTGGTAACGTACTTGCATCTGTCTGACCACGTCTCCTTGTCTGCTCCTTGGTCTCCTACCTGCCTTCTGCCCCCAACCACGTCTTCTGCCTTCACCTCGGATGAACCCAGCCCTCCTGGCTTCGACCCTTGCCTGTCCTCGACTCACCCTTCACATGCTCATCGGCTACTGGTTAACTTTGGCTGTTAACCTTTACATGGTGTGTTCCTGTGTTTTCCCTCACTCTGGTGAGCTGTTTCACGCAAGTGCATTAAGGACTGTAGAAGAGAAAGGACTCATTGAACTGATTAACCCTGTGTGCTCTGAACTTAATAAAGACTTTGTTACATTAAGTTCTTCTGTCTGTGGTCTGCATCTGGGTCCGTACTTCACCCGTTACAACAATACATGTGAGAGGCAGGGTTTATTGTGCCTGGCACCACTTGTTTGATTTTTGAGGTGGTGTTTTTTGCACATTAATACTTTTGCAATCACAGTTGTTGAATGTTTGAATAATATATGTCATTGAATAACTGTAGAAATTAAATTGAATTGCATGTACCAAAACAAATGTGTGTGTGTGTATATTTTTGTTATGTTATTTTCTTAGTTTGTTTCCTGACATGTATATTTGTCACCAAGAGTTTTTACAGTAACTGTGTAAAGCAAGTATTTGATGACAACTGGCATATTTTTTGGGTATTCCTGTTCCAGATGGTTCACTCTTGGTTTGCTAACTGTGTTTTTATTTGTTTTGCTCTTATTTCAGTAGAAGAGTGACCACTACTGTTATTCATCCATTACATCTATTTACATTAATTATACACTATGTTTATGAACTAGGTTTTTGTATTGCACTCATGTACTTTTCCCTCTGTATATCCCTAAGATTAAGATTGGTTTTCCAAAAGTGTGGTGTAGTGCTAAGAGAGGAACCTCTTATTAAACTTAAGCTCATTGATAACTCCCTATTCCTCATATCAGCTGACAGTTGAGAAATAACAGAACCCTAGTTATATTTTTGCGGGTTGTGTAATTCAGCTTTTACAAGAGCCTTCACATAAGTTACATAATCAAGCAGCGTTGGTTTCCCAGGTTCTAAGAGGTTCAGATGCTTTGTTTTCCCTGAGCTTGTGGAAGACTTAGGTGGAGGAAACTGTATTTTTTTTCCATTAAAAATGTATCATTTCACATCCCTCTGGGCCATTCATTCATATGTGTGAGCAGAAATTTGGAAATCCAGTAAGAAATTCAGAGAAACTAACCTCCTAAATAATTGCTTCCATTTCATTTTCTCTTCACATTGATTTTACATTCATGTTACTTACATACCCAAAGGCCTTAAGGACAATACTGCATAGGTAATTTGTCCACTATAGCAAATGTGAAGCAACCATAAATAAATAAAAAACCAAGAATTGTATTCATAGAGATACATTATTCATCCACAGCCTCTCTGATATTTGTTCAGACCTTTTCATCCAAAGACTAAAGGAAAGCCATTGCTGTCTGGAAATAAGGAAAATGTTTAACATAATATCAAATTCAATGCTGTGTCATGGTCCTGCTGTGTATCTCATGAAACATTCGTAACTTGTTGATTATTAAAGATAGATTTATGTCCATTTAAAGAGCAAAATAAGCAGTACAAAGTTAAAGGTGAATTGTTGCTGGGTTTTAAAGTAAAATGTTAAATTCTTTCCTCTCTGCATCCCCTGAGCACATTTACACGGTGACTTAAATCCAGATATGTTTCACTGGCACCAGTTTCCACATTTGTGATGTAGTATTTCATAACAGCCTTACATGACCCCAGCTCTAACACACAAATAAAAACCTGCAGAAGTGAGAAAATGCCTATAATAACGTGGCACTAAACCTGCTTCTAAACCTCATCTGTCCCCAGTGTCTACCTGAAAATGAATGCATCTGTAAATAGCAGTTATCATCATCGTACTATCATTATTTTCTCATGTATTTCAGAGGTCAGAGCCACACTCATGCAGCAGAAGGTTCACACAATGCATTTATCTGTGCACAGTTCACCCTCAGCTGCTTTTTACTCCAGTAACTCAGCTTCATTTTTCAGTTCTGACGTCAGAGTAGAGCTACTTAGTACAGTTTTTTCTCCTGCAGTTGTCTCTGTTACAGTAATCTTTCTCAGCAGCAGTGTCCCACCCTTTATTTCCTGCATCCATTCCCAGAATTTTTTTTCTTAATGACAATTATGATACTTTCATCTAGTTAGAAATGTGACTGGCAGACATTAAAGTAAATTATGCAACTTCAGCTGCTCCATTAGCCACATGGTGTTAGAATCTGAACGCTGCTGTAATCTGTTAAACTCCAGTCAACCAAATCAGCCTCCACATGAATGGATGAAAGTGGTTCAAGTATGCTCTGAGAATGTCAGAGTAACTAACTGGCAAAATGCCGCCGGCCTTCAACGTGTAGCCAAACAAGCATTCATGAAGCACTTGTGTGTATTTTATGAGGCAGCTGAAGGTTAGTGCTCTCGAGACTGACACTGAAGAGTTTTATTTACTTCATTGGATTCATCTCTTGACACAGCTCTGAAAGCGGTGATTAGATTTTACACTTTGCCAACTATGCAACACACACACACGCATGTCTGGTTATCTTTGTGAAGACACTCATTCACTTTATACGGTCTATAAAATTCCACTAATCACTGTAAGAGCAACTGTAACAGATGATGGCAGACTAAAAGTGAACAAATCAGGAACAGCTGTAGTTTGGAAACTGTCTTTTCAAGGTTAAAATTTAACACAGCAGGAGTGGTTCTGACATGTCTGGTTTTAATGTTTACACCTTTCCTCCTAAACACGACAGATACTGACATTATGTATTCCCTTGCCCCTTTCCCTAACCTTGCAACACACCAGAATAAAATATTTCCATTGTACGTTTCAGTAAATCATAAAATCCCAGTGTATTTTCACACTGAAGTGTTTTTTTATTTGACTTTTATTATAAAACAGAAGATTGTTGGGGGGATCGGTGATACAAAATCCAGGACTTTAACCCATAAAGACCCAGAGCTACTTTTGATGATAGTTCCCAAATAAATTTTTTTCTGTCTATTTCACCTTTTTTCATGTGATTTATCATCATTTGTTCCTGTATTTAATTCAGTGATCATGTAGATGTTCATAAAAGCTCAGAATAAAGTTAAGGGTTATTATGTAAAAAACAGAAAAAACTGGAGAAAAATTACTTTTTCATTAACTGAACATAAAATCAATCATCTCCATCCACTGTCATTTATTAAACTCCATGGGTTTTATTGGTGAATCAATGTTGTAGAAGATGACGGTGTTTCCATGTTCACTACGGAGCCTTTGAACGTCTTAATGGGTCATATCTGATGACCATGAAAAGATGACAAACTGCATTTTACACCAATTATTGATATGAATTGACAGAATTAGTGGATCAACAGATATTAAACACTTTGGATCAGTAGGTGCTTATGGTCTGGATGTTTGGGTCTATACAGGTTAATATCAGTAAGTAAAAGAGCTCAGTTTTTTTAGGTTTAGGCAAAAAAGCTCTTTTCTAAAGCTTCCTGGGTGTGAGATATCAACAGACTTATAAGTTTAACACCAGCCACACAGTGTGACATGGGTTTAAAAAAATGGGCCCAATGTGTATACAGACTGCAAAGATTTACTGAATGTTAGGTTGAAACATACAACATCAAAATATGATCAGTGCACATCATCTGTATGTGCCACTGTAATCTGAAACAACAAAAATGAGCTAATGATTGTTGACTGGTGAAAATGTGGTATTTATGTGAATAAAAAAAAAACTTCCTAAGTCCAGAGAGAGAAGAATGTGGCAAGTATTTTTCCTACATTTATTCATCTATTTATTTGGAAGGGACAGTGCATATTAATGACAGGCAGGTAACAAACATTACAATTATATACTAATAGAACAATAAAAGAATAACAAAATTAATGTACATCACAATAAAAGGAGAACACATTAAGTTAAGAGTTAAATATTAAGTTAAAAGTTAAATTACCTCTTTCTGATAGTACTATAGGTGTCTTTTTTTATGTCTAAATCCAGAATTGTTATGAACAAGAAAAGTGCATGTATTTCAGATAAAAAAGGGAACAATCTTCTTTAGAAAATGTACCAAAGATGTAACAGTTGATGTTACATTTTGACTATAAATCCATCACACACAGAAATACCTGGAACGGACCATTACAGCCTTAAAAAAAAGTTATGTGTTTTTTCACCACTTTGTCACCTGAAGAGAAAAGACTAAACACACTGTATAAACAGATTTACCTTCCTATAACAAAAGTAACACTGATCCACATACAGACTTTGAGGAATGAAGTCATTTCACACTTTGGACTTTTTAAATCACAGTATAATTGCATTTTGTTTCTGTGCTGTGGGGCTTTCCCTTTATGATGTTTGATGCTGTATACACACACACACACACACACACATACACAGAGCTGTAAAATTTCTTTCTTTCATTCTCTCCTTTTATCACTCTGTCTCTTCAGTTCTTCACACTCTGCAATCGATTCTTGTGTCATCCCTTTTTTCTGTTTACGGCCCACTTTGAAAAGCAACACCAAAGTGGGCTTTAATGTTTTGCTCTGTAATTCAAGCTCAACAAGTGTAATTAGCAATATTATAAAGAGCAGACCCTTATTATACATTTACACTTTGGAAAATCCAAAAATGTCTGACAGAGTTACAAACAGAAGAGTGTGCTTCTTTCACCATTTGGTTTTATTTAAAATAAATAAATAAAACATCATATAATGGTCACATTCAGGTTTTTCCATCTAAACAGGAAGAGACGGCAGCTTTTGCCAAACTCTTCTTCATGGGAAATTACAGGTTTCCAACTCAGAGGATGGTTGGTGAAGCTGCAGGCCTGGGCATGCACCAGAGCAGATGGTACAAAGACAAAAGGAAGGAAAGTCCTTAATAATCTGTCCTTAAAGCAAATTTCTCTGATCAATATCTTTAAGAGCTCAGTATATTGTGTGTTCGTGCTTTTATTAGGAGCAGTTTCTTGGTTCAAAGCTGCCAACGTTCACAAAGGTAACATGAACAACCTCTTACTGAACATTTTTTATGACTATGTTATTCGTGAAACATTCAAATTTATATGAAAACGTTGGTCACAGTTCCATTGCTGCCCTGTGTGGTCAGTATTACTGTATCTGAGCTGTTGTGTTGTGATAACCACCCCTGTTAATTTGTGCAGCTGAGGCAGAGAACTGACAGCACATTAATCTGGAAGTTAATCAGCAGGACTCCACGGCAGAGCCACAGCTCATCAACATGATGTTAATAAAATGGCTTTTTAATAGCATGTCTTCCTTCTCTCTCATGCTTTTTTACACTGTGACAAATATAGAACTGGTAGAACATTAATCAATGTATAGCTTTGTGATGCATGCACAGAAAGAATTTTTGATGCTTCTTATTATTCAATTGGCTTAAGTAGTATCTCAAACACATAAACCACTATGGCGGAATCTTATTTCTCCATATAGATACATTTATATCAGGTTTTCATGCTGCTACTCTGAGCTGCTGATGGTAGAAAAGAGGAAATGTGAAGCAAAATCAGCTGCAGGCAATAGACTGTATCCTCCTTTCCGGAGGAAGCATACAGTACCTTCTAATTATCGTAAGTATAAAAAAAATAAAAAGGAACAACTGTGAAGACTTGATAACACAAGCCTCAATGTATGGATGGCTACATTCCCGAATAAGAGGCTGAAGACCAAGTATTGCAGTAAGGTGTCTGTGTTCAGTTGAATAAAAAGTGAAACTCTGGATATTTCCAATCCATCCAAGACTAATGCGAACATGTTGAAGTGTATCAAAATGTCAACAAGCGCTCAGAGTGTGCATGTCTAGTGGAGTCTGTGTGTGCATCCACTGTGGCTTCACACAATGACGATGGTGCAGGAAAAGAGTCTTTAAGTATTATAAATTACTTTTACAGGTTTGGAACATCAGTGATGAAATATTGCCGGTAAATGTCAGCTGTGACTGTGAGATAAGACATTTTGGACAAGTTTTACATCGATGGATTAATGAGACTGAACGTTCATAGTCATTTATTACAGGTTACACTGATGATCAAAGCAAGCTGTTTCTTTAAACAATCTCAAATATTATCATGAAATGTTTGCAAAAAAATATTTTTTGTGTTTCAAAAGGTGTGGCTGTGACAGACACAAACAAATGCAAATTATTTTTTTGGTATTGTTAACAAGACAAAATAACAAAACTAAATTCTTGACAGTTTCAACATTCATACCCTGGATGTATTTCCTTATTTTGCTGAAACATTCAGTTTTGACCTTGATGGAACAGAGCATGTGCAGAAGGGAGCATGTAGGTTTGAACAATGGAACAATCAATCAATCAATCAATCTTTATTTATATAGCACTTTTCATACAGTAAAATGTAGCACAAAGTGCTTAACATATAATGTTAAGTTTATAATGTTAATGTTTGTTCATGTGCTTAACAATACTTAGTTGAGTTCATTGAGTTATAAATGATTCTTAATGCACTATATCAAAAATACATGGGGTGAATAAATATGTATTTCCACCACTGGATGTTTGGCACCAAGCAGTATGGCAATGAAGAAACATAATTAAAATGTAAAAAAAAAAAAACAAAAAAAACAAAACTGGTTTTTATTTACCTAAAAGAATGCAAAAACAGCACTGCCATTATAATACCTAGGCCTATAAAACAGTTAACACAATAAATCTGAACTCCAAGTGACCACAACTAAACAAGAAGGTATTAACTGAACAAACTGGCCTAATACAAAGACACCAGGGGACTTACATAAGGACTTGGCCAAACCAAATAACACATGAGTGGAAAACAAGACAGATGCAACGTATAACTAAATACAAAGCAAACCAAACTACAGCTAAATCCCATTCATTCAGCCTCAGCCTGTGGTTCAGTTGAGCAGGTGCTGGTATTAACAGGCTTCATTCTTCAGCTGCATCTTCTGTTAAACCAGGGGAAAAAAACTCCCTTCAGTTACACAGTACATGACAGGAGAAAGAGACGCCAAGAGAAACTACAACAAAAATGTACTCCAGACTGTTAAAAGGTTTTATTTGCCTGGCAAGAGGCAGCTGTTGTGTGTTATTTAGTTTAGGGGTAAATACCTTAGAAGGATTGGCTGAAGGCCAAGAGTGAACTGGTGATTGGTTGGGTAAATATGTATATTGACAAATATGGAATAGTTTACAGGACTTTGTCTCACATATGTGACCCAACTTGAAACAACCTTGTTTATACTGTTTGGTGTGAACCCAGAGCTCTGTAAAGGTATTAAAGAGGGACACATGACAATATCTTGTCTCCTTGGTAATCATTTTTGACAGTACATCTAAGACAAAGATTAATATGACAAATAATTCACAAGTTAATACAGTTAATCATTACTCTACAGTGTTAACATGTGTGCACTCCATATTTAAATAGTGTAAGGCTAAAATAAACATAATACTCAAGTAAACTAATACTTGCTTAAAGCAGCGTATGACTTTCATCACAAACTTTTTTTTAATTTGTAAAACCTCAGTGATAGCCTAATTATCACTAATCCATTAGTCTTTCTGTGCTTACGCACCTGAATCACTTCCATCATGGTGAACAGCTTTGAAGATGACTCCGTCATAAACACAGTCCACTTGTTTACATAACAAACTGAAAAGTCGAACAGGCCTTGTCAGAAATATTGTTGCAAAGTGCATTGTGGGAATTAGGGATTGGTGAAACAGGTCATTTAGCATTGATTAACAAATATTCCAAAACATCTAATACGCATGGCTTCCTTTAATAGAAGAACTATGTTTGTAATAAATAAATATAAAGTTTTGTTTAGCCTAGTGGGCAAAAACAAAACAAAACAAAACACAATGTACTTGCAAATGGATTGTTGGCAAAAACTTGATTACTAAGCAAAGACTGTATTCAAGCAAGCTATTAACCTTCTACAACATTGATTTGCCACCAAAATCCATGTAGTTTGATGAATGACAATGGTTGTTTTTGCATTCAGTTATTGATACCTCTGCTGAAAAAGTCACATTTCTTCAGTTTTCTCTGTTTTGATATACAGTAAAAACCTTTGATTCAACACTGGGTTTACATCAACATCTAAATTAAATATAGGGAAACACATGATTTACAATGGAAAATACAAAACACAGAGGGTAATATTATAATACATGATGATAAATCACTGAGGTAAGGGTTAAATAGAGAGAAACATTTATTTGGGAACTGCCACAAAAGTAGCACTGGGTCTTTATGGGTTAAAACCCTTTTTAATTAGTTGGAAAATGCTTTGTCTCAATGAAAACTACTGCTTTTTTGAGCTAACGAAAAGTTGACTTTTTACAGACACATCTGTCTCACAGGGTGCTGATGAATACATGGTTTTATAGAATATGATGAATTCCTGTAGATTAAACTACACTGTAATTTATAAAATAGATCAAATGAGTGGAACTTTAATTATCTACAGAAGAAAAATGCAAAATGCACATTAATGCAGCCGTAACATGAACTGAAAACATCAAAAGTAATAGTAAAACATTGACCATTTTACTGAACAATTACTACTTTTACTTTTCATAGTTTTACAAATGTCTGCATAAGTAAGAATGTATTTGAATGGATTATTTTCAAAGTGTGGTATTAGTATATTTACATCTAGGATCCAAGTCCTTACTCTTATGGACTGATATGTCAGATTTAGGTACGAGTGAAACATCAACTGTACATAATTTATGGACAGAAGAACTGTGACGTCTGTTCTGTCATTTTGAAGCCAGTTGTTTGCGATTTGACTGTCACTAGATTGGCTTTTTTGAGCTGGAAGAGACCATACTTGGACAAAAGGGGTGGAACTACAGAAAATGAACTTCATCAAGCATTGTGAATCAAAGTTGTTTCACAATCTTGTTGGTGGACGTTATTAACCACAACTACAAAAAATGGGTTTACCAAATCGAAGTGGCTATTGACACAGTACTGTGGCGCAAAATATTGGTTTGCCTATTACCACAGAGCCAATCAGCACCCTCGTAATATCATGTCGAAACCATCATGTACATCCCGAAAATTTCCAAGGTAATCATATGGTGAATAGGTCAATTGGAGACACAGAGAACATTTACCTCACTTGAAGATTTTCAAAAATTCACCGGTAGGTAAATCTGACATTGATGTAAATCAGCCACTGGGGCAATGTTCAGAGTTCAGAATTCCACATGATCACAGCACTCAACTGACATAGAACTGACACTGAACTGAGAAGTCCCACTGCATACTACTGCATCTATAACATGTAGCTCCGCCCACCTTCTCCAGCCGCCAGAACAAAGAACACCATAAAACAACACATAGAGTATTTAGAACAATAATTCCTATTCTGTACTATATATTATCACTAATTTGTCATTTCATATATAAATTGCCACAGTACTGTGGCAGCAAAATGCACAAAAGAATGCACTGAAGTATACGCCATGTATCACCACAGTACTGTGGCAACAAGAGGCTAATGAGTAAAAAAAACAAAAAACAAAACAAGAGGCAAATGAGTTCATGTGAAAGTATCAGCGACTGGCTCTAGGACAAATGCTAGCATTTGATTGGTCTGTGGCAATAGACAAACTGATATTTTGTGCCACAGTTCTGTGGCAGTAGCCATTGCCTTATTGAATAAGCTGACACCGTGAAAGACCGACTTGGTGAGCGAGCATCACACAGACCTGTCAATCATAGACAGATATGAAAGACCTCTGACCTAAGATCTGATTAACGTAGTAGTAATTTAAGGACAGACTATCACATCATTTATCAGAGGGAGCAAATAAAATCAATGAGACTGGAATGAGTCTGGAAAAAATCCTTACCTGCTCATTTTAGAGAGTGACTTAACGTTTTTACAATCACAATAAAATGATTATTGAACCCCAGTTTCTCATGAATTGTAATTTATTTCCGGTAAAAGTCATCATTATGAGACATTAGGATGAAAAACTATTTGCTATTTGATAATCCATCAGTTGAAATATTTCATCCTAACTGGAATTGAATGAACACTGCTGACAGTCTGACATTGCCAGAGAACCATCTGCAGTCAACAAAACCTTTAATGTGTGCTGCTTTAAAGAAACCAGGGCAACTGCCAAGCATCATTTGGAGACCAGCAAGTGTTTTATTATTAAGTCACCTCCAACCAGAATTACAAGAGACTTCATGGTCCATAAATCTGCAGACTGCAGGCTTATGGGCCTCTGTGTACGTGAGCAGACTGAAGTAACGCTCTGTGCCTTCGCTGTTTATAGAAACCTATGATAGAGGCTGGTATGTAAGCAACAGTGAGTTATATCATGTATTAGAGAGCAGAATCAACACAAAATGCCATCTTCCTGAAGAGATATAAAACATTATCAGTGTACAATCTATCTGCCCTGAATGTTAAACCCACCTCTGTCCCAAAATACACTACAAACAGGAATGAAAGTTGGAATTAAAAAAAAAACCAAAACACTCCAAGTGCGGTCAGAGAGTGCAGATCTCGCCTAAAGCCAGTAGCCTGCGCGTCTTCTGTCTTTTTTTACTGACTGTTATGGCTCAGTCTGGTGCTCTCCAGTGTTATAAAAAGTGAAAAACACTTCCAGCTATGTCTCCTTTTTATGGATCTTCTCTAAAATCTAAAAATCCAGATTACATCAAAGTCAATGTCTGAGTGTTTTTATATAACATGTCCCCTGGTTCAACTATCACAAAACAAAATTGTTTTATACAGTAGGTATTCTTGATCCAAACTACCACAATACACTGTTTAGTTGTGTATTTTATGTACGTTAGCTTAAAACACATTTCCTAGTTTTGCATTAAAACTTGATGATATCCTTCTTGCAGTAATATATTTTCAAGGGGGTAAATAATCAACAAATAAACTACCAAAATAGCAAACAAAAATCAATCTTTTGCAGCATATTTTTCTTGCTAGAATTGTTTTTTTTTTTTAAATCTCCCAATGAAATTGCATCTTTTGAATTTTCGTCCTAACACTGGCAATATTTAAATTTTAGCTTTAGTGTGTAGCTAAAATATAGATATGTGAACATAGCTGATTGTAACTAATAACAGTTTTAATATTGCTATTCTTACCATTTCCATAGTGGAAAGTCGAGTCCGGTCTTTCTTGTCAGGTCCACGGTGGTCTTCCTTCTCGGATGGTCTTCTGGTTCTGGTCTTTGCTGTTGGTTCTTGGCTCAGTGGTCCTGGGTCTGGTCTCGTGCTGTTCTCCGCTGCTCGTACTTGATGGTAGTTGTTAGCATAAATGCTACTAGCTGAAATCAGTTAGCTTTCGAGAGCTTAAGAAATAGCTTTTCTCCCTCAAGTTGAGATTGAAATGCGACCGTTGAAATGTGTCCAGTGTATATATACACTCCGTAGTAACCTGGCAACAGTACAATATTTGCAATGATATATGCAATATTTGCATTTTCTCCATGGTTTTCATGATGTTCTATATTTATTTTCAAAATTATTAATGAAATGCTTAATGACACAAAATGTGTTATAATGCCCCACTCTTCAGCTGAAATGTTTCCTAAATTTGTGTTTCTTGTTTAAAGGATATTAAGAGTTTGTAATTTCCTGGAAAACAATACAAATGTTCATGAATCTTCCTACATTCAAGGTTTATATTAATTATATGTTCAGCAAGTGGTGCCAGGCACATAAACCCTGCCCCTCCCATGTAGTTTATTTTGGCATCGATTCAGCTGATGTCATCATGTCTATGCATGTGCTGATGTCAGCATAGACATAGATAGTATAGACAAATTTCAGCCATTATAAGTTAATTGGGGGGGGTGAATAAAAAAATAAAATTCATTTAAAAAATTGGAACTTTGACCTACTTTTCCCAAAATGTAATCAGATCTATTCTGGGTCACTGGCAATCTATAAACCCAATTTGGTATGAATTCAACCAATAGTTTTGCTGTTACTGTTAACAAACAAATGAAGAAACAAACCAAACCAAAAACTAAAATGCTTTTTCTTTTTAGGACTTAAGATGTGGATCCAGTGCCTACGGTAGTTTTCCAGAGGCCACTGGTGGTATTGCAGCATGAAAAAAGGGTCCCTCTAGAGCAGAGCTGTCAAACTCATTTTAATTCAGGGGAAACATTTAGACCACTTTTTATCTCAAAATATTAGTATAATAACGACTCCAAATTTTCCACTGTTTTAGTGCATAAAAGAAAAATTACACCGTGATTAAGGGTGTTTACATTTACAAACTATCCTTTTACTATGAAATGTGAATAATCTGAACAACAATGACAATATTAAGCCTCAGCTCATGACTTACACATGTACATTACAACTTACAGATCACAATCGATCTACAAAAGTCTGAAACATTTAGTACAGGCATCTGGAACTAAAAAAATGTCACATTCAACTTTATGATCAAAACAGACAGTGACATTCCGGACTGTCTATCTCTTCTGTATAGTTTTTGCACTTTGCAAATTCAACCTGTGAACTGAATCAAACCCTTTGGAGGACTGGTTTTTGCCCACGGACCATGTGTTTGGCATTCCTGCTCTAGATGTTGAGGAGATGTCTGTATAACTGCTTACATGTCTATTTACAACAGAGGTTTTATTTGTGATTTTAATTTGTTGCGCTCATTGTCTTGAGTGGGGAGCTGATAAAATGCTCCTCTGCATGTATGCACCAATGAGCAACTTAATGTTGAACTGAATGGGTGGCATTTTAGAGACAGAATCCAATAATAAGGTCCAAGTATAGCTAACCTATTAGAGCAGCCTGGACCTTTGGGAAGAGGAGAGGTCGGTCTAGATAGATGAAAATATGCAAAAGTAAATTGCACTCCACTAGCTTTGGGACTTTAATGCTTCAGTGCTTGACTTTTTAGCTTCACTGGGCAAGAATTCTAAAATTATGTTTCAACATATTTTCATTCAAGTGGTCAGAGTGGACATGAAACCTATATCTACTCTTACCTATTTTCAGGCAACAGAAAATCTACTATAGTGAAATGTCCTGTTTTTGTCCAATCACAGGTATTTCCAGACAGGTAGGGCGGTTGAATACTTGATTGACAGATGTAATTACCAGTCACTGATCAGATTCTGCCCAGTGCAACCTAGACATCAATTTACTGCTGTAGTATGTATGTTGACACAGAAGTGGCTTCATTTTTCCATAACACAATGAAATGACACAGAGTTTAGCTATACGTATGTTTAGCCTTTTGATTTGGACTGAGTTGCACAAGGACAGTGTGTATATCAAATTCTGGCTTTGTCTTTTTTAAGGGGTTTATTTTTGGCCCATGATCTAACCCCATCTTCTCATGGAAATCAGTGTAGTGGCTGTTAGTGCAGTTCTGCTGAGACACAGACAGGCAGATGGACAGACAGGATTTATCACATAACCTACTTAGCTGAGATAAAAATAAAGACATCATATTCAGGCAAATGGTGATTAACCACATTATTTCAGTCTGGCAGCAGATGCATACAGGACGCTGGTCTCTCCGAGGACGCATTCAATCAGCGGTTTCCATTTAGTAAAGCTTTTATCTGTATCTGGTGACACATACACAACAAAGTGAGGAGATGCCTGTTGTATTGTAGCCAAAGGCAATGTATACATGTGTCTGCACTTAAATGGTGCAGGTTTTCTTTGTGATAATCAGTATTTTCTGTAATAAGGGACTGAATTAATATTTGTTTTCTTTGATCCAGATCTTGTCCTGTGTCTGTGCTTGTGGATTTGAAGGTTTCTGTACAGGGGTCCAGCCGAGGGCATCACTGCAGATCAGATCACTTTCACTTGTATTCCTCTAATGTAATATAACACACAGGAAAATAAATGAGCTCATTGGAGTGGCCCAGCAGACATTTTGTTTCAGCAAGATAATGACACATGCCCAGGTCATGACATGTTAAAACTGTTGAGAATTTAGTTTTGGTGTTCTTGGTTTTTTTTTTTGTTAGCAATAAACAAAGAAATAAAAAAAATCACTTGCATTTGTTTGTGTCTGATACAGCCACACATTTTGACACACAAAAAGATTTTTCTGCAAATTTTTCATGATATTAGTGGAGATTGTGTAAAATTTTAACAATGTCTAAAAACTTGTTTCCACCACTGTATGTTAAAAAACAGCTTACTGTGATCATCAGCGTAACCTAAGAGTAATGACTATGAACATTCTGTCTCATCAATCAACTTGTCCGAAACATCTTATCTGTCAGTCACAGCTGACATTCATCAACATTTAACAAACATTTAACGAAAAAAATCATTGTCATTTGTTTGTGATGCAGACACACATTTTTAAACACAAAAAATAAATATATTTTCTGATAATATTTGATATTGTTTAAAATGTTAAAGGTGTCCAAAAACTATTGTATTAGAGGTAGGAAATAAAATCTATGACACTAGAATGAGTCTGTAAAAAAAATTATTACTTGCTCATTTCAGCGAGTGAGTTAATGTTTCAATGATTACTACAAAATGATTATTGCAGCACAGTTGTTTTTTTTTTTTATCAATTTTAATTTATTATTGGTAAAAAACAAAGAAAAAAAACATTATTATTTGCTATTTGATAATCCATCAGTTGAAATACTTTGTTCTGACTGGAGGTGAATGAACCCTGCTGATAGTCTGACATTGCCACAGAGCCGTTTTGAAGAAACCAAGGCAAATATTTCATGATAATATTGTGCAAAGTCTTAAGGGTGTCTAATATGGGCTGAAATATGTGGCACCATCATGAAAACTGAATCTTAATTGTATAATTTGAAATTGAATTTATTAGTTTTGAACTAAAGTCCAATAAACTTGAAACTGAATGTTTCAAGTTCAGATTCAGTTTTCATGATTCAAATTCAGTTTCTGGCGGCACATATTTCAGCTCATAGTCTGAACTCTTTTTTCCCCCACTCTAACTCTGAATTAACCCATAAAGACCCAGTGCTACTTTTGTGACAGTTCCACAATATTTTTTTCTCTATATTTAACTTTTCTTAAGTGACTTATCACCATTAATTATGATGCTATCCTCTGAATTTTGTGTTTTTTCAATGTTAATCATGTATTTTCCTATATTTAATTTACTGATTTCGTAGATGTCCATAAAAGCTCATATTAAAATTGAGGGTTATTATATCAAAAAGTGAGAAAACTGAAGAAAAAGTGACTTTTTCAGCAAAGATACCAATAACTGAACGTAAAACAAGTGTTTCCATCCACTGTCACTGATCCAACTCCTTTGGTTTTACAGGTGAATCAGTGTTGTAGAAGATGACAGTGTTTCCACATTCATTATGGAGCCTTTGAGCATCCAAATTGGTCGTATCTGATGACCACAAAAAGATGATAAACTGTATTTTACCCAAATTATTTACATGTATTGATAGCATTAATTAGGATTAGTGGATCAACAGGTATTAAACATATTAATTGGTTGTCAGAGGATGTTTGGGTCTTTATTGGTTAAATCAGCGGTTCCCAAAGTGGGGTACGCATACCCCCAGAGGTACTTGAAAGAAGCCCAAGGGGTACTTGAAATTCCATCCATCCATCCATCCATCCATTTTCTGAGCCCGCTTTATCCTCACTAGGGTCACGGGGGTCGCTGGAGCCTAT
>JAPQRP010000024.1:22059184-22073946 GCA_037367295.1 Apogon hyalosoma | reverse complement strand
GGGAGAACATGCAAACTCCACACAGAAAGGTCCCACCGACTGGTGTTGGAATCGAACCTAGGACCTTCTTGCTGTGAAGCACGAGTGCTACCCACTGCACCACCATGCCGCCCTACTTGAGATTCTTTTTTGAAAAATACATTAAATAAGTCATCATGTACCAAATACAAAATAAATAATGAGGATTAATGCTGAAATATAAAACACAGTAAATACATTCATATAATAGTTTTATTATTAATCATCTTGTTTAAGCTTTGTTAACATTTTAAGGACATTTCTATTTTACATTATTGAAAATGTCTTTATTTGAGTATCTAAGTAATTATTTTTCTTTTATGAAAGGTTCAGCTATTAAGTAATGACCAATTTATTTATTTTTCTTATCAATGAAAGAGGGCACTTTTCAGTTTATATTTTGCACACAAAATATAGTTTGACATATATATATATATGTTTCCAAAGTGTTGAAAATATAAACAGACACCTTTGGCATGGGTACAAATTTTGCCAAATTTTTTTCAATCAAAAATGCTGAAGCGAGATTTGTGGGTACTTGGCAATAAAAAGGTGTATTTCAGGGGGTGCTCCACTGTAAAAAATAAATAAATAAATAAATAAAAATAAATAAAATAAAAAATATTACCAATAATAATAAAATAATAATAATAATTGAGAACCACTGGGTTAAATGATCAAAACACAAACAGTGTCACCTGTGGTTAAGGTGGGTTATACTGGAGCATGCTGGGAAATAACGTGATTTTAAGAGTTTAAGTCTCCTCAGAAAGTCCAGAAATAAGCGTCAGTGGTTTTGTTTCCTGACTGAGAAGCAAGAGAAGGAGTAACCCAGAGGAGAAAGTGAACGGTGGAAGTGAGAAGGAGAGCAGGGATATTAAAATGAAGAGCAAAAGTGCGGAAACTGGAGCTGAAGCGCTGAATGACTTTTACGCATGACGCAGGTGACTCTGACAGAGAAGTGAAAGTTATCGGGGATAAATCTGAGACAGTGACCTGAGCGATGGGAACCAGAGAAGGAAGACCCGTCACTTGTTGGTGCATTTATGAGTAAATGTTCTTTTTTCCATATATATTTCTTGGAAAGCATGAGGGGCTTTTTACTCGGTTGGGCTTTTCTTTGGGTGACGGTGCAGCGGAGCAACACGCAGATGTCTGTACCTGCCACAGGTGAGATGACGACCACACAAAACACGTCGGATCTACAGTGAACAGCTGATCTGATCACACAGATGACAACTGGACAGGTTACGGTCTTATTTTTCCACACAGTACGACCTATATTTGCATAATTGTAGGCTGTGCTGCAGATCAGTGTGTGCTGTTTCCTTTGGCACTAAAAGACAGTATTTTTTTTCTTCAATAAACTCTATATTTCAAGATTTCTATCAATATATTGTCATCAGTCATTGTTTGGTGATGCAAAGCTGGGAGACATGAAGGCAGTAACTCACTGAATGAACATAGGCCAAGATCATTTCAACACAAAGGTCGGTGGTTCTGTGGTTTCAGGGAGGAATGCTTTACAGCAATATTGTTTTTTAATCGAAGGGGTGTGTCATATATGCATTATAAAGATAGAATCATTTTATGACATGTAATAAGTGTGAATAACCACTGAAGCTTAAATCAGGAGGATTTATTCTACCTTAAATCGAGATTTGACCATTTCAGTGTAATTGCACTTAATATTTACTCTATAATATTTTAGAAGTACAAGTATTAGTCCCCTTCTATCAACAGTTCATAATTGGGAAAAGTGTTTATTTTGTGCAGTGTTATGATTTATTAGATTCTATTCATTCAGCAGAATAACCCATCAGCTGCTTTTGACACTAATGTAAAATAAAAGTGAGTGTCATTTCTAAAGGTTAATGTTACTTGATTTTAAAACTTATTTTTGTAGTGTAGCTGATATTTGAGGTTTAAAGTGGGGGGAAAAAATCCATGTAGCTGAACACTGCTCATGTTGTTTTTGTACTTTTTCATGGAACAAATTATCCGGGAGTATTAAATTTAACAAGCTGTGGAAAGTCATCTTTTCCAAATTATGACACCATTGCAAGTGTTACAGCTCAGTTGGACCTAAACGAAACCTCTTAATAGAAGCTTATGTGAGTAAACACTGAGCCCAGAGGCCCCGGACGGCTCTAAAATGTTTCAGGTGCAAGTGACGGCGTGAATGAATCTTAGTGCAGAGAAGTTGAGAGGGTCAGATTTGTGTTTTCTTTACATGCTAAGTCTCTGTGAGATAAAAACCTGGATCCCACACTTTGGGTAATATTTAATTCCGGCTCATGACGATGATTTACGTCATCTCTCAGTTTATAAAACCAGGTTCTTTGTTTAAGATTAAGATGAACATATCCTTTATTATCCTGCCGGGAAAATTGTCTTGGGTAATAGCGCCGTGTTTTCAGCTACAAAGGTTAAAACAAACAAAAGAGTTAGAAGACAATGCTGTAATCTGATCACAGGCAGTAAACACAGAGCACAGCATAAAACCACATGAATATATAAAATTACATATGTATATACAGTATTGATTGTCCATATATACTATACAATCACAATAATACACATAAATATGCATACCAAATCACATAACGATGCATACCACAAGCATACAAGAATATACGATATGATAAAATGTACTTTATTGTCCCCATGGAGAATTTTTCCTTAGGCATAGTGTATGCTGCAACTAGTAATACACAAATGAAAACACAGTATAATAGATACAGAACATAATCAGTGCTCCATCAGTGGAGACGAGTAGACGAGGAATATGGAAGAATACTAAACCTCAGACTAGAAACTTATCAGTACCTTTCATAATAGTTTGTTCATTTGGATTTAAGGTTAGTAATATGTCTTCTCTTATCTATAAACTCTATTACATTAATATGAGTTATATCGTAACTAAATTACTAAATTATAACTAAACATATTATCTGTGACTGAACAAGCTCCTCCAGAAGAACCAAATACTTTATAAAACTGCTTTTACAGGAGGAGTACACAGGACATTTGTCTGCGTAAAATTTGCTCAAATTGAAGAAAATTTGACTCAGATAACATTTGGTCCCTCTCTAAAAAGAGTGAAAGTTACTTTTTGGGTAGAGCTCTCCAAACTCAATATAGAGCCAAATTTACTCTTTTTGAAGAAATACTTTTGACTCTGGAAGAAATGCTCAGTAATGTTTCTTGTGTACTTAGTTGAACTTTATTTTTTTTTAAAAATGACATTTCTAAAATCTAGTCAAGGCTATTTGTGGCTGTCATGATCCTGAAATTTAAGACAATGATTAATTTTCATACAAATAAGTGGGATTAACATTTGAAGTGCTTTTTTTTCTGTGCTTTTTATTCCAATAGTGTAGGTTTAGCCTATCAGTAATTTATTTGTGCACATAAAGACAAAGACACATTCATTGGCGTTGAATGCTGCAAGACATAAATAAAAATACATTTACGTCTATAGGCTTTGTAAACACAAATTGCACAATCGAATGTTCACTCCTTTCTATTGATGTAAAGAAGGCAATAAAAATAGACAAAGTAATGATTTACAATGACAGCAGTGACAGATCTAGAAAGTTTTGCCTGTGTGGCAAATGGTCTTTGCATGGAAGACAATGGATGGTAAATCCACATATATATGTAAATAGATTCAACAAGAGATCCACAAATATACGTTTAAACTTTATTGCGATATCCTAGTTTGCTTCAACACAATACAAAAGTCTTCCTTATGCACAACAGGAACAAGATCATTGTTTAAACAAAACAAAACAGCTGCTAAAAAGTAAAAGTAATAACAGTAAAATAACAATTATCTACTAAATCAAAGTTCTGCTCTGCAAAAATTGAAGGAATTGTAAGATGTAGATGATGTGGATTTATCAGTTTGAGAGGCCTGTGGAAATAGCAGTGAGGCTTTTTTTTTTTTTTTTTTTTTTTTTAACAAGTGGAGCTGAAGTGCTGTTACATGAAAGGGTTTGACAAGATGACATAAAAAGAGCACCAGTCAAAATTAAGTGGAAAATGCTGTGGAAATAGTCATGAAAATACAACGTTTTTTGGGGTTCAGTGTTTCTTTGAGTTGTTAAAATCCAGATGATTTCAACACAACGGAGAGAATCGTCACAAATATGCAAACTTATACAATTTTAATCAAGGGATTTGTTCTAAAAGTGACAGACTTAATGCTATTGAGAGATTTAGTTGTTATGCCTCATTAATTCTTTGTTCTTAGATAAAGAAATAGTTTAATAGGACAGGTTTTTACGGCTCTTCAACTTCCCTGGAACTGCTCATTATCCCCCTTTATAATTAAATCAAAACAACATGTTCCACAGAAACTACAAACCACAAAACCACACATCATTAAATGCTGGATCACAACCCAGCATAAAAACCACACAAAACAGCAAAACTTTAATCTGGCAGTTTATATGAGCATGCGGATTTTATCATTCCACTGCTGGTAGAAGGTGTGAAATAAATAAGAGGAATATAAATAAACAGGAATAGTGAACGGTTCTATAAACAATTACAGATTAACTTACAAGGAAACATCATCTCACAGAACACTGACAAATATAATAAGATATATCAGCGAGCGAACAGCCGCAGTAGAAAGACATGGTTTAGATATGAACACAGGGAGAGGAGGTAATAAGGGGGACATTTTTATATTCATAGAATTGCAGCAAGAAATCAAATGAACAAATCCATTTAAAGGTTGAACACCCTCAAAGATTTAAACAGCCCCTGGTGACCAAAAGTATCTACTGTTCTTGAATGTTTTTTTTAACTTTTGAACCGCTAATCTTATCATGACTTGCAGTTTCAGAGCTTTTTAGTAGTTGATTTGTCTTTTCTTTTGGACTTTCAGAGGCTCTGTAGTGAATGTAGAAACACTGTTATCTTCTGCAAAGTAAAACACATGTAGTTTGACCAGTGACAGTGGATGGAGACAATTATGTTCAGTTAATGATACACTGTAAAAAATTACTGCAGAATTAACATCACAAAGTTGTAAAATTCCAACATAAAAAACTATAAGTGAAAATACTGTGCAAAGTCGTTTATTTGAAAAGATTTTTGTGTTAACGATTAAATCAAATATAGCTGTAGTTTTTACAGGAGGAGTATGTTAACAAAACCATATTTGTATGTAGAAATTATGTATTTCTATTGTTTTGAGAAAATAAAACTGTAAATTGAAAAACTATGTGGTGCCGTTTAAATTGCAAGACCACAATGTTGAAATAACAGCCTAGTTGTGCTTTTTTTTTTTTTTTAAATTAATTAAAAAAGTAATAAAAAAAGTAAACAGTTAACAATTTAACATTTAAACATGTAATTTATTAGGTGGTTATGGCTCAGTTGGTAAAGCAGGTTGTCCAGTGATTGAGGGGTCAGTGGTTCAAGTCCAAGTGTCCTCGCAAAACACTGAACCCAGTAGGGCCTGGTGGCTTTGTAAAGCACTTCAAGCACCATGAAGGTGAATAAAACGTGCTATATAAATGTTAAATCTACATGTTACTCCAAAAATATGGTTTGATGTTTTTTACAGTATTGTTCTGGTAATCACAGCTGCCAGTTTTTTCTGTTAAAACAATGGGATTTTTTTTACATTGTAGATTTTTCAGAACATCTTCACTTTTCTCTGTTTTGATATAAATACCTTAACCTATAAATACTTGATCAATAAAGTAAATATTGGAAAATACCAGATTTTTCCTGAAAAATGCAACAAGATAGCATTTTAATAAATGGAGATAAATCGCTTAGGAAAGATTAGATGTAGAGAGTAATTCACTTGAAAGTTTCCAGGGTTAATTGTCTTTCTTTCTTTCTTTCTTTCTTTCTTTCTTTCTTTCTTTCTTGACAAAGAAGTTGGATATAAATTAGTAACAAATCTCTTTTTAGTCAACTACATATGACGATTCCTCTTCAGAATATAATTCCACTTCCATTGGTCAATACTTTGTAGGACAGACACACATCAGTAGATATAGACTTAATATTGTACACTATGCATACGACGACAACGGGACTGTTCTTATGACTGTGACGTGGAGAATGGATTGGTATTTTCAGGTGGCCACAGTTAATTAAAAGTAAATAGTTTGAGTTAATTCACTTCCACATGGAATGCTTGGAATTTTTAATTAACCTGCGGCTCTAAAAGGCGCCAGAGTCACATACAATAAACATACAAAGTGTTGAGATCAACAGGAGTTTAGAAATGATTTTGATCATAGAGCAGATAGTCTGCCATCTGTCCGTTTGATGTCAGTGCTCTCAGTAAACTTCACAGGAAACATTAACATATTTTTCCCTCATCTGTGCTGATGTGCAGTGTGGCACATGGCCTTGGCTCAGCTTGAAACCAATTAAATGACAGATGACGCGCTCAAATCTGCCTCCCTCTCACACAAAGTCACATTCACCTGGTTTTTTCCTCTGAGGAATGCAAAGATGGAACAGTTCCTCTACATTTCCATCAACAACCTTAATCTGAAGCCCCCCCCCCCCCTGGCTTCACCTCCCTCTCATCCTCTCCCTTCTGCCCTGTTCTAAATAACACTTCTGCAGACGTCATCCTTCACCCTCCCTGTAGCGCCTCCCTACCTTCCTGTCCCTGTAAGCACTGTACGTCATCAGTGTTTCATTAAGACCTTCTCTGACGCCTCTTGGTCTGATTGCCTGTTCTTTCTCATTTCTTTCCTGCCTGTTTATTTTTGCTCTACTTTATATCCATCACCCTATAAAAGTTTATTGATTATAGACCATTGCTGCCGTAAAGAAGCGGGTGTGTTCTGTGAAGGAGCTGTGAATGGAAAAGGCCGATAAGTGTGAAACAAGTGAGGCAGTAACACAGCAGATGTGTGGACAGTAGATGTGGAACAAAGAAAAACTGTATGTGTGTTATTTATTCATATTCACACATACCATTTTGACCATCAGTCTAAATTATTCTTATAAATGTCCTTTCTAATCAGTTAAAAACTTGGCTAATATTTCATATTTTCAGCATAAAAGACACTGAATGGCGTTGAGGAGTAACAGTACAGTGAGTCTTGGACATAAACAGGACACATCTGACATGGGTGCAATTGATTTTTTTCATATGAAATGGAGCTCAACTGCTTCAGAGAAATGATGAGGATTAAGCCAGCAGGTGTTTAGTTAACCCTTACAGACCTAACCAGCTGCCAGGGACCAAAAATATCTACTGATACAAAATGTTTAATAACTTTCAAACCACTAACTCAATCAATTTGTTGAAATAATTGAGGTAAAATGCAGTTTCTCAGCTTTTCACGGTCATCCAATAAGACCTATTTGGACATTCAGAGGCTCTGTAGTGAACATGGAACATCTTCTGAAACATTGATTCACCAGTAAAACATATATTATGTAGTTTGACAAATGGCAGTGGGTATTAACACTTTTCAAGCAGTGATATATTGTATTAAATCTTACACTTTATCTTAATTTTTTCTGTTTTTATTTAATAACCATTGGCTTTACTCTGCTTTTTAATGATGAATAATCAGTAAATTAAATTACAAGAAAATACCTTAATTTTTACAGAAAATCCAGAGCAGAATATTATAATAAATGGAGATAGATCACTTTGGAAAATGTATTCCCTTGTTGCTGTAAAAATAGTTTTAGGTCTTTAAGGGTTAAAGCCACAGCAGGTGTAAATCATCTGCCATGTTTTCACAGTGATAAACCATAGACTGTGTTCAGACCTCACATTAACATCCATCCTGAGCCCTGAATACATGTGTCCAGCTGTGAGTGTGCTCACCAATAGTCAAAAACATAATGCATGCATTCATTTAACCCTTAAAGACCCAGAGCTACTTCTGTGGCAGTTTCCAAATGAATTTTTCTCCCTATTGAATCTTTTCTAAGTGATTTATCACCATTTATTATAATATTATCCTCTGTATTTAGTGCATTTATTGTATTTATATATTGTTTGTTTTTTCAGTGTAAGTCATGTCTTTTCCTGTATTTAATTTCCTGATCATCCAGATGTTCATTAAAGCTCAGATTAAAGTTGAGGGTTATTATATCAGAAACAGAGAAAACTAAAGAAAAAGTAACTTTTTCAGTGAAATATATCATTTACTGAACATAATCCAAGTGTCTCCATCTACTCTCATTGATTCAATTCCATGGGTTTTACTGGTGAATTATTGTTGTAGAAGATGATGGTGTTTCCATGTTCATTACGGAGCCTCTGAACGTCCAAATGGGTCATATCTGATGACCGTGAAACAATGACAAACTGCATTTTACACCAATTCCACACATACATGCATTGATAGGATTAGTGGATCAACAGGTATTAATCATATTAGATCAGTAGATGGTCTTGGTTGCCAGTGGCTGTTTGGGTCTTTGTGGGTTAAAATAATCTTTCTGTGTAAATTTTTTTCACTGTGCTGCTTATAAGCAACTGTTTCTCACTGAATGAGTGAATATTGTAAATCAGTCAGTACAACTTAACCCATAAAGACCAAATTTTTATGACAGCTCTTAAATTGATTTTTCTCTCATTTGCCTTTCTTAAGTGATTTATCACCATTTATTATGATATTATCGTATTTATTTTGCATTATTCAGTGTAAATAATACATTTTCCCCTATATTTAATTAACTGATCATGTAGATGTTCATGGAAACTTAGAGTAGATTCAGAGGTTATTATATTAAAACTGAGAAAATTGAAGAAAAAGTGACTTTTTCAGCAAAATATATCATTAACTGAACATAAAAACAAGCTTCAAAAACCACTGTCATTTGTCAAACTCCATGGCTTTTACTGGTGAATCAATGTTATAGAACAGGGGTCACCAACCCTGATCCTTGAGATACTATCCTACATGTTTTAGATGTATCCCTCTTCCAACACACCTGATTCAAATGATCAGCCTATCCTCAAGCTCTGCAGAAGCCTGATCATGACTGTCAGGTGCGCTGGAGGAGGGATACATCCTTTCAGTTTAATTCAAACTACTTTATTTATCCCTATAGGGCAATTTAGTTTATAGACTACCAGTCTTTGAATTCAACAAAAACATCCAATATACACACATACACAAACAAAACAAAATCACATGGACAGACTTTCTGTGCAAATGAAATGCAGGAACCAGAGCAGCATAGGTCAAAGTGCACGGACCAACAGGGACCAGAATAAACAGTAAATAGACAGATAAGCAAACAGATACATACAGTGGTTACAATGTTTGACTATCAACAGAATTAAGTAGCCTGATGGCAGAGGGAATAAAAGAGCTGGCGTATCTGTTTATTTTCCTCGCCGGGGTGAGGTAGCGCCTTCCTGAGCCAGGACATGATCAGGTTGATTCAGGACCTGACAAGCTTCCTGGACCACCCGTTTCTTCCACAGGGAGCTCAGGTCCGTCAGTGGGACGCCAATAATCTTTGAGCAGATTTTAACAATGCTGTTGTTGTCCTTCACAGACAATCCATATGGTCAACGGTCGCTTTGTGGGTGTTTATGAAGTTAAATGTCTACATGACAACCGTGACCATTCTATATGCTTTTATCAGCTTTTGTACAACACATACTTTTCACCAATCTCCAGTCATCAAGTGCTTAAAACATGTTTCCTACTGGTTCATGTGAGCTGTAGATATCATTTTAAATTTCCCAAAGAAGAAAAAAAGTGACAAAGGTGGAGCATCATTCACATGAGCTCAAGAAGCATCACAGATACAGAACATATTTGTGAGCTTTTTGAACAATTTGATATCTGTATATTGGATCTTCATTGCACAAGACAGAGAATATCAGATGAATAAGCGGTCCTTCAATGCATTCCAGGACATAAACCTCCTCAGACGAATAAAGAGTGTGGATAAATATGTTCCAGACCTCTGACAAAAATACCCTGAGTGTGTTTTAATAGAATTGTCCTCATATGATCAGATTTGCGAGGACAAATGAACAGGGCCATACACTCTGGTCAGTAGAGACACAACTACTAGATTCTTAATCGTAAAAAGCCTTTCTTCTCTCAGATGTCTTGAAGCGACGGTATAATGAAAAGTTACAATAGAATGTTTTTCTGGGGATTTGGCAGGTTTGAGGATGCCACATTTATGACTTTTTAAGACATTTTCAAGACGTCTTTGAACAAGTTAAATACTTAACCCTTGCAAAAATAACAGTACAACCGGCCTTATAGTCTGAACCATGTTTCAATCCAGCAAACCTTACATTTACTTTTGTCCGTGAAGTTCAAGTTGCAAAAGCTCATACCTGAATGCTTGAACCCATGAATGGTTATTAGTGGCACCGCTCCTTCTGATCTAAACTAAAATGCTAAACAATAAGTACAAATTTGACAAATTCTTTACAGACTTCCAAAACAAACATAGCAATATCATGTTTTATGTCTATTATGTCTAACTTTTAAGATGTTAGATTTAAGGATTGATGTACTGGCGACATGTCCAGGGTGTACCCCGCCTTCGCCCTCAAGTGGCTGGGATAGGCTCCAGCGACCCCCGTGACCCTAGTGAGGATAAAGCGGGCTCAGAAAATGGATGGATGGATGGATTTAAGGATTATTTTTAAGGATAATTAAGGCCTTAATGTAGGACATTCAAATTCAAGACATTTTAAGGGTCCATGGACAGTCTTACGCAATACAAATTCATTATTGTATGTAAATAACCCATTTTTGATTCAGTCCATCTAATCCCATTATTTAACAACTGGTCACAGATGAAGAGGTTAAAGGTGATTCTTGCTGTCGTGAATGTGATTATCAGCCCTATGATGAAATGGCTACTTTGATTTAAGACCACCTCCATCCTCTACCCTCTGAGGATGGTTTTAAATGATCTTTTAAATAATGTAACAGATGGTTGTGATACTGTGTGAGCAGAAATAAGATCTCATATATAGCCAGTATTGGTTTTTATTCTGTATATTAATGATTCTTTAAAGAGAGAAACCGCACATCTGACATTAATAAGCTCATTCTTGCATTTTTTTTTTTTTTCATTGAGGGGAAGGTGGTGCAGATCATCAGTGTCCCTTTTTGTTTCCTATGACTGTAATATAATGCAGTCATGACGGGATGATTCATCACTGCCAATGTTCTTCAGGCTGTGGGAGACATGTAATAAATCACCACATTTATGAAAAATTCATACTAACCCTTAATTAAAACTCTTGTCTTAGGGGAGGAAAAGGTGGAAATTGAAGTTCAAATACTGTATCATCTCAAAAGTGATGGGGGACGAGAATACAGTTCACTATATGGGATTCAGGTGAGATGCACATCTAAAGTAACCTCCTGTTTTTCTTCTTGTGCGCAGTGTTGAACTGCTGTGAAGGGGACATTCTCGTCTTGTTGGACTCCTCAGGAAGCGTGTCAAACTATGAGTTTTCACGTCTGGTGCTCTTTGTCTCCGAGCTGACTCAGCCCTTCTCACTGGGTCGAGGGCACGTCAGAGTCGGGCTCCTGCAAGTCGGCACAAGTCCTGTTCTGGAGTTTGACCTGGATGCTCACAGTGATCAGGAAAGTCTGCAGAAAGCTGTTCGGAGTATCAGGCATCTACAGGGAGACACGAACACTGAGGAGGCTCTGCAGGTGGCCCAGCGGCTCCTGGCTGAGAAGCATGTGAATGGACCACAGGTTCTGCTGTGGCTGACAGACGGCGTGGAGCCTGGAAACGTGGACCATGCCATGTCAGAGCTGAAGGCACAGGGAATCTCTGTGTTAGCTGTTTCTACTGTACACGGAAATTTCCAGGTGTTGCAACGTGCAGTGACACCTCCTCTGGAGTCCCACCTGTACTCTGTGGATATTGACAACATTGACATCATCACAAATGACCTGAGGGATGCCATCATCAGTATGTTTTTGGATGCTAAATGAATATCAGATGGCTGTTCTTTTGGATTCTTTGGTGGTTAAATGAAATGCCCTGTGTGTAAGATTTTGTGCAAAGGACTTACAGAAATACAATATTGTAATTTGGGTTCTATTAGTGTATAATCAGAAATAACCAGAAAATAAGATCCATCATGTTTCTGCTTCTACCAAGAGTTGTTTTTAATCTACAGAGTCTGCTGTAGCTCAGACAGCTTTTCCTTTGTTTTCATTTCATTTTATGACAGCAAGCATTAAGGTGCATTACTGTCATCTATTATGTTGAAGTGTGAACCAGAGTCATTATCTGTTAAAAGCCCTCAACAGATGAATCAAATACCAATTCCAGCCAGAGATCTTGTTTTTTTAGTCCCCACCATAGGTTAGGATGAAGTGAGGAGCATTCAATTACAACCTCACACCAAGATGCCATTAAATATTACACACTAAAACTAAACACATACTGTACAAGAACTGAATTTGCAGGTTTATTTGCATATGTACAATCATGGCTAAAAGTTTTGGCACAAATTGACTCTTTGACTATATAGTAATTTATTTGCCAGTTAAGTCTTTGAAACATAAAATGCTTTTAATACTTCTGAATTTGACTTTAGAAACACATAGTAATACATAATACTGAAACAACAACAACAAGACAAAAACAAAGAGAGATGGAGGTAGATTATTCCAAAGAGAGGGACATCTAAAAAAAAGTGAGATAAAGCTTTGACAGGGTCAAATTGAATAAAAGTGAAAGTCAGATTAAAACTAAAATAATTATGAAAGTTATATCTACATGCTGTATTTATAGGTGAAAAGTCTAATATATGTTCACATTAAAAACTGGCAGAAGTTTGTATTTTGTGAAGGAAGGAGCAGATCAATCTGAATAAGGATTCACATACTCATCAAAAATACTTTTGAGTTCAAAATATTTTATTGAGATCAGCCCAAACAGATTAACAATAGGTGATTGAAAGAAAAATTAAGCTTTAATAAAGATTTGAGTTACAATGCAGGAATGGTTAATGGGGTTTTAAGTAGTATTAATATAAACTCTCAAAAGCAGGGGGGGTCATGCACCAGAACACACTTAGTACTACCAAAAACCACCAACAAATCAGTACTATGCATCCACTGAATACATCACTCACTAAATAAATTATAAAGCTTATCGTTCACTCACATCTGTATTATGGTATCAATAAGTTTTCTTCTTAAAACAAAAACTCATAACCGGGTGACAGTCAGCATAACACTATGTCTAATAATCTTCATCAGCTGATAGTTTACATTATAGCTGTATTATCTTAGCTCTGTTTTTAGACAGAAAACAGACTTAGAAAAACCGCAAATCACCTCTGTTCCTGTACAGTTTGTGTAGTCAATAGCTGGACTAAAGATCTGTGTGGAATTGTTCCATGTCAGAAATGACATATTTCATTCTGAACCATGGATCAACAAATGGCAAATGTAGGAAAGATAATAACGTCGTAACTTCATACTTTCATAAGTTTCATAATCAAGCTAACATGTATAGAACAAGTGCTGTGATTTCTGCATCATATTCCATTTTCATTTCGAGCTTTGTTCAGTGGTGAAAACAACAGTGCTTCGTTTTGTCACGTTCTTTGACTCTGACTGTTGTTTCTTAGTGGTTCTCATCTCATCTGGTCACTTTCTGATGCTTTGGTCAAAGGCCCCATGGTATTAGGTTTCCTCACCATGGGAGACTATCAGAGTGACTCACTACTCCCTCTAGTGGTCACATAAATATGCAGGTGTGTTGGTGTGGATACATATCATTCATACTGTATCTCTACAACCCAATACATCTATTTCAACTAAATATTCTAATGATCAATTTAGGTCATGTTTTAATACTTGAAAGTTAAAATCCTACATAAATCCCCTTTAATGGTACGTTCAGTATCTTATTTCCATGTTAATTTCCATCAAGTCTGACACCAGTGAATTTAATCTGAGGAACTTGAATTGTGTTCTGTATGTTACCATTAATAGCTTTGTCTTCACTGCTTCCTCTCATCTACAGAAATCATTCAAGCAGAAAGGCTGCGTGTGACTCACTTGACTTCCCATAGTGCCGTGTTGCAGTGGCGTCCTGTTCTGACAGCAAACAGTGGGTACTATCACCTCTGGTATAACTCGGTAGAGGGTACAAGCTCTGGGACCACACGTCTGCTCCGAGGTGACTCCAGTACAGTGGAGTTGACAAACCTACAGCCTCAGACCACCTACACAGCCTCCCTCAGGCCGGAGTCCAACCAAAGACTGTTTAACACACTCTCCGTCCACTTCACCATGCTTCCTGGTGAGAGGATTTGCAGTGGATTTCTCTTTTATACCTTAAATGTATTTTTATTTCCTTCCATCGGGTGCAGCACAGTGCAATCACTTCAGGAACACAATAAAGGCATAAATGTCTCCAAGGGCAGCCCACACAGTTCTGATTCTCAACAAAAAACAGGAGTGAATAGTGGCTTTCATCTATAAGCCATGAGAAGTAACATTTACTATTCATGTTTGTGTGGAAGGAAAGGAAATCCACATCACTTGTTTCACTGCCACTTGAATCACTTAAGAAGAAAAATATAAAATAACTTGAGACTAATTACTTTAAAATATGTGTTTTTAGTTGTAATCTTGCATGAAACTCCTTCTCCATCATCATTTTTAACTTTCTGTCAGTATGAGGTGGTGTATTTAAGATAAGATAAGATAAGATAAGATAAGATAAGATAAGATAAGATAAGATAAGATAAGATAAGATAA
>JAPQRP010000024.1:22001799-22030618 GCA_037367295.1 Apogon hyalosoma | reverse complement strand
GTGTGTGTGTGTGTGTGTGTGTGTGTGTGTGTGTGTGTGTGTGTATATATATATATATATATATATATATATATATTCTGTACAGGTATACTCATCCCGACACATGGTGAAAATTGCCTTTATTCTTTCACTATAGCTTTACTATGTATGACATTTTTATTAATCTATTTTTGTAAAACATGAAGGTCATTGTAATTGGCTTCTGTCCACTTTGATTTTTTATTTGTCAAGTATGGAACGTAAAATGGCTGCTCGAGAAAACCGTGCATGTGTAAAGTTTGTTGGTGTATACTGTTCCCGATGAGTTGGTGTGTTTGCGGCCAAGTATAAAAGTTTGTTTTTTTTTTTGTTGTTTTTTTTTTTTGTTTACACATTTCAGGAGATGTCATATTTCTCAACGCACGTCTGTTTATTGACGTCAGATTACGTATGTACACTTTCAGCGTGACAATCCCAAAGCTCCGCCCACAAATTACATCACATCATAAAGCCGTATTCAAGTGACGAGGCGCCGCCATTTTAACTTCCTGCTTCAGTAGAGGACGAGCCCATCGCTTTGTGTTAATACTCGAAACGTTTTCTTAATTAGCGGGAATAGGGGGCTGTATTGCTTTAATTTTAGGTTACAGGGATCTATCTCCTATCTCACTACCTCTCTTAGCATCTGACAGCTTGTATTGAGTAGTTTCAGCCGGGGAGTCGCAATGCCGAGCCACCCGCTGCGTGTAGCGGTTGTGTGCTCGAGCAACCAGAACCGCAGTATGGAAGCGCACAATATCCTCAGGTAAAGACGAGAAGAGACGACAGCAGAAGGGAAACGACCACAAACTGAGAATCTGTGGGGTATCGAGCTGTTTCTGGGCTCGTCTTGAGCCGACATGGTGACAGCCCGTCGGGCCTCAACGCAGTTTAACAATGGACCCGCACCTCGGAGTCGTTCCGGAGCTCTGGCGCACGTTAGACGCCGCTTTCTTTAAGGAATTTCGGTTTATGGCTTATTAAAAATAGCCTAAACACATATTTTACTTTGAAACAAATTCGGGGGTTAAAATATAGCTCCAAGTTCTTAGTAGTTTTTCCCTCACATGTTGACAAGAGCGCCCTCTGCTGGGCATTTCCGGGAGGAAGGACCTTCAACTGGACGATCCTCATTCACTCAACATTCACGGATTTAATCTTTAGATTTGTTAGTTTAACCAATGTTAGTGTGAGCTCCTTGTGTTAGCCAGACACTTCTCATTTCTAAATAGAGGTTATGTTATAGCAAAAGCTGCTTAACAACAGGACTGGATTGAGAATAAAATGTGAACAGGCATTTAAAGTTTGTCTAAATAAAGAGATTTCTTAGTGACTTTCACACAGATGGTTCGCAGAAATAATAAAAAAAAAAGTCTGTATTGAATTTACTTGTATTTAATGTTCATATGCTCAGTACCAAATGTAATTTTTTCCTTTGTCTCTTCTCTTTGCAGTAAACGTGGATTTGATGTGCGTTCATTTGGGACAGGGTCTCATGTGAAGTTACCTGGCCCTGCCCCGGATAAGCCCAATGTGTACGACTTCAAAACAACATATGAACAGATGTACAACGACTTGGTCCGCAAGGACAAGGAACTGTATCCCCTTCTCACTCATTTTCAATCTTTCATACACAATGTACACACACAGGAAAGCAGATAAGTTGCCACATCCCAAATGCATCTTAGTTGTCATTTTTTTGTGGAATTTCATGTGAGTATGATTTCATCACAGCAGCATCAGATGGAACTACATCAACTAAATTGCATGCAGGGAGTTTTAAATGTGAAACAGACATAATGTATTGATATTAAACCTTCCGAGTCCAGCAGCTGTGGTGAAGATAAGTTTTTATTGACTGTCAGGTGATTTTAGATGCTTCTGTTAATGAGGAAATATCAAGTGTTTGAACTTGTACCCAGTGCTGCTCTTAGCTTGTGCAAGTTTTTTTTCCCAATATGTTTCAGTGTTTTGTTTTTTTGTTTAAAAAAAAAAAATCACTATATTTTGCATTTAAATGATCTGAGCTGGTCTTTTTCTTAATCATCTTTACCTGGTTAACTCATAACTGGTGATTACTGGCCCTTCAATCAAATTTTGCACACACTGTTCAGTGTTGTTCGAGTTAATCTATTGCACCTTTTCTATCAGTGAAGGATGGTACTTAAAAATTCTCGGAGACTCAATAGGAAAACTTGTTCAGTAGTGGAGATGGTAAACCTTGACCAACATAAACTGAAAAGCCACAAAACTGGCTAGTTTAGGTAGTTTTAGTTATTTATGTAAAATTGACATTTAATAAATATTTTTTTTCATAGGCCAAAGTAAAAAAAAAAAAAAAATTTGTGGGTAATCTTTGCTCTGTGTGGGTAAAATTTATCTTCATTACGGTGTGTACAACCAAAAAATATTAGGTCATGAAAGACTAAGAAAAGCCCTGAAATTAATGCAGTAACAAAAACTCTGAGATAATGAGCTCCACTTTATTAACACCACTGACAAACCATTCACAGTGACCTCTTTTTTTCCTACTAATGATTCAAATTTTGTATCAGTAATGTGAATTGGTTTGAGACTAGACGAATCAGCTATCTATGGATGTTGCACGTAAAGGACCATTTAAGGTTTAGATGTAATCTCTGAATATAGGGCAATAAATTCTGCACTTACCATTTTGACATGAATGGATGCCAACTGTATTGTAGGTTAATGGATTATAAAAAAAAAAAGATGCCTTAGATGTATGTTTTTGTGGCATTCTTGCATATTGCATGCAGTTTTGTTTTTTTTAATTTAAGGTACACCCTCAATGCCTTTTCTTATTTCAATACTTAACTTGACTCAAAGTAGTTTGCAACACTGCTCTTTTCATCCTCCCTTTTTTTCTGACCACTAATGAACTGTAGTCCAGGTACCACTAGATGGCGTTGTAGATTGTCTTTTACAAAGTGACAACTACCTTCAGTGAGTGTTTCCATTTTCCCATGATTCCGCTGAAATGCATCTTCACAAATGGAAACAAAATATTCTCATTCTGAGAAATCAACATGACTTTTGTTTAATACCAGTTGAAATTAACAAATGAGCTTTTGATAGATGTTTAGTCACTATTACATTGAAGTATTCCTCCTGCTCCTGTTGTGTTCCTTGACCTCTCAACCTTCCAGATACACACAGAATGGCATTCTGCACATGCTGGACCGCAACAAGCGCATCAAGTCAAAGCCAGAGCGTTTTCAGAACTGCAAGGATAAGTTTGACCTAGTCATCACCTGTGAAGAAAGAGTTTATGACCAAGTGCTGGAGGGTGAGGCTTCTTAAAATGACTAACCCCTGAGGGGCTGTAGGTACTAAATCAAAAGCTAAGAGACTCAAAATGTGTTTTTTCTACAACATGTCTGATTGTTGACTGGCGTTTCTTTTCCTTCTTCAAATAATTTTTTGCTCCTTAGATCTGAACTCCAGAGAACAGGAGACGTTCCAGCCAGTTCACGTCATTAATGTAGACATTCAGGATAACCATGAGGAAGCCACGCTGGGCGCCTTCCTCATCTGTGAGCTGTGTCAATGTGTGAGTGTCTGTCTGCATGGTTCTCTAACCCTTTTCTCTCTACTCTGATAACACAGTAACTGATAAGTTATTCAAAGCATTTAGTGGTTTATGGTGAAATTATGATGGATAAACAATATACTGTTGTTAAAAGCTGTATAATCTTAAAAGTACAGTATGAAATGAGAAGCAGAGGTTAAGTAGCGATCAGAAAAATCCATATAAAGATGAAAGAAGGTTATAGACCATTAAATGGTGTGTAGAGATTGATTTGAGGTCAGTGTAATAAATGAACACTGTGTGGGCAGGCTGTGTTTATCATGCTTTCTTTTTTCCGTCTGCAGATCCAGCACACTGACGACATGGAGAATGAAATCGATGAGCTCCTACAAGAGTTTGAGGACAAAAGCAACAGGCCTTTTCTACACACTGTGTGCTTCTACTGATACACAAATAGAAACTGCAATAAACACTGACCCAGATTACAATCATTCAAACAACATATGGACACACACTTTACCCAGTGTGCCTGCACAGAAACACACACTTGCACAGACACACAGCTTTGGGTCAGGACTTAACAAATGGCTGCTGTTTGACATATTGGTGATGATGGGTTTTTCATCCCAGCAGAGGATGGACTCGCTGTTCAAGCGCTGCCTCTTTTTCCTCCGGATCAAGGTCAGGCCAAGGTCCCCCCTCCACCCCAGTACAGTGAAATCACTCAACCATGTCTCCTCAGGGAGAGCCATAACACCCACAGCCCAGCTGACAGCTCCTCCCCAATTTTGTTTTGTGCAGAATATTATGGACTTTTTTTTTTTCTCTGCAGATGATATATAATTGTAATTCATGAGCTTATATGTCAGATTTTTATTTCTGACCAGAGGTGGTGTAAATGTGTTTGTGGGGATCAGACAGGGAGGAGACATAATTAAACTGAATGCTTGTTTTTGTGTGACTGTAATAGGTTAGTCAAGATTAAGTTAAAAGTGGCTGGACTAATGAATAACCAAACATACACCTCTCCGAGGCTCTCCTCCAACGTGTTTCCAATATAATGTTTTAATTCATATTTAAACATGGATTTGCTATCTTTCAGGGCATATTTTCTTTTGTAAATGGTAAAGAATTGAAGCATTGTAATAATTTGCAAGCTCAGCTCAGAGTGCCTGATTTTCTGTATGTATATATGATTCTAGTAAAGAAAAAGTCCCAAAGAAACATGTCAACACTGTCATTTGTGAGTGATGTTAATGCTCCATGAAAAGGGGTACTGCAACAGTGATCCAAGAGGATTATACAGTTATGTCAGTCAGCTTTAAATAACAGACCTGGCTGTTTGTTTAGCTGCTGAAAAAGATTAAAATTTTAACATTTCCACTTTAGGCTACTTTATAAGTCTATTCCACCACATTTTAAAGGGAAGAAGTTTCTAAGCCCACTTTAAACAGAAAACATATGCTCATATTTTATACAGTACTGAAAGTGTCATACATCTAAAATTGGTTCCACATTGAAGTATTACAATATTGAAATGTGTTTACGTCACAAAAATAAACTACAATAAAGTAAGACTTGGAAAGCGTTATGAGTAGTTTCAGTTTTGATACTTTTGCATATAGAATCTTTCTAATGTACGTTTAATCAATATTTCAGTCCTTTCCTTGCTTATATGTTCAGTAATATTTCTGCTTTTACAACACTCAAGTATCTGAGACTATGTGGAAACTATAGTTAGTTATATTACAACTTTCGGAAAATGGAATTAAGCTAAAAAAAAAAAAAAAAAAGTCAAAGTGTGCACATTGCACAAGTGACAATAAGAACTGGGAAGAAGTATTGTGAGGAAATCCGAAAAGGAGAGCTGAATACACGTGTAGTCGTGATTCAATAAAAAAACAGAACAAATCAAGAAAACGGAGCTGAGTAAGCGAACATCAGAATTAACGGCGGTAACCATGGCAACTCATTTAATACTTGTAATAATAGCAAAACAGTGCATCGTTGAGGAAGCTTGGATCGGTGAAAGGTAAAATAAGCCAAAGGAGGAGTCGATTACTAGAATGTCCACTTCAGAGGACATGTCGGACACATCAGAGTGGAGGCAGCAGCGGGTGGATGTAAGAACCCCACGGCCACGGGAGGCTCCGAACAGCCCCGAACAGCTGGAGTCAGGAAACAGCCGCTAACCGCGCGAAATGCTGAAGATCATGATGTGTGCACAATGTTCCAGGGCAGCGGAGTTGATTTAAGTTTTGTTTTGCTTTAGAGTGACTGCCATGAACGGATTCCTTGATCGTTTTCACAATTTAATCTTGACGTTTGTGCGTGGAGTGGACGGTACCTGCGCCTGTACCTGCGGAAGGTAAGAGCACTGCCACAGCAGCACTACAGTGGAGGGTGTGAAGGACAAACTACAGCTGCTTTAAAGACGATCCTGCACCGAAATTAACCCCAAACCGGCAGCATTTACATAATAAATAACTTTGTGTCAAACCCCTTTTAATCAGTGGTGAAAAGTGGTGCTCGGTGCCTGATAGTGCAAATGGAACTTAGATTACTTGTACTTGAATGTACTTGCCTTTACTTACATTCCACTCCATCTCAGAGGCAGATTACTCTACATTTGTCTGACAGCTTTAATTAATTACTTTTCACATTACACGTTTTTTCTCTTTCTCTCCGGTGTAAACCACAAAAGCCCAAAATGTGATCAGAATCAGAATACTTTATTATGTGTTATGACAGAAAATCATCTTCAGTATAGCTCATTCACACTCAGACATAATAATGATGATAATAATAATAATAATAATAATAATAATAAACTGGCAGCAAGCATACACAGATGAATTACATTATAAAAACAGTAAGAGACTGAAAAATATAAATTAGCATGAAATGTACTGTAACTAATGAATGATTGATTAGATGAGATTTTTACTTAAGTGAAGTTTTGGGTGCAGATTTTTTTTTTTTTTTTTTTTACTTTTAGTATTGTATGTTCACAGTGTGATATTATTATATCTATGTAAGTAAATGATCTGAATAACTGTGTGTGCAAACTGTTTCCTTATCATGATGACAGAGTAAAAACATATTTCCTGCTCTTCAAGCCCAATATATGTGGTGCATTGCACTGAATGAAATGTTGCTTAAACAGAGTTAGTTCTTACTTAATATCTTGTTAGTGTGAAGTTTTAAGGAAAACCTCAACATCTTGTTATCCATTTGTAAAATCACATATATAAGTTTAACAGCAACAGAAAACTCTGTTTAGGCGTGAGGTGATTCTTATATAGGTAATTTAACATTCATTTTACACACTTCTATATTGACTGTGTAGGTTCTCATTTGCCCAGGTCATCATTCCTCTTGGTAGTTTTCAGTTCAACTGGACTAGTTTAGCTCTTTTTGAAAACATTTTATCAGAACTGAAGAAGTCAGTTGCTTTTCACAATAACAGATCTATCATCCCTCATCCTCAGTGACAGTTGTCTTTTAACTTTTTGTCTGCAGGAATCAGGACTATCATGTCCTTCCATACTACGAGGCTCACACAATGGTGAATTCCAGAGACCACTACTACATAAACAATGTCATGACCAAACAAGAGTTAGACGTGTTGGTTGGTCTGCTGATGGGTTTATGCATCAGTCACTTCCTAATCTGGCTGCATCATGTTCACTGGACATCATGGTTCACATACTGGACACCAAAGCAGCTGCAGAGTGAGTCAAGGGGCTGTTCTTTGAGGGGGAGGGGTGTCTGAGGAAGGCTGGGCTGATAACATACTGCTGTGACACTGGTTATTAAGCAGAGTGCTGTTCAATAATGTCCTTTTTCCCCTTCCATTCATCTTGCTCTGGGTATGTAATCTGATGTCTTCTCTCATGCTTTTGTGAACCAGCAAACAACTCATCCTTCACTTCCTTTCACCTGCTAGTTAGTATTGATTTTAAGGTTTTTAACTTGTTCTTAAAGTGTGTCAGTTTTACACCTTAATATTTGTCTCACATTCTTACATTGTATAAGACAGTGGAGCAGCACCTCGGCTAGCCTGGCAAAGGTTTATTTTTTTCCCAGTTGCAGGACTAAAATCTATGGTGAGGCAGTTTTATGATCTGAGCCATTCCATTATCCTATGTTATCTTGTGCATCATCTATTTCATCTAATTCTAATCTTTTAACTTCTCTCAGTGTTTCACATTTTATTGGCTTTTCAAGTATCTGTAGAGAACATAGAACTACACTGACATGTTTGGAGACACTCCACAAATGGATTGACTAAGTCAGATCAGTTTATCCCTCTATTAAAGGCTTACAATTTACATTTTAAAGTCTGTTATCAGTCTAATGTACCTTTCTCTCTTTCCAGATTTGGGTTTCAGGTCATGGATCCAAACATTCATTAACTTCAGGGATTCCTTCAGACGCTCATGTGCAACTAGAAGTCAAGCCAGATTCAAGCAGACTACGAGGTCCGACAAAGCACTGCCTGACCTTAATGGTCATAGAAATATGAAAAGATAAAAATGTGCATCAAAATCATAAAGTACTGTGTGTGTACTCATGTTTGTCTCAGTGA
Source organism: Apogon hyalosoma (assembly GCA_037367295.1). Classification (NCBI taxonomy): domain Eukaryota; kingdom Metazoa; phylum Chordata; class Actinopteri; order Kurtiformes; family Apogonidae; genus Apogon; species Apogon hyalosoma. The sequence continues at coordinate 22,022,459 of JAPQRP010000024.1, read as the reverse complement.
TTATGAAGGATAACTAATGTTTTTATTTTTTTCAATAATTATGTTAGTATGAAAAATTATAATCATCTGAATGCATCCCATATTATTTGACAGGATGTTTGTCATGCAGCCTATTCTAATTCAAGGACAGCTCCTTGTCCTTCATCTGCTCCTCAAGCTGTCAACCATTACATTGAAATATTGAAATCCCAAGTGGATTCCTATAAGATGGGATCAATTCCTCCTGTCTTAACCCCTCCCCTCTGCTGTTATGTATGGCACTGCTCTGACCCATCTGCCTTTTAACACCATATATAATGCCAGACAATGTTATTGCGAGGGCTGATGTCTTTGTAGAGCTAAATAAAGCCTCCACAGCCTAAACTCCTGTGGTCACATAATGAAAAGTGAAACAAATCAGGGTTTGTAAGAAACATCACAATCTTTACTGTTTATAAAAACAGATGAATTTAATCCTTTTAACAGATGCTCTTCACAGTGGACAACATTTATATAGTGTAATTACAGACAGTGTCTGGTTCCCGTTTAAAGTACACTTCTACATTACGTAGACATATATTAGAATCAGAGTCTCAGGTGACCTTTGTTTTTGATTTAATCATCTCCCACAGGTCTCTGAATCACCATCTGTCACTTAGACAGTCCAACAGACTCTTAGACATATACTGACAGACTAGTTAAAGGAGCAGCACACAGATCATTCCGATACAGGCAGCTCCACTGAGCAAATCAAACTGGAGTTCCGTCCTTTGGAGGAGATACAGTTTTATCTTCCTTTTTCATCTTGGCCTCAGTCTCAGCAGAGGCAGCAGGCTGGGCTAAATGCTCCGTCTCTGGCGCAGGTTCAGCTCTGACAGTGTTGTCACTGTCTAGTCCATCTGATAGAGTACATTTGACCTCTGCTGAAGGAGGTGGCGTCACCTCCACAACTGGAGCGGCTACATCCTCAGCCAGAGGAGCTTCTGCTGAAGGAGATGGTGTCACCTCCACAACTGGAGCAGCTACATCCTCAGCCAGAGGAGCTTCTGCTGAAGGAAGTGGTGTTACCTCTACAACTGGAGCAATCACATCCTCAGCCAGAGGAGCTGCTGCTGCTTCTTCTGAAGGAGGTGGCATTACCTCAACAACTGGTGCGATCATTTCCTCAGCCTGAGGAGCTGCTGCTGAAGGAGGTGGCATACCCTCGACAACTGGAGCAATCACTTCCTGAACCAGAGGAGCGGCTGCTGCTTCTGGCGTTACCTCGACAGCTGGAGCAATCACATCCTGAACTAGAGGAGCTGCTGCTGCTGCTGCTGTTACTGCTTCCTCTGAAGGAGGTGACATTACCTCGACAACTGGAGCAATCACTTCCTCAGCCTGAGGAGCTGCTGCCACTGCTTCCTCTGAAAGAGGTGGCATTACCTCGACAATTGGAGCGATCACTTCCTGAACCAGAGGAGGTTCTACTTCTGCTGAAGGAGGTGGTGTCACTTCAACAACTGGAGTGGCCACATCCTGAGCCTGAGGAGCTGCTGCTTCTACTGAAGGAGGTGGCATCGCCTCAAGAACTTGAGTGATCACATCCTGGACCTGAGGAGCTGCAACCTCTGCTGAAGGTGGTGATGGTGTCACCTCGACAACTGGAGCAATCACATCCTTAGCCTGAGGAGCCTCACTCAGGGGCAGAACAAAACCCATTTTTCCTCCACTGGTTCCCTCAGGTTTTGGAGGTGTGAGGGTCTTGGCCTGAGCCTCCTCCTCTGCATGGAGCCAGTCCATCTTCTGACGGTGTTGCTTGACAGCATCGTCAACTCGAGCATCAATCATAGCTTCTGTCAGTACTCCATCTTCAGAGGAATATGCTGCTGCCTAAAAGAACACATTTTATAACCATTATACTTTTTCATTAATTATCAGTTTTCTATTTCTGGTATTTAACACCCACAATGAAACTGTGAAACATACCTGCCAAGCCACACCCAGCTTGGAGATTTCTCTTCCTGACATGCCCTCTGTCCGCTTTGCAATCTCAGAGCACTTTGCAATGTAATCAAACTGTGCCAGCTTCATCCTCCTGCACAAACACACAAGTTTTTAACTTATCATTAGCTTAATTCTCATTCAGTCTTTCAGTTTGTTTGTTTTTTTATTATATTCCCAATTCTAGAAGCTTCAGTCCAAGTCTCAGTGTCTTTACCAGGTATAATAAAGTATTGATTTACAGAATATAAAAAAAGGAAAAACACAAGAACCCATATCACCAAATACAATTTACGATGCCACTGTTCATTAAGAGTCCATATTTTGTTCTTAAACACAATGAACCATTAATAATAACAGAAACTAGGGTGATTTTTACCTGCCATTCAGTGTCATTTTCTTATTGTTGCATTGTTCATTATAGTTTTCACAGTTACTTTCATTTCAGCTGGTTTTACTTCAACTGCAATAACTGATAAGTCAGGGGGAACAATATGAGTTTCACGTGACCTGAATGCATTTTCTTTCTGACTTTGTGGTGCTTTTATCTCTGCCTGTGTGCGTCTCTTCCCACCCATCAGCCTCCATCACACAACTGTGTAATTAACGCCTCAGCATGAGTGGGTTCTACATGGCTCTAACCCTCCACACTGTCCTTTCCTTCAAGGACCCCTCTATTAAATATTATACAATCCTTCAAAGTCCCTTGACCTCATGTATAAATGTGTGAGTGTGAAGATTGTGAATCCAGTTATGTTTCAGTCAGTAGTGTTGGTAGTCTGCTTGTGTGTGACATTTGTACTCACTGCCTCCCTCCAGTGGCGGGCTCCAGTACATATTTATCAAAGTACAACCGCACCAGCCTGTCCCTCTCATCAGGGCCTGGCAGAGCAAAATTCACTATTTCATCTATTCGGTCGTTTATGGCCCAGTCGAACTGCTCTGGTTGGTTACTGGCCAACACAAGCATGAATCTAAAGAAAAAAAAAAAAACAGACACCAAGGTCAGTGTTGAAATATGTGTCTATAAACACACACAAGGTGTAGGTGATACTTTAAAATTGTTACTCAGTGTAAATGAACCCTTACTTGTTGCTCTGTTCTCCTGTTCGATACAAGAATGCATTCAGCGTGGCTCTGAGGTCTTCACTTATCTTCTCCTGCAAAAATAAAGAAGGCAAAGAGATTGGCTTTAATTGTAATTAAATAAACTTGGGAACAACAGTAGAACAAAAAGGGACCTGTGTGAAAAAATTATCAATGTTCAGAAAATAAGGAGTGCAAACATACAGCAACTAAAGTCAACTCTGAGGCACTCTGATACAAAAATAGTTTGTTTTTTTTAATCTATAGGGACACCATCAACAAAATGTTTTGACTATAGAGTCTTCATCAGGGTTTAAAACAGAAAACATACTCAAATGTAAAACCTCTGTGCATCATGGGATGCCAATCAAGTTGATCATATGTCAACAAATGAGCACGGCTGAATAAGTGGTGAAGGAAAAAAACATAAAGAAAAAAAGACTCCAATTTGTCTTTGCCTGTTGTATTTTTGTACTACTTGCTACACTTCCTTTCTGCCCCATCTTCGAGTAGCACCCAATTCCTTTGTACATATTCACATTTTCTGTTTTTCTACCCCTCAAACTTTGGAATAAATTCTCCAGTTTCTACATAATGTACAGTTTCTGCAGGGTGACAGTCTTACAGTGGATCTCTTGCGAAGGAATGCATCAGCCTCATCCACAAAAAGCAGGAGCCTGTAACAAGATAAAAACAAAACACATTGCTCATCTGCCATTCACCACTTCATACCATTTCAAAAAGTTACACATTAGGAATAATAAAGTATAAAGGGTTGTATTGTTAGTGGCCTACCCGCGACGACTTGTGTTTGCCCAGTCAAACACTTTGTGCATGGCTGTCACACCATCCCGGCCCATGGGTGCGACGTCACCACCAGTCATAATGGCATAATCCATCCCAGAATGCATTGCAAGCTTCTGCTCAACAAAAATATATATTCCTCAGTAAGTAAAACAGCAAATGTATGAAGAAATTTTTAAAAATCAACTTTTAAGGAATATAGCAACAACACGAGATTGTGAGGGCAGATGGACACCAGACATTCACAGCTTTTGGTCTTGTGTGAAAATAAGAAAAGTCTGGAGAATTATTTTAAGACAAATTTTCAGGGACTGAGTGTCATCCCAATGATGTAGTAGAAAAGGATGTTTATCTCTTTAAAACTGTAATCATTGCAAGCCAAGGGTCATCACATAGCACTGTCTGAAAAGTGACCACTGTACAGGAAAAACAGACTTTTCATCTGAGGCATAAAGACAAAGATGGAAGACAGATTTTATTCAAGAGTGGTCCCACTCTCCTCATACTAAAGAGGGAAAAATGGTTATTGTTATTTTGTTGACCTCAGTCATCAGCTGTACCTTTGCAAACAGAGTTTTTCCGGTTCCTGGAGGGCCGTACATGAGGATGTTCCTGTAGAGGCCATGGTTCTGCCTTGTGTTTCTTGTTGCTATTGCAACATCACGCACACGCTCTTCTAAAGAAGGCTAAAATCCAGAGAAAATCTCGTTTTAGTTGGTAAAAAAAAAAGAAAAAAAGAATGGAACTAAATCGCACATTGTGATATGAGCTGCCACTTACACTGAGGACGACACCCTCCAGGGCGTCCTGAGGTTTGCTCTTCAAACGTTTGACCGTCTAAGTGTGCAGGAAGGAAGAAGAGAAGGATTATTAAACAATGAAAAACTACAGTATTTTTCACTGTTGTCATCTATAACAAACAATTATGTGCAATCAGATTCTTCCTACCTTAACTGGATGCTTGATGGCTTCTCCTACAGTGAAACGAGACGTCTCCCGCACCAGTGATGGTTTCCCAAGCCTCGCCTCAATATAACGTCCTGCTACTGCTGTGGCATTTCGGGCTGAATACACACCCACAGCTAAGAGAGTCAGTCCTGCCACCTGGTGATGACACAATATTTAAGGACTAAATACATACTATATTTGATTAATTCTGTGAGGTTTGTCCACTCTGACAATCTGAACATTTATACCTAAATTCATGGTTTGTTATGAATCTGTTTGATATTACAAATCTTAATAGTGGTAGCCCAAAGATGAGATAAATATAAGAAATAGATTATAATAGATAATAGTTCTTTTAGTCAGTTTCAGGAAAGCAGTATCTGAACTAAACAGATTCTTGAATAGAAGTGGATATCTCACCGTGGCTGTGACTTTGTCCCAGTCTGACACAAAAGCTCTAAATCCTTCTCCAAACACAGCACCTGCAGTCCTGAAGCAAAACCAGGACAGTCAGCACACCTTTTGTGGCTGAAGAACATTTAACTGGATAACAGTTAAAACTGACTACCCAAGTGTAATAAGCAGGAGTGTCAGAGGCTACATTTGTTTACGTTGTTGGTGTTCACCGGTTAACCAAACAACTTCTATTGATAAGAGACAAAAGCTATTCATTTGTTACATTACAACAGAAGTAGGAATAGACCTCTGCCTGTCACCAGCACAGTGGTTCCTTCTTTTTGCCTTTATATGATCATTCCATATATATTGTTACATTTCATCAGCATAAATGTTATGATGTGTCAGATAAGTCGGCGTGTCTTACTTTATAGACTCCAGGACTGTCTGTCTGTGTTCTGCAGCCTTCAGTCGGATTTGCTCACGGATTATATCTGCATTTTCTCGCTCCACTCGAGCTCTTGCTTTAGACTCAGCCTCTATCCGTAGAAGCTCATTTTTGTGCCTCAGCTCCATCTCGTGCTCTATCGTTGCTGCAAAAACCGCAACACAAAATCTTCAAAAACCACTTAACAGCTTTTTGTTTGTGTTACCCAACCATGTTTCAGTGATGAAATCTATACCTTTTCTCATGGCCTCCTGTTTCTGTACCGACTCCTCCTGTTTGCGAAGGTTCTCCTCATTCAGAATTTGCTGTTCGAGTAAAAACAAACTCAGCTCAGTACAGCAGCAGTTTTCAAAGCATTTTATTCCAAATATACTGGAGATGATCGTACCTGTTGCCTCAGTTGGTCCTCGTATCTCTGCCTGGCCAATTTGTCTTGGTATTGAGCTCTCTGATTGAACAAACAGAAAATAACCAAACTTAACAATACAAGTTAGATCATTACTGCAACATAATTCAGTTATTCTTTGCACACTGAGACAGAAGAAAGAGTGACTGAGCATATACTGCATGGCATTTGCCCTATTTAGTTATCTGTAGCTCTGTTCTCACCGCTTGGTGCTGTTTGGTCTCCTCATTCAGGGTTTTTCTCCGCTCCTCACCCTGGACTCGTATCTGGTCCCCTTTGAGCTGCTCAACTGCTGCTTCGTACTCCTGTCAGCATTGAAAAACAAAGGATGATCAGACATGAGTAATTCTAAAAATAAAAAAACACACACACAAAAAGACAAAAGCAGCCACAGAATGACTACACTGTAAACACACACAGCAACACAGAATACTTTTTGTGTTGCATTTTCCACTTTATTTTAAACGGTGAGAACAGACAGGAGGAATAAGACAAAGGGCTATAGTTGAACCACCAGAGAACTCCAATTCATTTTTTTGCATATAGTTTAGAAGATGTAAATAGATGCCAGCAGAATTAACTGAATGCTCTGCAGCAAATTAAGACTGATGCAGCTGTTCCCCCTTTCATCTCCTCATGCACCCAGTTTTCCCCAGTTTGTTGTGCTGCACCTCAACTCTTTGACTGATCTCCTCGTGCCTTAGTCCAGCAAAGATGCAAACAGAGGATTTAAGTAGGAGATAAAGGAGTTGAGCCACCAGGTATTTAACAGAATTAGATATCCTTATCTCAAAACCTTAATCAGTAAAATGTGATGTGTGGAACAGCTGCATTATTTGGGTGTTATTTTGTTTTAGAATATCACTGTATGTTATGACCTCCAACAGATGAGAAGAACAGTTTTCATGTACAATCTGGCATAATGTCTAAAAAAAAAAAAGCCTAAACAGGAATGTTAAACAGTGCCCTTAACATACAAAGTTGATCATGCATTTGATTATTTGAAAAATGATTATGTCTGAATAAAATATTTGTTTAGGAAAAGAAAATTATTTGGTTTAACTGCTCAGTGAAACCCATCCTGCAAAAAAATCCTTCTTCTATGCTTTCTGTCCATATCCTCATGGTCTCTACAGCCTTTGAGTTTGCTATAAGATATGTTCTGTCATAATTTCACAGCCATCCTGACATGCTCTACATTAGTAATGCCATACAATCCAAATCTCACTATCTTTGAAGAAATAGTTAAATAACCTGCATGAGAAATTGAATCCTTGTTTGTATGGATTATCCTCTTTTGTAAGTGAAGAAGCACATTAGTGAGAGTTTGCTGTACCTTTATTTTGCTCTGGTGCTCCAGCTGAGTGGTCGTTTCCTGCATACGAGCCAGGTCCAGAGCCTCTTTGGCATGACCTGGTGGAGTGGAGAGCATTGAAACATCATAGAACACAAAGTTTCATATGCGAGTGTCATATATCTTTCTTTTTTTTTTCAGAGTACTGTCATTGTATTTCACTCAGTGCTCTACTGCTCTATAATGTGACACTTCTCAGCATACAGAATAAACATACAACAAGGAAACACTCATGGGGACATACAGTACACAATGCTTTCTCATTTTATTATTAAATTGTGACCTATTTGACCTGTACAAAGGCAACACACACAGCTAAGTGTTAGATGAACACGCTGAAACACTGTTCCCCAAGTTGAAATCAGTTCAGTACAGAATTGCACTTGCTGTCACTGATCATATGAACTTTTTATTCTATGCCAACAACCAAAAAAATAAATTAACAAAAAGATAAAAAGAATAAAAAATAACCATGTTTTTATTTGCTTATTCATGTTGTCTTATTGATCTTCCAAATTCACAGATAATTCTTTTAGCAGGCAAAAAGATTAGGGTTACAACTTTAACATTTTAATTTTAACATAAGTGTATGACTCAATAGCCTAATGACCAAACAAACAACAGGCTGACAGGGACAGTTCAGTGACCTATGACAGAAGTGCCAGCCCTCTGTGTCTCACTTTGACTTTCTGATCTTCATTCATTAGAATTGTTAAACAAACAAACAAATAAATAAATAAAAATGCTTAAAACTGGAAACAATAACTGATCACAAAGTAAAATACAAAATATTCCGCATATGCATGTGTGATACGTGAGTATAAAAAGGCCCCGTTTTGGTCCGCTGACCTTTGAACTTTAGTGACAATAATTGGAGGTGGAAGCAGCACAGCCCTGCTCTCAGAGGCAGCCAATGACTAACATGCGTTAAACAACTTCATGAACCTTGTATTTATTAAATAAGAGCCATTATTAATTTAATAGTACACTTCTTGCGGCTGTCGGCTTCATTATCTAAGTTGTTACATCAGAAACCACCAGACCACCGGAGCTTTGTAGAGTATTTATGTTTTAAAATGCAGATCCAGACTCCACACAGACCCAGCGGGCCCTCCCGGACACTTACGGGACTTGTCGAGTTCCTTGGCCGCCTGAGCTGCACGTTCCAGCCCGGTGGGATCGAAGTTGCTCCATTTGTCCTTGGGTTTATCTCCACCGCCGCTGGAGCCTCCGGCCGGCGGCGGAGGTGGCGGAGGCTGCGCCGGGAGGCCGGGGGGCGGCTCGGGCTGCCCCTTGTTCAGGCCGAACAGCCACGACATTTTCACCGGAGATGATTAGAACAGTTTGTGCTGCTCTCCGTGAAGCAAGAGGCTGTAGCCGCTACAGATGTCACCGCACTTCCTTCACACGCGTGTCACGCCGCACTTCTTTGCGCAAGTGCAGCTCAGTGTGTGAGTATTTATCAATGACAGCGTCGGTGATTGGCTCAAAGGGAGTAATGGTGCTTCTGATTGGTGGATCTGACCACTTCAAGAACAGAGGTCACTGACGTAGTCCCGCCCTTAAACGGTACAGGAACCGGAGAGGGTCAAACAAGCTTTTCAGACATTCATTCATTGGGAAGGGTACGGCTTACATTTGGTTGCACAAGTTGCATCAGGCTGTGGTTAAAAGTCACATGCAGCCGTTGATGTGGTTTGTCCTTCACGTGAAGGAGACTCTGTTGGTTAGCAATGAAAATAAACTTTTTCTTTTCATTACTGACTCATATTGTAAAGAAATGCTCTAATAGACACTATTTTTACAGCAATGATGAAATGTGTGGTATGAATTGCTGATTATTCAGATGTATTTTTTTTTAATCAATGTATGCCCACAAGTCCTGTTATTTGTTTTTCTACATTATCATATCTTTGTTAATGTAGAAATCATCTCATCTCATCTGTTCTTAGGGAGCCATGTTAATATCCAATCCAGGACAACTGACGCAAATTACTGTTGCTGCATTACTTAACTCAATTACAGTTCTTTCAAATCACCTAATTAAATAAAACCACTAATTTCAGACTAAATGTTATTTTCCTCAAAGAAACACCTGTAACAGTAGGTACCTAATGGTCTCTTTTTTTCCTTAAATTTGGTTATTAAAAAAATATTTTTAAAAAAAAAAAAAAAAAAAAAAAAAAGATAAATGCAAAGTCAAACTGCAGCCTCAGTAAGTTTAAAGATGACAGGATGACATATCAAGTATCAAAATGTTTAATGAACTAAACATTCATAACACAAGAAATGGTAAATACATATTTACACAAAGAAATCAGAGGTCCACCCTCTTTCAATTCACGATCAAGTTATAAATTAACATACTGTGTGTATATAACAGACAGGGATGTTTATGGTCATTTCCATCCACATCATCTATCATAGTACTAGACGCTATGAAAATGCTGAGGATCATTCATTGGTGAGGCTGTGTAGGAAATTATGCAGATGTTGGACTGAACTCAGTGAAAATGGTAGATTATGTCTGCTGTGAACCAACAATTACAATGTTTAACGGCAGCTCCCATCTCAGACTATGATGGGGTACACGATACTGAAGTAACTAAAGTAACAAATGAATTTACCTGAAATGAGCCACCTGAAAACAACTGCAGCACAGAACTGTCACACTGGAAATCATTAATAGCAGATGTTTAAAGTAGTTGTACGGATTGTTCTTGAGTAAGATATATTTCATACAAATAAAGTTTATGAACACTGTGAAACCCTGGTAAACTCAACACACTAATGCAGAATTAGTTTAATCCTTTAGTTTGAAGAAAAACCTGGTATGGAACAGTTGTGAAGCAGAAAATGAGTGTGTGTCCCCTGATGAACCACTTTATGCACCTCCTCACAGTCCATAGAGCTGCTCTTTAAACCACACAGTAACTGATGGTACTCTGTTTTAATAAGTCCATTACTGTAGTAAAACAACACGTGACAAAACACCAGGAGGTTCTTTCCCATCACCCAGTGCTGCGCGGAAACCCTCCTGCTGCCGAGCTCGTGCCAGCTTTGCCAAAGAGAGGAATGATCGAGGTTCTGTGATGGCCATAGTGCTGATAATTTGACGATTGAGCTGAACACTGCTCTGTATCAACAGAGACAAAGACATGATTTAACAACATGATCAAGGCAAGAGCAGAGACAATACTGATAAGAGTTACATCCAAACTCCACTAACTTTGGTCAGGTTGTGAATCAGTGCGGGATACTTCATTCCATGTTCCCGTGATGCTGCTGCAATGCGTGTGATCCATAGCTGAAGAAAAACACACAAGGAAAGACACCAGTTAATTTCTATACATGACGATATTTTTTTTTTTGTCCTAATTCCCGTATTACTGACATGAAACATTAATGTGCTCTGGGAGTAGCGCTAGAACATGATTCAGAGAAATAAAGGGTGAAGAGGTAGACTGATTTTACTGCAAACTGTCACTGAATTGAACAACGCAGATATAATATATTTTTATAGAAGTCAATGCAGCACATGTACTTTGGTTTGTTCTATAAACACACTGTAACAAATGTGTAAGAGTACAACCAATTTTGTAATAATCTCAAAATATGACTAGAGGAAATGGATCTGTCCACTTCTTATTGAATTCCCTCAAGGTGATGGTCATCCATCTTACAGGTTCACCTCTTTGTGCCACATCTTGTTCTTGCATTCAGCTCACAAATGAAGATGCTTAAATATGTCCCTCTTGGATGGGGTGTCTCAATAGTTTCTTGTTGGATGGTGGTTACATCAACTTCAAGTGGAAAAACGCTGGCTCAAGGAAAAATCCTCAAAACGAACCTCATTCTGATATTATAAGTTAAAGTTAGTGATACATTTAGAAGCAATTAGAAGATCTGTAATATTTCAGAGTATATTCCAATGCACACATGCTGTATTAATGTTGCATATGACCTGTCTATTTCTTGTTATGAAGACAGTGAATGTCTCACACTGCCCCACTGTACTCAGACGATTACACAGCACTTTCAGCTCCAGATATTACATTCAACCCTGCTAAGAAATCCCTGTCCGTTGCGTGTGTAGCACCCATGTGTTGGAGATAAACATGTGTGTGGCCTTACCGTCCTCATGTTCCGCTTCTTGAGTGTCCGGGCTTTGGTGGCGTACACAAAAGCCCTCCTGACAGCCCGCACGGCCAGACTGTAGCACCGGTTCTTTCTGCCTCTGAAATGCTAATGACAGAAACCAGGACCATCATCAGAGCAGCTCGGATTAAATCATCGGGATGAGGCAGTATTATCTTACGAAACAGCAGGAAAATATAGCTCGCTGATTCACCGATTGTGACTTAATTCATTTACCGCACAGATTACATCATATATATCGACTAACGCCATAGTTTGAACCACAGACACAAACTTGTCCCTGGTTTCCTTCAGGAAATAGACGGAGCCTTACCCGCGCATGTTTGACGATTTCCTGAACTTTCCAATACCTGTCGGGTCCGCGGTTTCTAATCCAACACGACAACGACAGAAACACCATATCTGTTCTTAAACAGAACCCAGTAACTAGACTATTTCAAAGAACTTATATACTCAATTAGGTGACCTTAACCTTACTCCACCGCTGTTGACACTGAATGTTATGCGTCTACAGTTACACACGTTGTTACAAAAGCGGATGGTGCGTTTGATTTCAACACCATGGGCAACTTGAGTGGTGTTTCCTTCACCCCACCCCGCTTAATTTACACCGAATAAAATAAACTATCTCAGCACATGATTACACTACGCGAAGATGTTTATTAGCGTGCTTGTAGGTTAAACAAAACTGGCCAAGATAACTGAAACTAGCCCGCGGTTTTCTTGTACGCGTTGTTGTTTCTCCGGCAGACCGGGGTTAAAAATCAAGCGCATCGTTGGACCCATGACGCTACAACGGTGGATGCTGGGATACCGAGCCGTGGAGGTCAGAGAAACTCCAAAATGTCGGTGGCAGGTTTCACGTCCTTGAGCCGCTGTGGTGTTTTGGCTTTCCGCTCCTCCGCGGGACTTGTGGTACGTAACCGCTAATCTAAACAGTCAAACAGACCTAATAGGAGTTGTAGTAATTTACCGGTAATGTTAGCCAGTGGTAATGTTACATCATCAAAAACTCCCTGTGGTCCCAGGCAGGGCTTCGTCTATGCTCTGAAGTGTCGAGGAGCTGCTTTCCTTTAACTGTAAACACTTTATGTAATATTATTTGTATTGGTTCATATGTGGTCAAACATACAAAGCAGAAACAACAAGAAAGTTCTTATTGTCCTTCGCAGCAGGAGCAGCTCATTGTTAGAGTTTCTTTAGGCGTGTCTCACTCCTTAATACTCATTATTAGAATCAATACTCTGAGATTCACTGAAATTTAGAGGAAATATGAGTGAAAACTTTCCAAGGCACTGCTGATGGGTAAAAGTAAAACTGGAAACACAAGAATGACTAAATACATTTGCCAAGATTAAGGATATTTTTGTTTCATTGTGTTTCTTATTTCAGTTGATTCATTTACCTTACATTTAATTATTTAACTTAGTTTTAATGGTTTTACTATTTTACTGAATTGCCTTCTAGTGTTTTTATCATCATTTGTTTATTCAAGTGTCTTTTGATTCCAAGAATTCCTTGGGGTTTATTGTATGGCTTTTTTATAGTACCTTTTTATTACTGCCGTGTGCAGAACTGAAGGACTGCTCAGGTTTATTGTAGCCTCAGATGCCTCATTACCTCCCAAGATAAAATGAAGGTTGAATGATTGAAATCAGTGTGTCTGTGAATGTGTAATTAAGCCATTCAAGTGGTAAAGTAATGTGTTTCCTCTCCTCTTGGCCGTGTTTCAGGCGGTGCGGTGCGCTCAGACAGCAGCAGCTCCAGCAGCTCAGCCCAGAATAAAGAAGTTTCAGGTGTACAGATGGGATCCAGACACTCCAGGAGACAAACCCCGCATGCAGACCTACGAAATCGACCTCAACACGTAAGAGTTACATATTTACAGAGGCACAGACACATCTGGAGAGTTTGACACCGCATCTACATTTGTTTATAAACTACCAGATGCCTACATTACCCTTTGGATTAATGAAGTATTTAGCATTTCATCTCATTATTAGTTAATTGATGTTGGGCAATATGGTGTTTTACATTTGTGACATTAAGTCAAGACACTAAAGAGTGTCAGGGAGGTTGAATTTGAAAGCATGTGTGGAAGCTGATCAGAGATTCCTCATAGAAATAGTTTCAAGGAAGAGGACTTGATCCAATTCAGGATTAGTGTTCAGTTTGCATGTTTAATATTTTTACATACACAGGTGTCTATGGAATTTCTTGTAGTATCACTAATATGAGGTGACAGTGATGATGATGACACATTCTCTTGTCATGATACTGTTAGTGAGGAGGTTTGGTGTTTAGGGCAGTGTTTTTAAGGTAGTGCCCAGACACGTGTAAACCGAGGCCACATTAATCAGCCTTCAGATGGATTTGACGCATGTGGCTTTGGAAATCCTGGCACATTTCCTGACCTTCTGCTACATCTTTTCTGATCACCTTAGGACTCTCCCTCTGACTTTGTTTTCTGACTGACATTATTCTGTATTTAGTTGTGGCCCAATGGTTCTCGATGCCTTGATCAAGATCAAAAATGAGATGGATTCCACCTTGACCTTCCGTCGCTCCTGCAGAGAAGGTCAGTACCATGTAGGCTGATAACAGAACTATATTTATGTTTAAAGTGGTCAGTATAATGTGTACTGTACTGTTGATGAAAAGTATAAAATTTGATCAAGGTTTCTATATAGATTTCAGATTAATAGATTCACTCATTAAAGATGTATTCATTTTATTTAAACACAGTATATTCCTCATTAATATCCTGTGTTTTTATAATTCACAGTAACAGATCAGAGTATATCTCAGGTCTTTCTCTCTTCAGACTGAACTAAAGCCTTTTTCCATTGCAGGAATCTGTGGCTCTTGTGCAATGAACATCAATGGAGGCAACACACTTGCCTGTCTCAACAAGATTGACACCAACATAAGCAAGCCGACAAAGATTTACCCCCTGCCACATATGTATGTCGTGAAGGATCTTGTACCTGTGAGTGATTTATGACTCTAAAGTTACTCTAAGGAAAAGCTGTCACTGAGTCCGGCCACTAATAGATGTTTGGCCATAAGTCCCCAAACATGTTTGTCTGTCAGACATGTACTGAAGTTAAGTTTTTACTGAATTATAGTATTACTTTAATGAATCATACTCCTTGTAATAACATGGTTTCTGTGGGTCCTTAAAAATCTTTAATTCTCCGAAGAGCTTTAAAATAGCTTATATGTAATCTTGACAGATCAGACAAATTGTTAATAATGTGGGTACATTAATGTGTCATAACTTCAGTTTATATTGAACACAGAAGAAAAAAAATCTAGAAAAAACCCCCAGCATGGGACCAAACTGTGCAGCAAATCCATTCATAAGTAGTATGTTTGTTAATATTGTGTTCTTCTCATATTTAAAGAATAGCTATTTGTACTAATAAAACATATAATATTAATGTTGTATGTGGATAAATTAATTTACTTTATAATTTTCCTTCATATCTTTCATACTTTTTTGCCAGTATGGACATGTAACAGTTCTCAATTTGCATTCGCAGCTGTCGGTTTCTTTCACAGTTTATTTTTACATCATTGTGGGTCATGTTGGTTTGATGTCTGACTGTGTTTTCAGGATATGAGTAACTTCTACGCTCAGTACAAGTCTATTGAACCATACCTGAAGAAGAAGGATGAGTCCAAAGAAGGGAAGGAGCAGTACCTTCAGACTGTGGAGGACAGACAGAAGCTGGTACACCACTGGATTTTAGAAACATCTGAACAGAGCTAAAAGTATGAAATATGATGGTAGTAACACTCTCTTCATGTTTTCCTGTGTAGGACGGTCTGTATGAATGCATCCTGTGTGCCTGCTGCAGTACGAGTTGTCCCAGCTACTGGTGGAATGGAGATAAATACCTTGGACCTGCTGTGCTTATGCAGGTGTGTGTGAGAGGCATAAACATTAACCATAACTCGGACTGAGCAATCTGACCAAAGGATCATATGACGATGTGTTGAGGTCGAATCCTGATCTTTAATGAAACACAGTTTACTCACCTAATATAAAAAGTATGCAATTTAAAACCAAAACAAAACAAATTTTGCACTTGTTTTTTCTGGTTTTGAGACTGTGTGATGGCCTTTGGTTAAATTTTTGCATACATTTGAATCGATACTTTTATATTATGACAAAGCTTACAGAAATTAAACACTAGTCTACATTTTCCTGTAAATACAGCTGCAGTGTTTCCATTAGTTTCCTAAAATGTGGCCTCTAACTTGTCCTGCTGTTTTGTTGTAATGAATCAAAAACATTTTCACACCAGTATAACTCTAAAGCATCTATGTAAATCGGACTCATCAGAGTTTAGAAGCTGGATCTGGAGCTGGGGTTTTGGTAATTCTTCTTCACTGTTTCTTTGGTAACAACAAAGCAGCGCATTACACAAATTATGCAAGTTAATATGGACTATAACTGAACATTTGGTGCAAAGTATCACTATAAACAGACTGAAATTAACTCACTAACCAAGTGATATATGCTCCTGACACTCTGAAAAATGCTGTAATTAAATGGAGCCATTTAAGATAAAGGTGGGTGAGTTGGAAAGTTCTGACAGTACTGTTGTTTACTCTTTTAAAGCTAGAATCTGCATAATCATTCTGAAAAGTAGATATGTCAATCTTAGGATGCAAGATCTCCCAGCCCTAAACATAAATGACAAAACCCTGTTTTTCTAGCTTGACTTTTTATGAAGGTGCTGTAATTTATACCTTTCAAACTTGTATATCCCTTGTACCTGTTTATTATCTTGATCTTATTTATTCTCAACATTTTACTATTCTATTTGTGGTTATTTTTTATATTTAGTCTTAAAATCTTGTCTTTTTGTTATTGTAATACTTAAATCTTTACCAAACTGTGCTTTCATTTTTTTTTTTTCTTTCAGGCGTATCGTTGGATGATCGACTCACGAGACGAGTTCACAGAGGAGCGTCTGTCCAAGCTGCAGGATCCTTTCTCCCTCTACCGCTGTCACACTATCATGAACTGCACCAAGACCTGCCCCAAGGTAACATCAGCACACCTCCAGATGCAAAAAAAAAGAAAAACCTGGGAGAATTAACTGTTTTATGTGGCGCTGTCTAATGTTCGGATCATGCAGTATGTTTTCAGATGTTTTGTTCACTGAGGTCAGCTAATTTCTCCTCTGCACATAAATAAGAAGTATTTGTGACTATGAACTGTTTAGATCTTAGGGAGGACAAACAAGAGCTAGGTTTAGTTTCATTATTCAACACATGGGAAATACACAGAACAAGAATGGGAACACCTGCGTAAAAGAGAAGGATGGAAGTCAGTCAACAGCAGTAAAAATGGTGACTCAGCAGAAGTGAACAGACAAAAACAAATATGAAAAGATCCATTGTACTGAAAACAACGAGAGAAAAAAAACCAAATCAGGTAAACAAAGGGTATAGTAGTGCAGACATGAAAAAAAAGCAAGGGCTCTGACATAGACATGTAGCTATTGAGTGTATTTTTTAACTATCTATATACTTGGCAAATGTATAAATAAAGTGATGATCTGAAAGAAGTAATGTAACTTAATTTACAAGTATGAGTCTGATGCACAGACCTTTAGGGTGTTTATCTCAACCAGTGGCGTTAAACTCATTTTAGCTCAAGGGCCACCTAGAGTTCAGTGTGATCATTGGGTTGGACCAGTAAAATAATCAGCATAATAACCAGTAAATAATTCAAATTTTTCTCTGTGCTGTTACTGTGAAAAAAGTAAAATTACATGAAAATGTGAATAACCTGTACAACCTGAAATTTCTTAAGAAAAATGCAATTTCAACTGTATTATGTCAAAGCTTATTATTAACACAACTTACAAATCACAGTGGATCTACAAATGCACAAAACATTTAACAGGCATAATATTGTTAAAGTTGCACTTATTTTTTGTTACTGTAGACATTTTAATATTTGTTCAGTTTATTCAGATTTTATTGTGAAAGGATTGTTTAATGTAAATATTTTCATTATGTAATTTTACTTTTTTACATTAAACCAAGCAGAAAATTTGGAGTTGTCATTATTTGTAGACTATAATGCGTATTATTACTCCACCCCCCAAAGGTGAGGCAGGGGGTATTGTTTTTGGTCCAGTTTGTTTGTTTGTTTGTTAACACTTTAGCAGCAAAATTATTGGTTGAATTCATACCAATGTAGGTTTATAGATTGCCAGTGACCCTGAATAGATGTGATTACATTTAGGGAAAAGTAGGTCAAAGTTCAAATTTTTTATGACTTTTTAAAATCTTTTTTTTTCCCCCCATTTACTTATAATGGCTGAAATTTGTCTGTCTGACATCAGCACATGCATAGACATAATGACATCAGCTCGATCGATGCCAAAATAAGCTACAATACACGAGGGGCAGGGTTTGTTGTGCCTGGCACCACTTGTTTTACTTGAGTTCAACCCCCTTGACTGTTGGTATCTTCAGTGGAATTTTTGCACTTTGTGAATTCACCCCTTGAGTTGGACTGGACCCTTTTGACACCTCTGACCTAGACTGACTGCCTACCCACTACACTGTTTGTCCTGCAGAATTTCTCGCTTTGACCTTAAACTTGCCTCTTCTCTCTCATCTCGTTTTTCTCACAGGGGCTGAATCCAGGCAAAGCGATCGCTGAGATTAAGAAGATGATGGCCACGTACAAGGAGAAGAAGGCAGCGGCGGTGTGAACCCCCGGCTGTCCTTCAGTTCATCGTTTCCCTCCATAATTAAATTATATATTGATTAAAAATGCTTTTCGAGGTCTGAAGGGCCATTACACCCATCAGCTCTGACTCCACACACTGTAAACTCTAACACTGATGTGTGTACGGAGCAACGTGGTGTTTTATAAACGCACATGTACAGTATGAATGCAGGAGAGAGTGTGTGTGTGTGTCTTACATGTCCTATTACAGACATATTTATCTCATGCTCAGCTGTGTGTATGTTTATGGACTTTGGAGACATGATGCTGCAGACGTTTCTTGAGTGTAAACATTTTATATCCGCTTTCTTTACAGTTTAGCAGCTGCTTTACAGACGTACAGTTTATATGTTCCCTCAGATCTTCCAACATACCAATAGCAGTGTTTGTTTGATGGAAAATAAATTGTTTGCCTGCCAATATTGTCATAGTTATTAACTTTTTCATTCATTTGTTGTAACTTATTACTTTGAAAAATGCATGTCCATAGAAGTCCTCTAGGTGTTGCTGTTGTGCAGAACGCAACCCTGAGCTACATGAACGTGATTTATCTGAAACGAAGACAGTTGACACAAAGGATGAAAAAACTGAAGAATTTAGAAATGTAAAACTGAAACTAATAAATGATGAAATAGCAGTGGTGTGATGGTAAACATGTTGTAATGGATACATTTAGGAAGAGATTAATGTATGTGTGACAGGTATTAAATAATTCATGGTTAAAATTGGTTCACAAATACATAATCTGCAGCCTAGCACTTTGAACATTTTTTAACATGAAGCAGTTTTTACAAATGACTACTTGTAGTCAAATTCAAATAACTAGTAATTCATCAGTGTGATCCAAATTGCCTCTGAAAAGCCAGCAGTACCCCTAAAATATCTCTGTTTTACATACTTTACCTGATGGGTTAATTCCATTTTATGCAACTTTAGAGTCTACATCTGCTCCACAAAATCCTATAGAAAAATATTGTAGTGGCATTTAATTCACTACATGTATTATAAACGTCACTGCAGAATGTTGATAATGATATGAAATACCAATTGATAAGCAAAAAGTTGTATTATTAGACAGTAGACTAAATTACACAATACCGTCAGCCCTGATTTTATTATTATTTATTAGGACTCAGTAAAATTTACATGAAGTAGTTCTGGGAGGAAATGGTGACAATGGATTAAATTGACTGTATAACTTCCTGAGACCTGGCTGTAAGCTTTTTATCCCCGTCAGAGAACAACATTTTCATGGCTTTCTTAAAATAAAACAAAAAACTGTCCACCACAAAAGATATTCATTAGAAAAAAATAGAAAATATATCAATCATGCTGTTTGTATTCAAGACCATTTTTTCATGCAAAAAAATCCTGGATATCAGGAGGATAACACCAATAATCAGTTTGTTTATGTCTGTGCATGAACATGATTGGGGAATAGTTTCTAAAATCTACATGTTATACAACATCATCACACTACAGATATTATGGATAATAACCAAACAAGTTTCAGTTGTAAACTTTGACAAGTTTTCCACTTTTATCTCCACAGTGAGTTGAGTTTTACATGTTGGGCTTTTGAAGAATGAGGACAACAGACACAGGGAGAGAAGAAATGTAAAATGTAACATCCTCATATGCAGGGTTTAAAGATCAGTATGTTAACCCTGTCAAAATAAATGAGTTTTCCACTTGTGCACTTTTATCTCAGACTCAAATATAAAGTTACTTGGGTTTGATTCCATTTTGTGCTTTTGTCCCTACTAGAAGACAAAAAATAAAAGTGCAAAACATGTAACATCCTCATATCCTTCTGAGACCTAGCAATGCATTTTTGTCCTTTGTAGGGGACAAGAGTTTCACAGCTTTACTTAAAGTTAAAAAAACAAAAACAAAACACTATTCACTGCAAAGGACATTCCATAAAAAATATGAATGAAATAAAAAATGTATCTAAAAAAACTGTTGCATCATGCTGTTTCCAATCAAGGCAATTATCTAATGTAAAAAAAGGGGAAAAAAAGCCAAAACTTTTACTTTACTGGGTCTCAGGAGGATATGCAGGAGCTTATAAGCAAATTAATGTGTGAAAATAACTGGGTCATTGTGCACTTTAGCATTTATCCTTGTTTACTTGGAGCAAATTTATGCAGTTTTGTTGCTTTCCCTTCACTAAATGATCTGCTTTACTTATCAGTATTTTTACACAGGTGTTCTGCGAGTCTGTGTCGGGACCGGGGGCTCGGAGGTCTGGAGGTCTGGAGGCTGGAGGCTGAGACTGGACGGGGAGGAGACTACAGATGTGGGGTGGTACAATGTGGCGCTGTCTGTGAGG
>JAPQRP010000024.1:21990780-22001699 GCA_037367295.1 Apogon hyalosoma | reverse complement strand
ATTTTTACACAGGTGTTCTGCGAGTCTGTGTCGGGACCGGGGGCTCGGAGGTCTGGAGGTCTGGAGGCTGGAGGCTGGAGGCTGAGACTGGACGGGGAGGAGACTACAGATGTGGGGTGGTACAATGTGGCGCTGTCTGTGAGGTCCTCCTGCACTCAGAGGACGCATGAGAACTGAGCCCAGTCGGAGCAGACAAAATCCAACTTAGGTGAGTTCTGAAATAACCTGTTGTTTACATCTCAGCCTTTATGATGGGATATATGTGTATTCTGGTGCCATGCACACGTGGGTTAACCTTGAAATGCATTGGTGTGGAGAGATATGAGGGTAAAATGAAGATACAAGGTGATCCTGCAGACTTTGCATGTTATCTAGTCAATGTTTCAAGGCCATCAGAGCATTTCAGGCGTTTATTTAATATTCAGGGATCATTTCAGTGTTTCTTTACGGTTGTTGAGAGATGACATGTGGTCCTGTGTTTTCACTGGAGAGAAGGAGGAGGGACTTCACAGCACAGCCTGCAGTAATGGCACTACAATGGAGAGAGGGTGCCAAGAGGGAAAACTAAACACACACACACACAAATCAGTTGCCTCATGAGAGTGGGGGTCGTTGAGGGCACATGGAAACTTCTTACATTTCTTATTTGTCATAGTTGCATAAAACAATAGATAAGCTGTAAAAAAAAAAGAAAGAAAAAGGATGATAATGGTGCATCTCCTGTTGCTGTCCTTAGAAACTCCTACTAATGAGTGTGTGCTCATGTGTGTGCTCATATGTGGGGGGGGAGATGGGGTCTTTGGGAAGGAGAGGACTCAGTGGGGAGAGGGGGGCTAATCACTCCCAGATGTGTGCTGTGAAAACATATGGTTTCCGATAGCCACTGTGATGCACAAGAATGTGTGTGTGTGTTTGTGTACACATACACCAGCACTGGTTTATTGATACACATACAGAACAGTGCAGACAGTGTTCAGATCATATGTTTAGTGTCCGCTCTGACTTTAAAACTATTATACTGTATGTGCAGGCCTGAAATGAAGATGTATAAAAAATGCAAAGCAGACATAAAGTGGTTCATGTTGTGTGAATGGAGTGGTGGTGCAACAGAGGAGGGACATTCATACTTTCCACAATAAGTGGAAAAGCAGTTTAGTCGTTATTACAGGAAGCCAAGGTAATGGATTTACTTTCACGCTGGGCTTGCCTTAATTAAATTTAGAGCTAGATTTAGTCATAATAATGTGATTTATTAGTCAGAGATGTCTTGATGCTGTCAGTGTTCAGGTCTTTTCTGACCACATGGTGAAGAAGAAAGAAAAAAGGGGGCAAAGGAGGAGGAGGAGGAGGAGGAGGGAGGAGGGGGGTTAGGAAATGACCAGCGAGGGCGACAGAAAGGAAATGAAGGATGTGGAGACAGACGGAGAAAGGGAGGGAGAGAAGGATGAAGAAAACGCGGAGAAAGAGAAAAAGAAAGAGGGGTGGGGTAGAGGGGTCCTCTGTTTCTTTTCCTGGAATTCAGCCTCGAGACTGTCTGCTGCAGCGAGGAAAAGTAGGAAAACAGAGGGATTGTTCTTAGGAAGACAGACGTGCCACATTCTTGCTGTCAGAGAGTTTTCCCCCTCTTTTCTTGCCATGGCTGTTTGGGGCCAGTGGAGAGTGGAGCGTGGAGAAGGGGTGGGGGCAGCAGGGACGACGGAGGGGTGACAGAGGGCACGGAGAGGGGAAAGCAGTGGGGGGTTGGAAAGGTGACAGAGGACGGGGGGAACAGGAGGAAGAGAAAGGAGTGAAGGAGACCAAAAGGAATCTCCTGTACTCATGTTGTTCTGTTTTGTTTGTTCACACTCCTCCCCCAGTGTCAAAGTCAGTCTACCTCCACAGTGACCATGAGAGTCCTCCTGCTCATCTGCATGCCAGGTATCCACACCATCCTAAACAAAAAAAAACAAACAAAAAAAAACACTTAAATATCATCAAAACACCATGAAGGAAAGGACACAATGTTCTTTCTCTACTTCAAATACCACTTTTTAATTTATTGTCACCATGAAATAGCATTTTTGTATGGTTTATTTAATAGAGACAGATATAAAGGACATAGATAAACATGAATCCCATTAATGTACAATAAGTATCATAGTGTTTGGAATAAAGGCTCAAGGTCTTAATGAAACCAAAGAGTCAAAGGGAAGCAAGAAAATAAACCCCAATTTATCAAAAGAGTGTGTTAAAACTAGACATGGGTACAGGTTTGTTGCTGAACTAACCCACATTTAGCAGCTCTCATGTGAAGCATAAAATCCAATAAAAATCGTCCAGTTCTTTCTACCACTTTCTTAAAACTTAGGAAATGAAAATACAGGTTAGATGATAAGACAAAACAAAGCATTAAGGATATGTTTGATAATTATTGATGGAGGAGACTGATTATTATTGACATTTACAGCTAATATAGGGTTATATTTGTGGCCTCAAAATGTAAAAATTAAAAAAAAGTGTATTTTAGCTCAATTATCTAAAAGAGAACATTTCACCATTTTCTTCAAATAAACAGCAAGCTCCAACTGGATTTCATATAAAGTTATGTGATTTTTTTTTTAATATAGTCAATAAAGAATATAACTCTCAGAAGTAAATTAAAATACATCAATATATACAAAAGTGAGTTTGCACTGAAACTTGAGGTGTAACTTGTTTTCCAAGTTGGTGAGTTGGCTGCATCAGAGCCAAAGTATTGTTCATAAAATTCATTTATTTCTCAGATTCATGATTTTAAAAAAAAAGTATGTTGTAAAAGGTCAGCGTGAACATCTGACTATAATCTGGCAGGCTGATAATTATCTTCCAAAAATACTGTAAAGAGATTAAACTGAAAACAGTAGAGATAATAAACAGCTTAATGGAAATTCTTCAAATATCCATCCATCCATCCATCCATCCATCCATCCATCCATCCATCCATCCATCCATCCATCCATCCATCCATCCATCACATTAGTTACTATTTAACTAATACACAACATACACAACTATATAGTAATTATAATGACATGTTGAATCTATTTAGTTTTTCTAGTACATGATTTATAATGACCTACTTTCCACCTCTGTGTTTCTTTCATACTGCATCTTTGTGAAAACTTTATTTTTCTCAAATATCAACAGTGCTGCTGCTCGCCCAGGCCCAGTACCAGGAACCCATTCCTTATTTGGGTGAGTTCATTACAAGAATATTGGCTCAGATTGTTCCAGCTCAGCATCGGTTTATATCAGAGCTCTCCACATCTGTTTCTGATCCGTCCTGTCCTCGGATGTGTCACCTAGCCCAGAGCACTTCTCGCTCCTCCTCCGATTGTTATTTACCACCCGCACAGTAACTGTTATCACCGACTCAAACATCTTGCATATGAAGTCATGCCCTTGCAAGCTGTTTGTTTTTCAGTTTTGGCATGCAGGTGTTTCATTTTATATGTTTGTGTGTGTGATTATTTTCCCAATGTTGATCTAATTAAGTATCTTTCCTCCCTCACACACCCCATGGCTTTGCAGACAACTATGATCCTTATGATTTTCCAGGTAATGCATGTCCAGGTTCACAGAAATGCTGCTCTCTTATTTACATATCTTTGTTGATGAAAGTGATCTTCCTGTTTAGAGAATCTAGACTTGGACAACCATGACTCTCTTCCTGGAACCTACCAGCAGCAGGTTCGACTTGAGCCAGTGGTCCGTCCAGAAAAAACAGGTATATCTGCTCAATTCTGCTGCCAGAATCCCAGGTTGTTCTTCACAAAGCTGCTGTTACTATTTAAAATGGTTTGTATTGTGGTTTCATTTCATTTGTAAACCTGTGTTTTCCTTGTGGATATCAGGGTCTGAGTTGGAGACAGAGCCCACAGAGCCTGGCCCTCTTGGTAAGAAAACTAAAGGCAAAAGCCCCCATAATCAGCTGTTTGCTTCAGACAGAAACATTATTACCCCGCCCCCTGAAGGGGAAGCAAGGGGTATTGTTTTTGGTTTGGTTTGTTTGTTTGCTAATACTTTGGCATCAAAACTATTGTTTGAATTCATACCAAATTGGGTTTAAAGATTGCCAGTGATACAGAATAGATCTGATTACATTTTGGGAAAAGTAGGTCAAAGTTCAAAATTTTTATGAATTTTTAAAATCTTTTCTTCCCATTTACTTAAAATGGGCGAAATTCCAAATGTCTCTGGCAGCAAAACTATTGGTTGAATTCATACTAAATTGGGTTTATAGATTGCCAGTGATCCAGAATAGATCTGATTACACTTGGGGAAAAGTAGGTTGATGTTCAAATTTTCTATGAATTTTTAAAATCTTTTTTTTTCTCCCATTTACTTATAATGGGCGAAATTTCAAATGTCTATAAAAACATACATTTTGTTTCAATTTACTTAAAACTTGACATATATATAGAGGCAATTGATGTGCTGACATCAGCACATGCAAAGACATGATGACATCAGCTGGATTGATGCCAAAATAAGCTACAATACATGTGAGGGTGGGGTTTGTTATGCCTGGCACCACTTTAGTTGTATATTTGGTTTGCAGATTGCAGAGAGGAGCAGTACCCCTGCACCAGACTGTACTCCGTCCACAAGCCATGCAAACAGTGCCTGAACAGCCTCTGCTTCTACAGGTTAGTAGGACTTAAAAAGGAGTAGTTTAACCCCAACTATTAAAACCCTGTCATTAACCTTTTACCCAGACATCAGCCAAAGCCCCTGTGAAGTTTATAAGACAAACAAACACGGTTACTTTCATGCAGCTCGATTTCAGCCTCCTCCTCCCAGCAAACCTTCTTTCACGGCTTCAAAAAAGCACAAGAAAAATCCAGTGTGGTGCAACAAGCGTGAGACCACAAACAATTTTTGGCCAAAAGTTACGCATTTACCTCATTGTTTGTATAAACCAACATGGACAAAATTGAATTATAAGCAACATCAGTCGAGTGTGTGTTTGTGTGTCGACAAAGGAAGGAATACTGAGCCTCAAGACACAGCTACTTGCATGAACAGATTCGCCACATTACATTACTTTATAGGAAGCATGTGTAATTAGCCTGCTAGAATAGAATAGAATAGAATAGAATAGAATAGAATAGAATAGAATAGAATAGAATAGAATTTGAGAAATAAAACATCAGCAAAAGAAAATACATGGGAAGTTATAAACATAATGAAATGTTACATGCACACATAAAACCTCCATATTCACTCTTGTCTGCCATTACTAATATATATTTCTGTGCTTTTTATGTTGATGTAAGTAAATAACACATTTATGAAGCATTTTTCAAAACAATTTAACTGATTTCTGTACAGGATAAATAATGCAGTAAGAATGAAAACAACCATAAAAACAATCTGCATCATAAAAAATACTCAAGAAGACATACTGGATATAATTTGTAGTGGAAAAATACATAAAGACAAATATAAAAATGCTACTGTACAAGAATGAGTTGGTTCTAATAGTGTAAGTTCAGGAGCATGGAATGAAAAACCATTGGTTGAGAGGGATGCTGAGTCTTTTTTCATCTGTTAAACTTCACTGGAGTCTCAACTGTCACTGTGATCTGGGGTAAACCACTCCTTCACCTCCACTTGCATGCAGTCACCACTTGTGACCTTCACATGTGTTTTCGTTCAGTTTGCGACGGGTGTACGTCATCAACAAGGAGGTTTGCGTGAGGACTGTGTGTGCACATGAAGAACTGCTCAGAGGTGGGTTCAGTCACTGGACTCTGTTTAGAAGCCTGTGTTTTTTTGTTTGTAATGATGTATAATTTGAACTCTCGTATTTCTCTGCAGCGGATCTGTGCCGTGATCAGTTCTCTCGCTGTGGCGTGGCGGCGCTGAGTGGCCAGTGTGCATCACTAGGAGGAAGCTGTGGAAAGAGCTGTGGTGGCTGTTGATTGAGCACCCAGATCAGGGACACTACCTGCCCAAATACTGCCGCTTTTCCCACCACTCGTCCACATCTTCTCCTCCTCACATCACCCTCACACCCCTCCTCAACATCTCATTACTCCTGTGCATAAGGCACTTCTCCTTTCTGTCTGTGTGTTTTCTATATATGTCTGCCCAGTAGATCCCGTGTGTATGGATAAATATACTCTAAAAAAACATTGATGATTGTATAAATCACTGGTGCTATAAAATCATCACACTGGTGCTATGAACAGTTAAGTATTAGAGATGCACATAAAACACATATTCTTTACCATATTAATCTCCTGCTTTGTCTGTTGATATTTTACTGTACTTGTGTTAAAAAGCAGTCATTATTATGATGATGGCAACTGTGCACTGACATCAAACAGAACTAACCAATATCCAGCCGTCGTTAAGTCTCATTGTTGAAGACCATGAGCTGTGTGAAGAAACAGGTGGTGAGTGACCTCGGCGTTTGTGCTGCTGCCGCCTGGATCTGTGCTCAGCTGCGTACTCATGTCCCAGTGGCAACAAGTGCTTTAAAAAGGCATCTCACCAACAGCCTCTGTACTACTGCTTTGTAAAACAGTCACTATAAAGACTGAGAAAAAAATAAACTTTTTTTTTTACTACAGCTTTCAGTGTGTAATTGAGTCAAACATGAATCATTGCTGTAACATAATCTGAGGCTGCGTCAGTGTGCTGAAAGGTATTTATGCAAGACAGGAATTATAGAGCAGAGTGAGTTTATTTTCTTGCAGACATGTGGCTTCCATGTGTGTTGTCCATACAAGTCATATCGCTACTATTAATCATCTAGGCTGATATGTCAGTCTGTCTGTCTTCATACAGTAAATAAAAACTTTAATACAACTAATAAAACTAAAAATAACTAATCAAAAACTTAAACTTCAGGTTTATTATCATACTGCAGTATTTCATTGCTTGTGGTCTGAGTCCTTTCACAGTGTCTTTACGCCTGTAGCTGGAAAGAAATACAGCGCAGCTCCTTCATTATGGTCATTTTGTTAGTTTCCTGGCACACGCACACAATGAAGACCTTCCTTTCTTCTCTTTGTGTCCTCGACTGTTAATATAAATGTCGAGGAATCGAGGCCAAACTGCGAAACTGGCAGAGCTGTGATTTTCATTCCTGCACTACATCCAGATTCTGTCTGGAGGAGAATCCTGCAGTGATTTGGGTTTCTTCTTGAATAAGAGCAGGAAGTTTGAGAAGATGTTGAGCAGGGATCAAGTACAGATGGTTGCCAGTAATCAGCAGGCTGCTGGCGTTCACGGTACAGCTGCTTCTCACAGCGGCCGTGTGCTCGAAGTGTGCTGCCGGTTGAGATAAATGTTCCTCACTGTACAATACTGTAACAATAAAACACTTTCAAAAAGACAGTAGTGCCTTCAGTGCCACACATTGAAATACAAAATAATAAAGCTTAGTTAGGACTGCTTTGGGGAATGTTTCTGTGTGAATATTGCTTCAGACATTCATATTAAGTAGATTTTCCCTGGATTAAAACTTCATGTGCTGGTGCTTCTGGTTTTAAGCTGCATCACTTTCCTGCCGGCAGTAAAGTGGACGGAAGTGAAGGCTGCCGCCGTTTTATCTCCTGCTGCAGCTGCTCCTTCAGGGTGGACACCTGCAGTAACAACAGAAAGCCGTATACATCATTACATGTAAAGTATGTCACTTATTACAGCAGTGGCTGAGGATAAACCTCTTCTTCAGGCAACTAACAGCCTACATGCACTTAAATGCTACCCCTGTTCTCCAGTATTTTATGAGGCTTTGTTTGTGTCAAAAAAATGTCAGAGGAACATGTGACAAAATGTTTCTTTGTCAGTTCAGTCTGTAATTCTGTTACCTTGCTCTTTCACTGCATCATCCTGATGCATCGTCCTCTGTGTGCTGGTCTTACTGGTTGTTAGTTTTTTTAGCGTTGTATTGAAAACTGCCTAAACTGGGACCAAGTCATGACTAAGACTGGACAAAACCCCCAAAAGGACATAACTATTACATATGAATACTGGATTGAATAGAATAATTTGGTCAAAATAGTTGATTTTTTTTCTTATCCAAAACACTAAAATAAGGTATTTAAGGGGTTACATGTGTATTGAACATGACACAGAGACAACAGTTAGTTTATTGCTGAGTATTGCATTGCTGAATTTATAGACTGCTATATGTTTTCTTTTGTTGTTATAGATGAATTCTCTGAGGTTTACGTTCCCACAATCACAGTGTCTTCTCCACAATGTCAAATCATCAAGTTACTGGATGCATTTGAAGCAGGAAGTTCTACATCAAATTAGAGTAATGCCATTCACCATAAATCACAGGCAGTTTAATGATATCCACACACTTGTGGCCTTGAAATAAAATCCAGAGTCATTTTTATCCAAGGCCTTCAAAAAGGCTCAGTCAAGTACTACAACACTGATGAGTGAGTACAGAGGTGCAGTTAAAAGCTGAACTGACAGACAAATGTTTTCTCAGGTGAGTCACGGATATCGTGCACATGTGAACATCATTTTGGCATCAACGGAAGTTCAATGAGCAGCTCTGTTAAACAAATTATATATGTTTCTTACATTTGAGGTAAAATGTAGTTTGAGGTTTCTCTGTAATTTGCATCTAGTGTTTATGTTTGGAAGCTCCCACAGGCCTAAACTATAATAAAATAACTCACATAAACATGCCCCACCTCAACATTTTCAACTGACAATTATTGTTTTTTAGATTAATGTAACTGGCTTGTGCTGATTTACACATGTGAGTTCAATTCTTCTTATTCTCCAGGTTCTTTCTCCTATTTCACATCCTTTATTACATGCATTTATTCTCTCTAGTCTAAACCTAAAATGTTCTTCTAGTTTGGTCTGAATGTATAAAGTACCAGATTATCCATATCCACTGTGCTGTATTTTCTGACTGAAGAGTCAATTCCTTGTGCAAGTAGATGCATTCTTGGCTGATGTGCCCATGAACAAGGCACCTAACCCCCCCATTTACTCCCCAGACACCTAACATAGCAGCCCACTGCTCCTAGACTGCAGTATGTGGTGTGTTCCTGCATGTTCATGGGTTAAATGCAGAGGGGGGGGTTCCAGTGTGTGTTTCATGTCCTCGTGTACAAAATACTGACATATACAGATCTTCTTGGTCATGGCGTCTCTACCTGCTCCTCCAGGCCTTTGACCCGGTGCCGATGAGCTCGCTCTCTGGTGCCCAGAGTTCGTTCAACCTCTCTGAAGCTGGTCTTCAGTTTCTCTGCCTCCTGTCTGGCCTCGTCACGCTGCCTCACCAAATTCTCACACAAACTGTGTGATTGCTCCATCTCAGCCATCTGAGTCTACTCAAGAGAAAGACACACAGACTGAAGTCACCAAATGTGAACCAGAACACTTAAAGTCTGCAAAAAAATCACTTTTAAACCTTTAATAATCGGGGTATTTAGACAGATTTACAAATATGCAGTGCTCACATTTCAATAACAGTTAACATCTGTGGTTTTTATTGGTCTGAGAAGGACCTGGGACAAATGGCTGATGGTCCCCAATAAAGGGTCAATGACACTAAATACACCTCCTTCACCTCCTTCTACTCACAGCTTGTTGATGAACCTTTTAGCCTGGAAACTTTTTACGAAAGAAAGAAAAATGAGCAGTCTGAGATTTGACGACAGCTTGAAATAAACAACTTTAATGGTTATTTCTAAATTCTTAGGAAACCCACTGTAGCTTTATTTATTTGCTTGTTTATATCAGGTTTTGTGGTTGCCATCATATTACCAGTGCAATGTCTCTGCAGAAATATTTAACAGCTTTGGTTTGACCTCTTTTTGTGAGGGATGATCTATGGTAAATCTGCGGTGAAGCAGTAAAGCTAATTAGTGGTGCAGGAAAAAACAAAAATTGAATCAGAGGGAAAAAAAATGGAAATGCACGCTCACACAAACAAAATCTCTACTATATAAAGTCATTTAAGCAGTTTCACAAAATGTTATTTTAAAAGGTTTGATTTTCATTGAAAGTATGTTTAAAATTTTAATAAAATACTATAAGTATGCTGTAACTCAATATATATGATCAGATTTTCATGAGGATTTTTTTTCTCATTAAAAAGCCCAACTTTTATTTGTCCTTCAGTGAAGCTTCCAAACTCTCACCTCAGTCAGAGGTGAGAAACTTTTAAGTAAACAAACTCTGCAGCTTTTCCCTCCTTCTCAGCAGCAGTTTGTTACCATGTCTGCCTGTATTTTAAAGTGTTTTTTTAGTGGTTCGTGTACAACATGTGGTATTAAAGTCCAGTATGATTTATTAAGGAATCTGTAAGTGCTGCTGCGCCAAACCTGCAGCATCAGTATCTGTTGTTGTGCCTCCTGCAGCTCCTGTTCTGCAGTGTTTAAAGAACGATCCAAACGGCTTTTCTCTGCAGTCAGACGCATGCTGCCTTCTTCAGTCTTCAGCTTCTGACGTTCAACCTAAAAAAGGTACATATATAGAAATGACTAAAGGAAAGTATAAGATCCCATATATATGTACAGCATTAAAAACAAAAGTTTCAGGTAAAAAACAGCTTCTGTAAGTGGTCATATTTAGTATGACCTCCCTTTGCACTTAACATGTTTGTAACCCTTTATTCAGACAATATGATATTTATTGCAAGTAAGTTTCTGATGTTTTTGACGAAGTTTCATTCAACACGTCAGATGTTTCTAATTGTTTGTGCTGCTTTCTGTCATGGGGTGAGGGCAAAGTTTTTCAAGCTGGGGGTTGGGACCCCATGTGGGGTCACCTGAAATTCAAATGGGGTCACCTGAAATTTCTAGTAATTGACAAAAAAAACCCCAACTTACTAATAAAAAAATATATGGTGAGTTGAGAGAGACAATCACAATACATAAAAGACATGACAAACTGTGAAGCTGAAACTGAAG
>JAPQRP010000024.1:21979804-21990680 GCA_037367295.1 Apogon hyalosoma | reverse complement strand
TAATCTACACCTGGCTTTTCTGCCTCCGTCCATAATAATATACATTATATAGACTAAATGTCATCTAAAATTAACATGTATTTGCAACATAGTATAACAAACTATTATATGATCAAAAACAAATTAATTTTAGCAAAAATATGTCTCTGTTTTGAATGTCTGGGGTCGACAGAAATTTGTGAAGTTAGAATGGGGTCACGAACCAAAAAAGGTTGGAAACCACTGCGTTAGGGGTTACGTGAAATAGTCACTTTAACTTTTAGAACCCATTTAGTTCCATTTTGTGTGTGTCTGTGCACATATTTCCTGTATTTTCTTGTTATACCTGAAGAATAAAGAATGAGAAATAAATATCTATGCTCACTCAGACCCTGCAGAATCAACAAAGTTAATGGTGACACTAACTTTTGGGACTTTCAGTGTGTGTTAATTTTTATAAACATGTTGATATATTTTTTTAACCTTGTCCTTATTAAAATAAAGACTTAAAATGCCCAAACTGCATGTTATTTTCCCCAACATCCTACTCATCTGAGCAGTAAACCACCCAACACGGGTCCATAAGTTCACGGATTTGAAATTCACAAAAGGCTCTTTGTAAAAGACTAAATATTCAGTGCTGACCTTATCCAGTGTATTCCTCAGTGCGTTTTTGTCTTTCTCCAGCCTCACAGCTTGTCTTTCTGCATCTTTTTTCTCCGTCTCAAGCATGGCGACCGCTCTTTGCAGCCCACGCAGTCGGTCCTCTACAGCGGCCCGTTCTGCCTGGGTAGACTGGATGTTGCGCTGAGCCTCTGTAAGACTGGCCGAACGCTGACGCAAACCCTGATGCACACGTCGGATGCAAAAAAATTTATATGATTGCATTATTGAAGATTCTAAAGATTCTTTTTTGCAGGACTATGTCTTCATATAAGTTTATGATTTATTTTCACCATGCATAATGAAGGCTCAGTTAGTACTGTCTTTCTTGACCTCACAACATAACACATACATTAATGGAAAACATTTTCTGGACACCCCATGCATTTGTGATATAAGGCATATACTGAATCATTCTTAAGTCACTGAACTCTGCCAAGTATTGTTTCAGTCTCCAAATCCACATGCGCTGTTCTGTCAAGGGCAAAACTGGATGTTTCAGTAGATGATGAAACACATCCAGGACATGACATGTTGAAACTGTCAAGAATTTAGTTGTTATTTTTTCTTGTTAATAATAAACAAAAAAATCCTTTGCGTTGGTTTGTGTCACTCTGATTCAGCCACACCTTCGGAAACACACAAAAAAAGTTCCACTATTATTTCATGATAATATTTGAGGTTGTGAAAAATGAAAGATTTCCAAAAACTTTTTCCACTACTGTATTTATCACAGTTACTTTAACCCTCTCTCTACACTGAGCAGACATCCATAACACTTCTAAAAGCAGTAACAGCATTACAGAATTGACTGCTTATTTAAGTGTATCAGCTGTTTTTTTGTTTTTTTTTTATCTAAGGGTGACACACAAAAAAGTCATACAGTGTAGTGGTTCGTCCATCACCTAGCACTACAAAGACTTCAACTGAATTGTCTGACACTTAAAAAAACTACCATATTATAAAACATAGAGATTGATACACAAATAAACATGCTAATGGTTATCTGTGTCCTGTACCTCCTGTGTGTTGGCAAGCTCCACCTCCAGCTCCTCTCGCCTCGCCTCACTCTGTCTTAGTTCACTCTCCAGGCTTTGCACGCGCTCAGTAAGGGCAGCCATGTGTCTCCTCCCTTCAGCTAATGACGCCCTGGTTTCATCAATTCGTTCCTTAATGACAGACAGATCATCACCCACTGCTCAGCCTGCATCTACAGCCGGTGTTTCCGTCCATGTTACTCACCTGTAGATGTCGTTTGTCCTGTTCAGCCACACTCAGACTCTTCTGCAGAGCAGCCATTCGACTCTGGGTGCTGCTATGAGCCGCTGATGCCTCCTGCAGGGTCACGTTGAGAGAAGTGGTCTTCTCTTTGAGTAAAGATTCACCTTCTTGTGCTTTGAGCAGAGCCTGACTCAGCCTGTCCACCTCTCTCTGGAGCAGAGACACTCGGGCTTCACCTTCAGCCACCTGTGATAAGACCAAGGTTTAGATCCAATCCAATCCAATCCAACTTTATTTATAAAGCCCTTTAAAAACAACCACAGTGGACCAAAGTGCTGTACAGAAGACTAAAAGCACAGATGGTATATGTCTAGATGTCTTCAGAAACAAGTAGTGGAATCTTTGACATTCACAAAGCACAATGATGAGTTTTACCTTGATGTTTTTTCACACTCAGCAGGATTTGTGACATTTTTGGAGTCAGTCATTCATATAATCATACAACTTCTACAGCTGCGTTTTTGCTACGTGAAAACTTCTCCATTTAACATGTATTTATAGATGTTACCATTATAAGCCACTAACGTTATGTCTCCTCTCTCTCAGTTTGTGTTTTTCTTCTCTGGTTCTGGATCGATATATCAAGTGTCAGTGTTGTTTGTTGCATTTGTTCTGTGCTTTTGTTTTCTTTCTCCTCTTTCCTCCCAGCTGGTTGAGGTAGATGGCTGCCTACCTGAAACCCAATTCTGTCAGAAGTTTTTATAGAGTTTTTCCTCCCACTGTCACCCTGGACTTGTTCTAGGAGGTTCTGTTGGGTTTTTTCTCTGTCTATTATTTTTAAGGCCTTGACCTGAATTTATTAAGTGCTTTGAGATAGTCATGTACTTTGATTGTTGCTATTTAAATAAAACTGAATTGAACTGAATAATGAGGAGGAAACATGTTGCATCTGGCAGACTAGATTAACAAACGTAATTAACAATGGCTGTAAAGTTACAGATTCCAAATGTGAGAAAAATGATGTCAATTTGACACATTTTTCATTGAATATTGTTATTGATTTATACTGAACTCGTAACAGAGCACAGCATCCAACTGATGAAAAGAGAACATGTTTTGTTCTTCTACAGCAGGGGTGTCAAACTTATTTTAGTTCAGGAGCCAATGCTATATACAGTCCAATTTGATCTCAAATGGGCCAGATCAGTAAAAATTACAACCTACAGCCCATTAATAATAATGCAAAATTTTTTGCTTTGTTTTTCTGCATTACAGATCACAGTGGATCTACAAAGACACAGAACATTTAGTAACAGGCATTGTTTAAATTGGGTGCCTTGAAAAGCACTATATAAATCTGATCCATTATGATGATTATTATTATTATTATTATTATTAATAATAATAATAATAAAATTTCACTTAGTTTTCTTTAGACATTTCAGGTTGTTCAGGATAGCTTGTAAATGTAAACATTTCAAACTGTAATTTTACTTTTTTCACACTAAAAAGAGTAAAACTTGGAGTTATCATCATTTATAGCTTATTATGATATTATTTTATTAGTCCAATCCACTTTAGATCAAATTAGTCTGTATGTAGCCACTGAACTAAAATTAGTAACACCCTTGACTGAAGTTTTGCACCTGGCATATTCGTTCTGTGGGCCGGATTGGACCCTTTGGCGAGCAGGTTTTGGCCCACGACCCACATGTTTGACACCCCTGCTTTAAAGTCACTTCTAAATGTTTATTCAAAGGGTTAATAATGTTCAGACTGTATCAAAGTGAAAGTGCTCTATCGGCCTGCTGTACCTGTTTGAGCAGAGAGTCATGGCGCTCCTGGGAGGCGTGGCTCTCTGCCTCCCGGTCTCCCAGACTCAGCTTGAGTCTCTGCAGCTCCCCTTCCAGACTGCGCCTCCCCAGCTCCACTCTGGTGGCCCGGGCTTCAGCTGCCTCCAGCGCCTCCCGCAGGCGTCTCCTCTCCGCCTCCAGGCGCATTTCAGCAGCTCGCTGCTTATTCAACTGATCCTGCACAGATGGAAGAACCAGTGAGGTGTTTCAGACTTGGACACTTTGATTTTCAGCACAAGTTAGTGTGGAGTTAGAGCGCCAACGTCTTTATTTAATAATGACGACCTTGGGTTTTATACCCAGATTCCAGAGGCCTGCAAAGGCAACACAAAACACTGTAACTAAGAGGCCAAACAAACACAAAGCACACACAGATGACCCACAGCTGCATCTACGTTCACTTCATTTGGACAGGCCTCCTGCAGACTTTCAACAGCTTATCTTCAATATTTATACATAATTAAAAACAGAATTTGAAAAAAAAAAAAGTTTAAATGAATTTCAGTTTCAGCAAAAAAAAAGATCTTTTACAGAAAATTTTCCTCATATTGTGAAAGGGTGAAAAAGTTAGCCATGTTAAACTGTTGATGTACAGACTACAGACAAAGGAAAGCAGCCAAATGAGTCTCAGTTATAATAGCCTGTTGAAGTGTTACACATCTCTGTAAACTGTATAAAGGTGGAATATCCAAACAAAATGTTACTGCTTTCTCCAAAAATCGAGTCATCTTGACTTTTTAGTAGTTTTTGATTATGCCTTTGGTATCAGCACAGCTTCACCTATATGGTCTGATAATTATTTTTTCCACTTTAACCTACTTTACTAACATTTTTAGCCCAAAAATACACAAAAATGATCAAATCAAAATAGAAAAAAATACACTATTTATTACAATAAAAACCACAAACATGCTCAATAAACGATGCTTTGAAAATGTCACATGAGCTGAAAATGTTAGTGTGATCATAGAATCTGAAGGGTTACAAAATGCCTCATTCTCTCAAAATTAAATATGAATCTAGTAAACATGCATTTACTTAAGTTAGAAAACACACATAAACAAAGTCATATTTATGTCTGCCTTATGCTGCTTCAACTTAGAGCCCCACTTTCACCTTGTGTCTCTGCTCCTCCTGTTGTCCACCAGGTGAACTATTTTTAAGACACTGGCATAAAAACAGGGGTATGGAGATCTGACAGAGGACAGCACACAGGATGTAACACTGCAGCATATGTTGTTATCATATTACCGGCTGTTTCTGCCTCATAATATTGCTCTACCACTGAGTGCTGCCATATGGTGACGTGGCCGATCAGTGGTCACTGCTGTGAGAGTCACATACAGATACACAGTGTTTACACACATGCACCGGAGTGTGTGTGTGTGTGCGTACCTGGGTGTGTTTCTTATCCGTCTCAGAGGCCTGCAGCGCTCGCTCTAAATCCTTCAGCCGGTCTGTCAGAGCTCGTCTCTCTCGGTCTCCTCTCCTCACCGTCTCCTCCTGCTGCTGGAGCAGAGTCTGAGTGGACGTCAGACGCTCGTCCACTAGTCGCTTTCCTAAAAACACAGAAATGGTGCTTTCAGGCAGGACATATTTGTGCATCTCATGGTTAAAGCTGCTCTTTGTTTCTTTCTCAATAAAGCTGCAGGAATTGAAAACTGAAAACATACGCTCTTCCTCTGCAGCTCTCTCCTCTCAGTCCAAATCAAACAAGTAGTGTCAGGCACAACAAACCCCGCCCCTTGCCTGATTTGCCCTCTCTCTTATCATTGTGAAAACACATTTTTGGTGACCTTGACCTTTGACCTAAATTTACCAACATTTAATGGGATCTGTTCTGGACTACCTCGCACCTTTCCTGAAAATTTCATGGAAATTGGTTGGGTAGTTTTTGTGTAAAGTTGCTAACAAACAAACACACAAAGCAAAAAAACGAACCAAAAGCAATACCCTCACCTCCCCTTCAGGGGGCGGGGTATAAACTGAATACAAATATAAAAGACCTGACATTAGTTAATGCTGTCATGGAAAACTGCAGCTGTTTTCCAAGCATTTCAAGCACAGAGCAGTAGAATTACACCTAGGTCATATCTGACAGAATTTGATCAGTGATTGGTAATTACAGCTGGCAATCTTATATTTAACCCCCTACATATATGAAAATGTCTGTGATTAGACTTAACTGAGGGTACATTTTCTATGGCTCGTAAACACAGGGAATTAGTAGATGCAGATGTCTCGTGTCCTCTCATTTCACTTCATTGACTTCCTGTTTCATCTCTTATCCAAGAGACTTCATCAGTTCAGAACTGAAGTCTCTTGGATCAGAAACCTTTTCAAGAACAAAACCAGTTCAGTTGAACTTTGAAAACAACTAAGGATGAACAATGACCTGGACAAATGAGAACTTACACAGACACTTCAATATACAGAAGGTAATAATGGGATTTTTGCCCAATGACACTAAAAAACTATCACTACAGCTTAAGTTGGAGATGGTGTAATTCACAGCATATGGGAGCATTTATTTATGAAAATGTCACGGAGGTACTTTCTAGAGTAAATTTATTAAGTATAATAAGAAATAAATAAATAAATAATGAAATAAATACAGGTATTCCAACAAAAGTATGCATTCCAAAAGTGCTATAGTTAAA
This sequence comes from Apogon hyalosoma, assembly GCA_037367295.1. Lineage (NCBI taxonomy): Eukaryota > Metazoa > Chordata > Actinopteri > Kurtiformes > Apogonidae > Apogon > Apogon hyalosoma. Next base: position 21,984,304 of record JAPQRP010000024.1, on the reverse strand, counting down.
AAAAGCTTCCTCTTCAGGGTATGTAGTAAACTTGTCTCACCTTCTAGATATTCCTGTAAAGTGTTTTGTGTATGAGAAAGGCGGGTCTGTGCAGAGTCTCTCTCCCCTTTAAGTTCCTCCAGTTCCCGCTGTAAGGTCCCCATCTGGCATCGAGCATCATCCTAAAAAATCAGCAGTTACCTTAAACATGTGAACAATGAAGTACCCTGGCTGTGTTATTGTTATTTTGTGCTGCATGGTTCATTTACTCGCTCTCTTTGTGCATCACGCAGCTCCTGGAGGAAGTCTCTCAGTCCACTTCGTAGAGTCTCAGGGTCCAGGTCTGGCTGAGACAGAGGAAGTGGAGTGTTTCCTCTCTCAGGGGAAACAGGTCCAGAACCAAAAGTATTATCAGGGGTGCTTACTTGACATTCTGGAAAAATTAAATACTCAAAATTAGTCAAATCTATGTGCAAACATTAACTACAATCAGAGCATCTAAAGGACACTTTTCAACCACATGACACCAGCTTAAATCTACTCTACTATTTAGTGTTCTAGGAGAGAGTTGTGGATATTTAAGATTTTTTTTGAATTTTTATTGTTGATTTTTTGGTATCAAGGTGTGAGCTTAGACAAGGCCAGATTCCTCACTATCACTATACTACCACTGTGTGAAATGAGAGCCAAGTAACCAACCTTGTCTTACATTTTTTTGGGCTCTGGACTTTTGTTATTTGTGTGTTTGTGTGTGTGTTTGTTTGTTTGTTTGTGTGTGTTGCTTTTTTTAGCCTCTTCTGAAACTTCTTATGTAATTTTCTAAGAATTACAATAATCTGATCAGATAAATATTTCTAACTCTACTTAGTAAAGGATGAATGTCATTTTAACAAATAATGCAGCAAGGAATGGATATACATGTAGGTACATCCACTTTAACAAAAAGAGACTTACATTACAAATCTTTAGCTGAATATATTTTTCATCTGCTCTGCATTTCAATACACTCTAGCATAGAGACTAACAACTTAAGTTCAACAGTATTCTGTCTGTTTTGTTTCAGTATAACTTTTTTACTCAAAACAAAAGAATTTTGCCCACGGGCAAAAACCAGCCTGTGAATGGTTCCAATCTGGCCCACTGGATGAATGTGCCAAGTGCACACAGACAAGTGCACTGAAGATATTAACAGTCAAAGGTGTCAAATTCATTTTAGCTCCAAACTCTGAAATTTTAACAATGTTACTAAATGTTTTGTGAATTTGTAGGTCTACTGCAATCTGTAATGCATGTGTATAAATGATAAGTTGAGGCATATTATTGTTCAAATTGCACTTTTTCCTCAATAAATTTCAGTTTTTTTCAGGTTATTCACATTTTCTTGTGAAAGAATAGTTTGCAAATGTAAACATTTTGATGATTGAATTTTTCTCTTTCACACTAAAACAAAGACAAAAATTAGGAGTTATCATTATTTATAGGTTATATATATTATTTATATTATTTTACTAGTCCATCTATGTGACACACCTGTTCGAAGGAATTCAATAAAAGTATGAGAGTTCCGACCTTTAGGTGGAGACAGTGAGGCGCGTAGGGGGGAGATGCTGTGGTGGCGGGACATAGAGCCTGGTGATGCAGAACTCCCCCCGGGGCTCCTCCCTCTGCCTCCTCTGCCTCCTGCTCCGATGCCCAGTGTTCGGGTCAGCGCCGACTGGAGGCTGCTGAGGCGGAACTCCAGCTCCCTCCTTCCGGCCTCGGCCCGGGCCAGCTCTGCCTCAGTGGCGGTGAGTCGGCCCTGCGCCTCGCTGAGCTGCAGGCTGGACTGAGCAGCAGAGTCCTGGGCCGCCTGAGCACGTACGGACAGGTTTTTAGCTTCATCCTGCAGCTTCTTCTCGCAGCCACGCGCCTCCTGCAGCTGAGCGGTGAGTTCTCTCTCACAGCCCCTCCAGCCGGACTCCGTGTCCACCAGACGCTTCTGAACCAGGGACAGCTATAAGAAAAAAACGAGTGGAAATATCAACACATGATAAACAGCATGTAAGACCGGGGATCTGTTCAGTCTCTGTTATCCTCACCTCTTTTTTTAGGGAATCCCGTGTTGTTTCAGCGTCTGTTAACTTCTGTTTGAGGGTGAAAACCTCCCTTCCTCTCTCCTCCTCCCTTTGCTCCTCCACTGACAGCCGAGTCTGTAACTCCGCCACCTCCTTCCCTTTCTGCTCCTTCTCTACATCCAACACCTTCAGCTGCAGCCAAAAAAAGCACGGAAAGCAGCAGAATCACTCCAACAAGAAAAATGTTAACACTTCATTCATGCTTTATTCCCCCTGGGCTTAAGTCCATGCTGAAAACCACAGATTGGCTTTTGCTTTGCTTTTGTAGTAGCTAGAAAATGATGAAACCCTTACATATATTAATTAACACAGAAATACGACACACTTCTTACTGTACTTTCATATTCAGGATGCACTCACAAGTAAAGAAATTGTTTGGAATCACCACCTTTTATACAAAACACTGCACCTATTACTTAGCTTCTGTTCTGCGTGATATGGACGTATGATCTGACCTGTCTGCGGAGTTCCTGCAGTTCTCGGCGAGCTTCAAGTCGAGACCTTTCCACTTCCCTCAGGCAGCTGCGCAGCTCCGTCACCTCCTTCTGAGTCGATGACAGATTCTCCTCCAGCACAGCCAACCTCTGCTCCTTCTCCTCACACTGTCGTCTCGCGCTAAAACACAAACACACACTGTCAGTAACTATGAGAACATCTTACATTTCCTTTACTTCCGCCTATGGGTCTTTTCTGCTGTGGTCATGAGAGTGTTGATAAAAATATGCAAATAAAAAAAGTCAAGCAAATTAAGAAAATAACTTCAATGTGATACAAGATGCAAATACAGAAAGATATAATACGTAGCACAGGTGGGACACAGTGATGAATCCATCTGGGTTGTGTGTTGTTTCATTGCTTCTTTTTATGGACATGTTAGCATTGAGCTTAAAACACACTGCAATGCATAGTATCTGCAAAGTCCAAGTATGTCCCGTGTTCTTTCAGTTCCTGTCAATGTATGTTTTACACAGCCGGGCCAGAAAACATCCCTACCTAGTAAGATCCTTCTGCTGGAGACGTACTGCAGTGATTAATATGCTTCTGAGGGAAACAAGAAATTTAATGCAAACTGATGCAGTGAGCAGCTTCTCATTTCTTAAACAGCCATTAATTTGTTGGAGAGCATCAGGACTGGAAAATGTCAGGATTCATGAGGGTTGTGAAAGAGTCATTCAGGAGGATGAGATGTCATTTTCACACATGGATTGTCCACCACAGGGTCCAGACCTGAACCCCACTAAGGATCTTTGGAATGTGGAAAAGACTTTAAGCAGTGGATGAACACACCCATCATCAAAATAAGATCTTGGCTTAAAATTAAGTCTGGAAAGATATGAATGCTGTGACATTTATTTTGACATTTGCATGGTGAAATAAATGCCTTGACATTGTGTGTGGGATTTTTTTTTTTTTTCAGTCAGGCAGTGTATGTCACCATGACATGTTAATAACTCTATGTCTTCTCATTCGACTGATAGACTGTGATGTTTCCTCTCTGGAGCTGCACATTTCTGTTGTGTCTCTATGCTTTTCTTTCCTCTTTCCACTCAACCCAACTAATCAAAGCAGAAAATGAACCACCCTGAACCTGTTTCTGACAATTTCTTTCTCTTTCCATTTAAGGGACTTTATTCCCTCTGTTTTCACTTCGGTTGCCAAATGTTTGCTTACTTGGAATTGTTGTTTTTTTCTAGTTGAACTGAACTGAAACAGGTCTCATCATCTGCCACTTACTGCACATTTGTCCATTTGGGAATAAAGATGTTTCTAAATCTGCTTGTGTTTTGCCTATTTGTGTGCTTTTTCTTGAACTGTGATGAACTCCAGTCACATTAGTTTCCTCTTTTTACCTGATCCTCTCTGTTTCAGCACTCCGTAGAGTTTCTCTAAGCTGAGTGTTGGACTGGCTCAGGGTGTCCCTCTCTTTGGTAACATCTCCGAGGCTTCGTCGTAGCTCCGTCACTTCTCTCCTGTAGTTATCTGCTGCGTCCTGTGTTTGGTTAAGACGACGCTCAGTCTCTAGAATGTCTCGCCTAAGTTGATCTCGGGTGTCCTCGCTGGTTGACAGAGAAGTTCTGTACTGTTCCAACTGGAGGGAAAAAAATATCAGTGTTAAAGAAGATCAACACAGAGTTGACTTCTTAGTTAGCAGTATTTAATCTTTTAATTTAAAGGACATTTTGATGGACAGCAAAGGAAGCTAGAAAATTTGGGAATGGACATTGCATTTGATGTTTTAAGTGCTAATTTAAATTTCTGAATATCTTAATTAGAATAACAAATTCAGGGGATTGTGCCAGTTTGGTGCAGGTACGTCTGAATTTTGTAATTTTCATTCATTCATTCATTCATTTTCTGAACCCGCTTTATCCTCACTAGGGTCACAGGGGTCGCTTGGAGCCTATCC
>JAPQRP010000024.1:21962131-21975715 GCA_037367295.1 Apogon hyalosoma | reverse complement strand
CTGCCTTGGCAGAGGTCGGTGCTCTCTGAGTTCTTTTTTACTTTGTTTGTTAACACCCCAGCAGCAAAACTATAGGTTGAATTCATACCACACTGGGTTTATAGATTGCCAGTGACCCAGAATAGATGTGGTTACATTTTGGGAAAAGTAGATCAAAGTTCAAATGTTTTATGAATTTTTAAAATCCTTTTTTCTCCCATTTACTTACAATGGGTGGAATTTCAAATGTCTATAAAAACATCAACTTTGTTTCAATTTATTTCAAATTTGGCACATATATAGAGGCACTTAATATGCTGACAGCCGCACTTGCATAGACATGATGACATCAGCTAGATCGATGTCAAAATAAACTCCAATACGAGCGAGGGGTGGGGTTTGTTGTGCCTGGCACCACTTGCTTCATTCTAATTTAGAGCTTTGATTGTAGATTTAATTCATTTTTAAAGTCTGTTTCAAAAAGATTAGTTAAATTATAGGTTCATTAGATTCAGTTAGTTTTAGTCTTTACTTATAATACAGATATTTATCAGGGGTATTGTTAACAGAAGAGATGTTACCATTAATAATGACTCCATTTAGCCAACACAACAGTGTAAGTTAACACTTTGAGGAGGGCTGCATATGTCAGTTTTCATTGTTTTCTGTCTCTCCTCTTAGTCACAAAACAGCTTTCATCAGTGTTTGCATGGGAAACCAGTCTGGGTCTGTCTTTGGTCCAACAAGCTCCATTACACTGAAACTATCTGAATTCTCAGCAGGAGAAGGACACAGAAAGGGAAGATCATAACAACAGCATTTTGGCTGGGTATGAATACATTACTGAAGTTACCTGGAAGATGTAGGTGTTCAGGTCAGTTTTGTCCTGGACCAGACCTTCATTCAGGTTGCCCATTTTGGCTAGAGAGTCTCTGAGAGCCGCATCCTCAGACTGAAGTTTGTTCAGCAGCAGAGACAGTTCTGCATTACGACTCTCAGCCTGGAGGTAAAACATGGATCGCATAAACATAACACAGAAAACAAACTACTACATCTGAGGAAATTAAATGAAAAAAAACAACAACTTCTTTTTACTCGAGTTAGTGCTTCAGACAGTTGGGTCCTCTCTCGCTCCAGCAGCTGTCGTTCAACCTCCCCCTGCTGGTGGGTTTCCTTCACTGCAGACAACTCCCCACGCTGAGCCGAGGCTCGACTCTCACTCTGATCCCACTGCCTCTGTCTGTCATCAGAGAAATACGTGCTGACCCCACTGAGGCTGCTGGACATTTACATCAAATCTTTGTGATCTGTTATCTGTTATATTTCATTTTATTTTGCTTGGATTTTAGTCTTTTCAACCAGAAAACCAAACAGTCTAAAAAGACTGGAGTCTTTACTCAGACTGAAGATGGTTCATTAATAAGGCGGTCGACTGAAAGGTCATTTACATGGTCTGTGTCACATGGTTTCTCATCATCCCACCCTGTTTAAGAGGCCAGTGGTAGATCCTGACAGTACCAGTGGCAGTAAATTCTGGTCCCACTTTTCTCAAGACAAATACCTTCTGAATATTTTGACGAATTTCAGACACATACTATACTGTGCCAAAGTCTTAGGTCAACATTAGGTTTGTTGGTTTAGTAAAGTTCGGATGATCAGACATATGCAAACCAACTCTTTTAAGTTAACTTAGTGGCAGGTTTGTGATTAACTTGTCATTGCAGTTCAATTTCTTGCCAGACTAAAAACTCTGCTTCTGCTGCATACAGCATTATATTGTCACTTGCTTAAAATAATTGCCTACGTTTTTGACAAAAATTACTTTCTTTGCCTGAATCATCACATACTCAATTTCTGGTTACATTTTTTGTATTTCCTGAAAAATGCAATTATTTTTTAGGAGGTGACAATATGAAACTCCTCGGTATCCGCAATTTTAAATTTGCCAGAAACAATAGTTTGTCCGAGTGTTTGGACTATTGAGGAACATACAGAGATATATAAAATGAAGCTCGTGTGGGTGTGTTTTGGGTTTGCTGGGTGAAAAGGTCAGGCTTTGTAAATTAGCACTAATCTTCTGAATGACTTCCCGTAAGCACACACACTGTGTTGGCCGCAAACTCAGCTAGACTTTATGGATTAGTGTCCATGTGTCTATTAACAGTATTTACTTAATCACTATCACTTAGCCTACTTACATCCTCTGAGTCTCTGCCTTCGCCCGGTCTCTCTCCTGAACCGCAGCCTCCTTCTCCTCTTTCTCATGGTCACGTTCTCTCTGCATGGACGCCACAGCCAGCTGAAGCTTCTCACAGTCCATCTGCAGGATTTGGTTGCTGCTCTGTGCCGCCTGAACAGACTTCTCCAAACTCACCTTCTCACTACAATGTCAATGATGTAAAAAGGAGACCGTGTTGTGGATTTACACTTACATACAGTATGACATTTAAAGATTGAATGCTTGTTGTAATGTGTTGACCTGGCCAGGGCATCTCTCTCCTGCTTCAGACGGTCCTTTTCTCTCAGGGCGGTTTCCTTCTCTCTCTGAGTGGCATCTCTCTCCCTCTGCAGTACTTGGTTTTTCTGTTCGGCATCTCTTTTAGCCAAATCGGTCTCTGAAAGCTGCTTTCGTAACTGTTGGACTGATGACTGAGCAGAGACCAGACGCCCTCGAGCATCCTGCAAATGCAACAAGGCGGCGAAGACAAGGTGTTAAAGGCAACGTTTTTGATATATAAATGTGTTTTATTTTATATGTGGAATCATGTCATTATATTGGTTTCATTACAGTGACATCTGTATTTATCTAACAATGTGTTCTTGAAATGGCGGATATATTTAACAGCTTAATTGAAAACAGAGAAAACTACATAAGCGTGTGTGTGTGGCCCTTTATCAAGCTGACAACATATACGATGACATTATGGTGATGCAACACATATAAAAATACAAGGGTTAGTACATGATGATGCAAAACAGGCCAAATATTTTACCTAATAATGGAAAGAGAAGCAGAGTCAAATGGCTAAAGATACTATATTTTACAGCACAAATCTAAATACCACAAATCTTCACATTTTAACTATTGATTAAAAATCATCATAGTATTTTGGAGAACTGATACAGTTTCACTACAAATGTTATTTTCTTCACCTGCAACTGGAGCTGCCTGTTTGTGACTGCAGAACGCAGAGCACACAGCGCTGCCTCTGGAGGAGGAGTCAGAGAGGAGAACCTACAAGGAGAGGACGACCTCCGAGGAGACGAGGAGCAGTGAGGGGAGGAGCCGTGGATCAGGGCCTGAAGGGGAGCTCCAGAGTTGTCCTGGTCTGCCTCTGAAGACGATTCACCGTCTGACAAAATTGTCTACAAAAAGATTTGATTCAAAGATTTACATCCTAATGGGGTTTATTAAAATAAGACATAGTGTGTAGACGTCTACCTGAGCAATGTCTCTTAGTGTGTCTAACAGTGTCTCAGTGTGTGTTTTCATCATCTGCATGTCTGTCTCATCATTACCACTCTGCTCCTGCAGGAAACCCAGGAATAAGAGGAGGAAATTGAATGCATTTTAGAAGACTATCAGTCACCACAGTCAGGTTGCTATAAAGTAAAACAGCATAACTCTTACCTCAAGCCTCCTTGTCAAGATTACATTCTCTCTGTCTTTTTCCTCCACTTGGCTCTTTAGTCTCTCTCCTTCCCGCACTGACTCTGACAACCTAAATGATAAACAAACAAATAAATAAATAAAACACTAAATCACAACTTGAAACATTTATCATCTAATAATGACTCATCTGTTAATAAATCTGCAAAAGAACTGAACATCGTCGCTGACCTGAGGTTGAGCTCACTCCTCTCTGCATCAGTCCTGGTCTGCAAATTCATCATCTCTGCCACTCGATCTCTCAGCTGCTGCTCCAGCTGAACCCTCAGAGCCTTCTCCCGCTCCATGGCCAGAGCTGCCCCTCCCTCCCGGCTGTGCATCGCAGCAGACAGACCTGCACAGGATAGCTGAGTCGAGTGGGACACTCGAGCCAGTTCGTTACGCATGTCTGACAAGTCTCTAAGATTAGAGAGAGAAAACGGAAAGCAAGCATGAAAATATACACACATTTCAAAGTACTCTTCACATTCTAATAACAGGTTGTCCACAGTTCACTTAAGGTCAAAGCTATTTAAGATACGATAAATAATCATGTTGTCATTGGACGTAAATATATCGGTAGGCATGGGTAGGTTTTATATAAGAATATGTTTATCACACTGAGTTGTTAGTCTACATTTCACAAAGAGTGCAACAATCAAGTAAGATAGTGGATCAGCTTTAAAAATCTGTAATAAGACCAACATTGAATGTTGTAATGACCCCTCGTTCACCTCCTTTTGACAATGAGGGCCATCCTGGACCTAAACCCCTGTTGCTCCCTGCTCCCCTACCAGCATCACTCTCAGCCCTGACTATGCACTGAACCCTAAAGACCTGAAAAATGTAGGTCAAAATTGTCATCCAAATTTGATGTGTCCACCCTGATTTGACCCTGTAAATGAAGGTCAAAGTTGACACCCAGAGAAGTCGTCCAAGAGTATCACATGGTGGATCTAAATACCAAACATGAGGGAGATCCAATGATTCAGTGACGCTGAAGGACAGACATAGACACAGACGGACACCACAGGGTATGACAGTACCCCTGTAGCTGATGGCCGAGGGGTAAAAACTGATTCACTTTGACTAAAAGATTTTAAAAGAGAAATAAATGAAATAGAAAATGTGTGGTAATGAAAACCTCATAAATGCAAATGTAATACTAAAGGCCAACTCTAGAATTAAATTCATGTCATTGATAAAGTCACCATGAACTCATATGTACATTAACATTCAAGAATCACTTTCACTTTATTCAGTATATATAGAGGCAGGATTAGAAGCAGTAGTCTGGACTTTGTTGATCTTCACCTTTCAGTGGCGCTCTTCAGTTCACAGACGTGCCTCCGAAACCAGACAACTTGTCGCCACAGTGTCAGCAGACGGCCGTGCTCACTGCTGAAGTAACTGTGGAAAGACTGAAGGGCAAGCAAACAGTCAAAACACATTATCCAGACTTTATATTTATCTCCACTGAAAACGTTTCCTTGGTAAGCATTACTCTCTCACCTCTTCTTCTCTCCTCCAGTCAGACTCCTTTTGCTCCAATTCCTCCCTGGCTTTCGTCCAATCAGCAGTGAGCCTGCGGATGTCCTGGCTGAGCGCCTCATTGGCCAAACCAGCCTGCTCCAACTGCTCTCTGAGCATGGCATTCACAGCGGACAAACTGCTGCTCCTGAAAACACAACAAATAAACAATAATACAATTCATACAGTGTGAAAGTCTGAGATATTTAAAGTACAAAAGACAAAGTCTCAGTGTATAATTCACCTCTGCTGCTCCTCCTCCAGACGGATTAAAGCGTCCTCCAGGTTGTTGCTTGATTCGTCTTGATTGCGGCCATTTGATGTTTCACTATGGACCTGCAATAAAAGACCATCAATGAAAATGTTTTGTTCGAGTCGATAAAAGTTGTTTTTCTAATGTCTAAAATCAGTAAACACTGACACTCAGCCTGTGTTTTTCCATCTCTGAGCACTTCTCCTGCACCATCTGCTCCAGATCTCCACACCGTTTTTTATACTGAAGCACCTGAAGATGCAGGAGGAATATTACTGTGTATCATATCTGATCTGGTGACGTCTCAGACAAAAGTAAAACCATCCTACCTTGGCCTGTAACTTCTGCACGAGCTGGGCCTGCCTCTGCTGGCCCTCCTGGTATGCGGTGAGTTTACGTTTGTAGGCCGCTTGTTCCTCATCCAGACGCCTTCGTAAATCCACGTTCTGCTGGGCCAGGCTGCGGGACTCCAGTGAATCACGGTCTCCATCTCCTGAATCAAAACGTAACGTCTGCTCCAGCTGCGGGTTTAATTCAGGGGGTGGCATTTAATCTTACAGCAGATATTTCACAAATTAGATTATGTGTTGACACTGAATTCAGCTGTACAAAAGGCAATACATCACTGTCCACCTGTAACTCACAATGAAATAACAATATAGAAAAATTAAGGATTCACTTAGTCCAATAATCATATACAGTTATAAAAATAAATGAACCATTTTCTAAATAATTAAACAACACATGTGGGGACACCAGTAGTTTAGGAAATTGTGATCCGTAAATATCTGCATAAAATCAAAATCTTATGCACTCTATTTTTTCAGCATCTGCAGTTATTCCACTTGGAGCCTTCTGTTCTATCCTGAGGGACAGACAGCGTGACACCACTGGACACTCCCTGTGTTTTTAAATTCTAAATTATTGTTTGTTGTTGTGTTAAAGCACCTCATAGTTCCCACTCTTTCCCTGAAATTATTTTCCAGGACATTTTCAGTCACTACAGAGACAAGTTATCACCGTCATACACTAATCCATTCCCGTACCCTCATTCTTTGGAAGTGTTCTTTTCTACAGTTGTAACTTGCATTTACCCAGATTGTGCCTATGTTTATTACTCAGACACTTGATGTGCAGTCTATGGCTATAATTTATCTATGAAAAATAATTATGACAAATGTATCACAGGATAATGCAAACACACCCACAGATTACAGCGTAGCACTTCATTAGCCTGACAAACTGGAGTTACAATGTTCAACCGGGCAATCCCCTACTCAACTTTTTCTTCTCTTTTACTTTCTCTCCTACACTTCCTATAAAAATATTTGTATATTTTCAATAAATCACTGAAAAAACATTTCCTTTGTTTCATTACAGTTTAGACACATAATGTCACAAGGCAGGGGGAGGATAAATAATTTTCCGGGATAACTTAACTGTTTCCAGGACATTTGACCTTTTTTCTCATTTTCCATTTGTTTTCCATGACTGGAAAATGGGTCAATCATTTTCCAGGTTTTCCAGGATGCGTGGGAACCTTGCTGCTGCACTTCTTGTTGAAAACACTATTGCACTTGTAAAATTGTATGTTTTAATCTATACTGTCATAACTGCTCTAATGACATGTGCTGCGGACCTCTTGGCCAGGTCACCCTTGTGAAAAAGATCCTGATCTCAATGGGTTTTACCTGGCAACTCATCCAGAGTGTACCCCACCTTCGCCCATATGTAGCTGAGATAGGCTCCAGCGACCCCCGTGACCCTAGTGAGGATTAAGCGGGCTCAGAAAATGAATGAATGAATGAATAAATAAAGGTTTAAAATCAAAGTAATGTTGCATTAAAATTAAGTTGTTGTTCTTCATTTTGATGGTGCACAGTATTACAGTACCTCCTGTACACTCTTCCAAACCTTTTCAGAAATGTACTCATTATATGTGGAAAACATTTTTGCACTACTGCTAACTCCACGTCACTTTTACTACTGCACTATTATAGCTGCTGTATTATATATTTCATAAATATTCTCTAAATTTTAGCTGCTGTATATTTCAGTATACTTTTATACATTTATTTATCTATATTTTGAAAACAAATTTCAAATTCTATGTTGAGCCATTGCAGCGGAATTTCATTCTCTGCACACTACATTGTATTTTGAATGACAATAAAGTCCATAAATCCATAATAAAAATATAAGAAGCTTTTAATTACTAGCTGTTACAGATGCTGTGGGGTTGTGTGTAAATTAGTAAAGTAGCAACAAAGTGACCAAAGATGATGAGATTTTATAAACATCCATGCTCAAGATTTAACAGCAAAAATGTTTTTACTTCTAGAAAAAAGGTATTTATGCTTTTAAATGAGTTTCAGCAGTAGTGAGAGGATGAAAACAGGGAAAAGAGAGATGAGGACTCCTGACTGGACTGAGATTGAGGATGTTGTAGGTTTAAGTTAAGATAAGATAATCCTTTATCTGTCCCACAATGTGGAAAGTTGCAGTGGTACAGCAGCATTAGGGATAATAAGATTAAAAGTAGGATTAAAATAAAGATATAAAAAGTATAAAGACTATAAAAATCGATAAAGTAGCACTCAATAAAAATAGTTTCAATACAGAAAAGTACAGAAAAAATATGTAAGAGCAATGTATGAACAGAATTTTTTTTTTAAGTCATGCACTTTCCTTCCTCATTTATTGGTACATAAATTGTATTTACTGAGGCTCTTGTTTTAGCTTACACTCTATTTTAGATATTTTAAGGAAAGAAGGAACGGGAGGTGTGAACATTTTTCCGACACTACGTAGTACTACAGAGCATACAGGACACAATAATGAATAACAGACTGGAAATGTCAGGTCACCAGGACCAGGAGGCAAAGAAAAATAAAGTTCACAAGGACTTATTTTTTTCTCTCCTTAGTTATTATTAAATCTTTATTAAATCTATATGCGATATCTCTGTCATCAAAAACAGTTTGTTGGTGAAAACCTAGCCAGGTTACTAAAACTGGGACGCCTTTTCAATTCAAGGACATTCAAAGCTGTTTGATATGCGTTGCCCACCCACTGATCCCCACTCCACTGAAGCCCCTGTTTACAGTCGCCCTGGGTGACAGACGCTATGGCAACGATCCACTTCAGATCATTCCAGCCCCCATCACCTGGGAGACTGGCAAATCTCAGACAAAGACACTCCATGAAAACACAGAAATGGAATAAAGGGAACCCTGTAGTCAGCTTTTACACAAAGAATGCAGATGTTGTAGTTCCATCAGTCAATTATAGAACACAAACATCTATCTGTCGTAGTGTATAAGAACACCTCTGCCTGTCTGGACATCAGTGTCAGCTGTTGTTGTCCTAATTCCTCGCCTTACCCTCTCACTAATAGCGCTGTATTTGATGGCCAGCTCATCCCGGTCCGCTCTGCTGTGTGCCAGCAGGTCCTCCAGCCGGGCCAGCTCTCCCTGCAGAACCCGGTTTTCATCCTGGAGCGACATGACCGAGGACATGGCTCCTGTTCCTGCTGCTGCTGAGAAAAAAAACAAGACAACAATAAGGCAAAAGAGGCGTCAAAAACAAATCTGATTCCACGTCCACTGACTCACAGCTATCGTTGAGGTTCTTTGTGACAATTTCCCGGACTCTTGCGGGTAGGCATGTAGGGGGGGCATCTGGTGAAGGGCCCCGGACCGTCAGCCTCTTCTCCTCAGACAAAACACTCTCCTCCAGCTTCTGAGAGACAAAACGACAGGGGTTTCAGACTTAGCACAGAAGGACACCTAGAGTAGTGGCAAAAAGTTTTTGGACACTATTCAAATTTAAAAGATTTCAAAAAGTGTAGACACTAACAAATGCAAATGATTTTTTTGTAAATGTTAACAAGTAAAAATAACAAAACTAAATTCCTGACAGTTTCAGAATGTCATGCAATGGGTGTTACAATGGTCATTATCCTGCTGAAACATCCATTTGCATGGAATAGTGCATACAGAAGGAAGCATGATTTAAGAGTGATTCTTAATGCAATATATCACGTTTTTTCCCCACCACTGTCTATGATATGAGTGAATCTGACTATACAGCTCAATGTGCAGGCAGTGTCAACACGTAAGTAAGGGATGACAGGCCTAATATGATGTGATTATCATGGACCACAAAAGCAGGTGGTGCCCCAGCAGTAACACCACTCAGAACTGCAGTGTAATGAAAACACACAACAAGCACACAAACACAAACACCTCAGCTGTATTTATCCCATGTGAAAATGAGAGATGGGTAATGAAGTGGAAGCCCGGGTGGCTCACCTGGATCACACACTCCAGTTTGTTGGAGTCAGGGTCTGGGTTTTCCGCAGCGCTCATCGCAGTGGCAGATACTTTCAAATCCCTCAGAGAATAGGATTAACTCCCACTAACAACCAACGGATTCACTCTCAAGAACACTCGTTCATTTTCCAGACCAGTGAGTAAAAGGTGAAGTTCAGAGCCTTGGATGTTGTTGATTTCGGGGGTAAAGTTTAGTGGGAGCGGAGCAGAGAGGGGCCGTCCAGTCCTGTCCTCCGGTCCAGGCAGGCACAGATTGAGGACAGCAGGATTAGCAGGTTTTAAGACGCACAGCCCTCCTCCTCCTCCTCCTCCTCCTCCTCCTCACACTCTCACTGTCAGCATTCAGACCCTCCACACACCACACAGACCAGCAGGAATACAACTACAACACCTCCCCTCGTCCGGAAAAAAACAGACATCTAAACCTAAACAGCCAATTAGATTTGACCTTTGAACTAAACGCAGGCTTCATACAACATTTATATAAATCACACACATTTAATAATGATTAATATGCACATGTAAATAAAAGGATTAAAGCCACTTCCACTGAGACACATCCATGATAGACACCTATAACTAACACAAACTTTCTCATATTCCAGTGGTGTCAAACATAAAGTTCGCGAGCCAAAATCGGCCACCAAAGGTTCCAATCTGGCCCATTAAATGAATTTGCAAAATGCAAAAATTACCCTGAAGACATTAACAGTCAAGAGTGTCCAAATCATTATGGCTCAGGGGCCACATACAGCACAAACAGCCATATACATATTGGTTACTGTCAATAATAAAATGTTTGCACATGTTGCCACACTGTTGTCACTTTATTTCACTGTTACTGCTGCCCACGCTGCTGCTATATGCACCACCACTTCAACTGTACTTTTGCTGCATACTGTGAATTTTGTACATATTAAGATTTTTTTTTTTTTTTGTCTTTTTCAATTTCTTTTTTTCTTTGCATATTTTATTTTATTATGGTAGTTTTACTCTACCCTACTTACCGTATATATTCTATTTAAACTGTATTCTTTATCTTCTATTTTAAAACTGAGACCTGGGTAACTACATTTCGTTCTATCATGTACCATTGATCGAATGACAATAAAGCTGAGTCTGATGTTTGTTTTTGTGCTAATAATTGGTATATGAACTAAATATTATCAGTTGTTGTCAATGATAGATAGCTAGATAGATTCATATGTTTCGACTCACCATTTAGCTTAACCTCAACAATGACTTGCCATGACGTGCATGAGACTTAAATGTTATGAATGCAGACGTACTTGTTACTTGCACGTGTAACTTCCTCCCACCTCTAGTAGAAAATGTTTAACTTATGTACACTCCACACATTTTGTACTAATACTGCATAAAGTTGCATTTGAATGGTATTTGGAGTGTTTTTTTAAGATATTGTTTGTACCAAAGATAAGGCACACATGTTTAACAGCATATATATGCTCACGTCATGTATTAATTTTCACTAGCAGAACAGGCATCATCCCAAATGTTACTAGATAATGTGTAAAAATGTAACATTAATCAGTTTAACACCTCAAGTAAGGGTTTATGACAGACTTAAATCCTCTATACAATTATATATTCACATTAGGTCCTCCACAGGTTGTTTTTCGTATTTTAAGACTTCCCACTTGTATGTATTTATAAACTTTTTATGCAGTTACAGAGGACCTTTAAACATATCTGTTATCAAGTATAAAACAGGAGGGTGTCCCTACACTGCACCACTCTGTGTATCATTGTCATAGTTACAGACAAGAGGGTCATTGTTTCAATACAGACCCCCAACACAACACAACCACAACACACACACAAAGACACACACAAAGACAGTTCCCCTATGCTCATGAGGAACTGACATGCATACACAAAACCTCTGAAAGAACGCTTTCACTCATACAGTTCAAACACAAACATCTGGTTTCAACATACCACACCAAGAATAAAGAAGTATTTATAGTTATTCTAAACACCTGTAATGTGGGTTCATACATATACTAGTCTCTGCTTCACCATGACTTCAATGTGATGTTGCCTCATCAATTACCAAACTCAAGACTTTTAGTTTATTCAGTTTCTGTTGCTTGCTGTCTATTAAATACCTAGAATTGATTTCAGTGTTTTTTTTTTTGTTTTTTTTTTTTTATGAGATTCAGCCTGTACTTAATTTTGAATGAAAGTATCTATGAATTTATATATAAACACTGAATAAAGGAGTGATTTACTAACGCAAATAATTTATTCAAATTTATCCAAAATTAAAAATTGGAGGGAAAGTGGAAAAGTGAAAATGGCAAAGAACATTTTGCTATGAGCTCTGAAGATGATTAAACTGTTAAAAAGCATAAGTAAAGGGTTAATAAGTAAATAAAGTGCCAACTTGCATGCTCACATGATTCCTAACTAAACTACTGTATAGAATGGACCAGTGGTTCTCATCTGGTCTCACCATTCCTCACATTTTCCCCTAGTCATCATGTCACCACTTACTTTTATGGAACTAATACGATGTTAGCCCATTTTTCAAATACAGTTTACACATATTTTCACCACACGTGTTGGCAGACAATAAGTCAAGCTTGCAAAGCTGAAAACTGTGTTTTTCAGTTCCAAAATAACATTTCTGTTTTGACACGTGACATACTTGGGTTTCAGTCCCTTTTTATCAACAGCTATTTGTGAATAAAATCTAAGTTTAGTCATCTTTCAACCAATGACTAGTTTCCATGGCAACACCATTCTACTCTACATCATTTACGTGTTTGTCAAAATAAAAGTCTCACATCAGACAGCTTAAACAATAAAAAGACCATGAAAAGGCTTTTGTTTTTTTTAATCGCACTAATGACCCACTTTTGGGTCACGACCCACCAGTTGAAAAAACTGATCACAGGCTACCTGTTGCAAAACCAAACATAAACATTGCAGCTAATCTACAAAAAAGACTTATCACACATTAAAGTCTATATATAACAACCTATTTATATATTATATACCATATTAAATTAACAGTGGTCTGATCATATTCCGTTAAAAATCAATAGTATAAAAGTAAACTGAGTCTCTCTAGTTCATTAAATGAGTCACTTAAATGTCTCTATAATACATAATGCGGTACCACATTGACTGTTGTGTGTTTTATTCATCACTGTCCACTTTCTCCTAAATCTGTAAGTGCATCCAACAAGACACGCCCAAGTTTTCAAACATCTGTGTCTGCAGTTGGAGGAGGAGGAGGAGGAGGAGGAGGAGGAAGAGTCCTGCTTCAAACTATGTCACATAGAAACTAATTCAGCCGCTTGAATACTTTTGTTTGCAGTATTACAGACTGAAATCGTGACATAATCGTGCTGCTGCTGCAGAAGAAGAAGCAGAATCAAACCGAAAATAGAAATCCGTGCGTGTGCGTGGAGACATCCCCACGGCGCATGGATGTACGAACACATCCACTTCCTCATCGGATAAAAACACTCACCTTGACGGATCTTCAGGTCGAGCGTTTCTCTTTGTCTCGTCCATCTTCCTGGTCAGACCGTGAAGGAACCGAGTCAAAAACAAATCCACATCCACAGTTACAGACGGACCATCAGCTGCTCCCAGGCTCTGGAGGCTTGTTCCGAAGTCTTACCCATGCTTTTTCCGGGGAGGGACTTCCAGTTCACTGAGCAACTGCAGCTCCAGCCTGGAGACTGACTGCGACTACACTGGGAGGAAACAGGCTCCTGTGGCTATGACAGGGCCACACACACACACACAAACACACACACACAGACACACACACACACACAAACACACACACACACACACACACA
>JAPQRP010000024.1:21944288-21961650 GCA_037367295.1 Apogon hyalosoma | reverse complement strand
AAAATATATTTATATTTGTGGTCATAACGTGACAAAATGTGGAAAAGTTCAAGGGGTATGAATACTTTTGCAAGCCATTTTCACTTCCTAGCTTTGAAATGAATATTAAATCTCTTGTGATCATCTGTAAAGTTTCAGTAACAGCCCCAGCATGACCTTTGCTATTCTGTTTTCATTTATTGGGTATTTCTTATTAATTTAAACACATATTAATACTTTATTAAATTTGTAAAGCATGCCTGTTTGTCAGATTTTTGCCTCACATTTACACACAAGAAAATGGCTATAGAAGACACAATTAAATGTCTTTTCATTACTTTGTCACAGATCATTTCCAAAGCTGCAAACAGTATATATCCTATACTACACCAGAATTAAAATATAATTTAAACTGGTTACTTTTGGATGACATCTGGACTCAATTTTAAAAAGCCTTTTGTTTATAAGTGTAGACTGCATGTTAACGTATTTCTATAGAAAAACAGAGCAAAGCTTACTAAACTAACTTTACAATGCAGTCACATTGAATTACTGACTGTAATTGTAAATGCTCACCGGTATTTTTTAATGTGTTTAAATTATGAGCCCATCAATAACTTTCTGCAGCACCTTTATAACTCTGATACTTGAGAACATATTGTACCAAAGGTGTCGAGTATCTGAGAGACAAAAGGCATTCAGGTCTAATCCTTTCACCGGAGGTCAGTGCAAAGTGGTGAGAGCTGACAGAGAAAACCAAAACAAGGGTCACTGAAGTACATTTTTATTTACAAGAAGTCATAGGTTATCATTTTATACATTTAGGTCTTCTTTTTTGAAGGAAGGCACTTCGATTGCTCAACAAGATTAGAGATTTCTATTTGGTAAAAGGCACATTTGTAAAAGTGAAAACACACGAGGCAAATGACACATGGAGGATGTACATGAAGACAAACATGGACAGACATAAATGTGTCAAAATGTTGAATGACAGAACAGATGGACATTGTGTTTCACCATAAAGCTGTGACAAAAATATTTTTGTATTTTTGATGGCAGTTTAAGAGCTTTAAGGTAAAACTAATCATGAACTTCATCATAGATCATATGGGTTTTGGAAGATCTTAAATGCTAGACAGGTGGGAGTATTGAGAAACACACATACTGGCATAAAGCAAAACACAGCATGGATACAACAAAAGGTAAACTTTCCCAAATGGTAAAAATATTGAGATGAATGGTGCTGCTACAATAAAACTAATTGACAAAAAAACAAGAAAACTTATTCATGATATAGAGGGACACTGCTGATCCTGATTCTGGACAGGTAAAGTGAAAATGTGACTAAAATAACTAAAAGCACAAGTACAAATGGGCACATCTGATTTAAAGTCATGAATAGATGTTTTCATTCGGTTAGTGTGATGAGACAGACTTTCCCTTCAGCCTTCAAGACGCTCACTGGATCAAAAACTCCATACCTGACAGGTTTAGCAGTTACCTCACTATGAAAACTACTGCATAGCAGAGTGTGAAAAAGAGTAATATTGTAAAAAATATGTACATTTTATTGTTTGTTTCTCAAGAGTATGTTGACAGCAGGCTGATGTTTATGTGAACAGACTCTTTGCAGCGAATGAACCAGTCAGGTTTGCCAACAGCTCCTCATTTCTACTTTCCTTTGCCCCCGTCGTCATGTCCATGGAATGTATGGAACCTGAGTGTGTGTACACTTTTTCACGACTCAACTAAACTGCACCCATCCTGATTTGACAGCATCTTTACTGGAGCTGTGGAGGAGAGTGGATGGAAGATGAGGGTGACAACGCAGTGAGGAACCAAAAAAAACAAAATATACACAGTACACATATGTGAGAGAATATGGACATGATGATAATGACAGAAATGGCATGGCATGTCTTACTTGGAGCCTGCAGATGTGAAGTCTCCCCACAGGTCGGAGCTGGGCTGGGCTGCAGAGACAGGAGAGCCGAAGTCTAGAAGAGGGGCTGAAGTTACAGGAAATGTGTCAGTATCAAAACTCATTCAAGCTTCATTTAATCTCACAATATACTGTGGATTTTTAAGAACAATAGATTAAAAAAAAAAAAAACAGCAGAGTAACACAAAATAAGGTATTGTTGTACAGCAAGCCAATCATTAAGGGGCCGGTGTGAAAGAAATAAGAGGATATGACTGAAGAAATGCTCCATATTTCTGTAACAGAGTCGACTTCCTCTTCTCCTTTTTCTCATTTTATAGTAGATGGCATCCAGTGTTAAGGTACATTACTGTCACCAGTTAAGTTTGTATTATAACCTTAGCTAAAAAGCTCAGACCAGATAAAACAATTACTCTAAAATAAGACTTCCAAGGGACCTCTGTAGAAGAGGGCGGGGGAGGAATTCAGTTGCTTGCAAACTGTAGCTTCCCCACCAGATATCACTAAATATCACACTAAACCTTTAAATACCATGAAATGGTACCCACTGTATGCTGTACTCACCCTCATTCCATTACTGCATTTGATAAATTGCCTATTTACCAAGGAAATCAAATCAAATGACAGTTTCTATGGTTAAATAAAATAGTCTGTTGGACAAGAACAGAACAGACCATAGAACACCATCACTGACCAATCAATGACCACTCAGTGATGACATTCTGCCCAATGAGAATTGAAGAGTGGTATGATAACAATATAACAAAAGCATTAATCACAACTGAGCCAATTAAGACGAAGAGAGGCACTGAAGAAATTGTGAATGTGTAAATATTTTCACAGAAAACCAATCTGACTCTGTACATAAGCTGCTTTCATGGATGCAGGCAATTAGTTCATGTCAACAAACCATCAGCTCCCAGCACAAAACAGCCTCCAACATTAACACAAATCTGACCCTTTAATATCATAACACTGATGGTATTAGATATAAAAACCACAGTGGTCACCAGTGTTTGTCTGGGCAGGTGGGGTGGTCTGCTGGCCTCCAGGAGGAGGAATGATACATCCAGCCTTAGCTCCTGGTGGAGGTGGGAGGAGACCCCCACCCATTGGCCGTGATTTGGCTGTGCCGGCATCCTTTTTCTTGATGTTCTGTCACAGAGAATGTTAAAACTGTTTTGAATATCTAACTTTGACAAGTGGTTAATATCTTCTTCTTCTTCTCTGTAATTCTAGTTTCTACACACCCCAATGCTGATCTTTATGGTTTGTCCCTCTTTGAAGCTCAGGTCCAGTTTCGGAGCTGTGCTCTGAGTAGCTTCCAGTTTTGCGAGTTCACCTTCTTGTTTCACCCACCTTTAAGAAATAAAAGTTTTAAAGATAATTGTTGTTGAAATAACTTTGGTTACAATTATGTTTTTAATTGTTTAATAAACACAAAAAGTGGGGTTTTGCAGGATATTGATGTTCAAAAATGTTTTAACTTTAACTGCTAACATAGTTTAGCATGAATTCTAGCTACTTAGGACATAGAAGGAAAGATAAATTAATGTTTAAAAAGCCTCTGGAATCATAATTGACTTACTTAAAATGGTCTTGTAAAGCTACGTTGAAGTCAAATGAATCTCCACGATCAGCAAAACCCAGGCCAATAAAAGCGTGACGTCCTATAAAGGAAAGTTAAATGAACAAAAATATATTAAGGGTCATTAATGGCCTTTATCACCCTTTTGCTGTAAAAATAGAGATTGTTTTTCAGTATTGTGAAACAACTTTAAAATATATATAAAAGGCTTGGTCTTGATTGCGTCTTACCATTGCCATCTTCTATCCTGATGACAAAATACCTGCTGGAGTCTGTGACTGCTTCAACAGCACAGCCTGGATACTGATCCACTGAAGCTTGAGCAAACAGCTCTCCTGTAATATTTACCACAAACACCGCCCCAGGGATTATCAAACACAAACAAATGAAGAAAAAACAAGACTGTTAGTAAGACAGAAAAAGTGTTAAACTTGTTCAGAAAAAAGGACAAACACCCAAACGGAGCCTTTTACATACCATCTATAAAATTCAGAATGTTTATTATACCACTGGTTTATTAGTATGCAGATAAACAAGTTACTGTCACTGTACTCAGTTTTAGAATTTTCTATAAATAGAAACATTTTAAAATGATGATTGCTATACTTTATTTTAAGATACTTTACATTTGTAAGCAGAACTTATTTTTTAAAAAAGGCACAAAGCCAACTGAAAGGCCTTAAAATCTAATCTAATGTTGTCAGTTCAATACTATCTAGAGCAGCTTTTCAGAGCAGAGTAGACTGATATTCCTTTGCCTAAAGATTTATTACTAGTAATATGTATAAGTATAATCCTCATCACTATGTGCTGCATTATAAGGCTGGGTGGCCCTCTGTCCCCATAAGGTGTGATAAACAGTGGACTGTGTAGTTATAAGGTTCATAATAGTTTACCCCCCCACCCCCCTTATATATCATTACTTTCATTTTTAATGCTGAAATATTTTATTACATATTATTGTTGTTGTTATGCACTGGTCACACGGAACAGCCTGCAGAAAAAGTCTGCAAGATTGCATTCTTTTTATTTCTCAGACAATTACTTTTTTTTTATTTCACCCCATTTTTCTTAGAGCTGTTGCTGTTTTATCTTACTTTAAGTGATTTTATGGTTCCGCTGTTGTAATTCCTAGGTTTTATTGTGTACTGAATTCATTATTCTTGTCACTACAATTTTCTGTCTTTTGATACTGCAAATTTGAATAAAGTTTTAATTTTTTTCCTCATATGATCAGCTAAAAAAATTTAAAGAAGCCGTCTCATTGTAACAGTGAGTGATTTACCTCTATGGAAATTAAAGAGACTCATTTGAATGACTAAATGTATCAGTTCATTATGGCAGTATGGTCACATGCAGACAGGAAGGTTTGCATAAAACACTTGACTGAAAAGCAGTGAGTGTTGGTGGCGTTTGCTGAGAGGCAGATAAAAAAGAAGCAGATGTCCCTTATATTTACCTGTATTTTTGTCCTCTAATTTAATGAAAGCCATTTTGCCTTTGGCTGTGATTTTCATCCTTCCACTCCATGCAGGTTCATCCAGCTTCCAGTCAGCAGCTCTAGAAAAACAGGAATGACAGATGTCGGTGGCTGTAGATAAATTTGTGTGGTCAGCAAACAGCACAAAACAGCTTTCAGCTCACATTTTAAAAAGACAGAGGAAGTGAAAAGGGAAGTTTTAGAGGTAAGGAATAAATGAGAGTCTTTCTATTCAATTCAAGTAGGCCTCCAAAATACTACTAATTTTTTTTTTTTTTTACTTTCAACATGAGCGCAAGATAAAACTTTTTCTTCATTTGGTGAAAGAAAGATTTGGTGTATATGTGCAATATCAACAGACGAGAACAAAAAGGAGCACTTGCGAGGGTGTCAAAGTGTGTTGCCTAATGAAATATACAAAAATAATGAATTAAAAAAAATATTACACCACTGATACTGACTGGACAAATATATTTACATCTAATATATTATACCATAAAGGACACATTTCTAATATGTGTTCAGTTGAGCAGGTCTGCCGATTACACATTAATTTAAATTTTAGTCACTTTTCACAGGTGCAAAAACCTCCTAAAAATGAATAAACTGAATTTATTTTTTGCTAATTATTGCTCACCCCTAATTCAACAGCAATCAGTTTGTCTCGTGTAAAGAAAAAGTCTAAACATGTTTACACCGGTTTAAGAAAAGTACAGAACTAAACTCAAGGGTATTTCATAAACCTGAATTGTCCAGAGATGTGTTAATAATGGTTGCAAACATAAAAATTCTATTAAATCAAAGACATAAAAAGGAAAAACTGGAGAAAATCATGACCACTGGAACAAATTTTGCCAAAAGTAAGTGAAACCTATATTGCCCTACTTGTGCAAATGTTATGTAAGTGCTCAAGTTTGAATAGAAAAACGTTGTTCAACAGGCCACTTATGATATATAAATGAGCACATGTTGTATATACACAAAGTGTCTTTATCATCTTTATGTTCATACAAACATGTTCATTGTTTGTTGTTGAGGACAGTCTGTCACGTGATGATGTAACTCAACCAAAAACTGCCATGACGGTGAAAACAACAGGCAGGTGTCACAATAACGTTAAAGTTTTCATGTTTCCACTTATACGCTCGGTAACGTTATCACTATACAAAGCGCACAATCCACCAAACTACAGCTTAACAATAACCCACGCATTTCATGATAAATTATTCAGTAGCATTGACTTTTACCGACCCTTCTGAACACTCCACTGTTAGCGTTCATGCATCCATTATCGGACACACTGACTTGGGTCTTCTCTTGTTTTCTGTTAAGTCACACTCTATCGTGTCTTGCAGAACTAATGTCAAGTTCTGGCAGTATGCATGAAAAACAAGTGAAGAACTGCTTGGTGACGAATTCAGGCGAAGACATCTAAAACTGTACTGGTGCGTTCACAAGCGAACGTTTAGTTAAGCTAGGTATAAGCATCTGTATTAGCCACCATAATTTAGCTTCAGCATTTGTCAATTAGCATTTAATTAGCTAAATGGGTTGCGGAGAGATCGATTTAGTCGCAGGGAAGTAAAACCAATATGTAGCGTACACCCAGAGCAACTCGCTGTCCGATAATGGATGCATGGCCGTTGCATTAGCTTGCTAACAGGACACTTGTCTCGTTAGTTTTCAACGTTAGCCGTATGTGGGGTGATCTTACCGATATCCGCGATTAGAAGCCCGCGGTGGGATCCGGTAAACGTGGACCTCAGGCTTTACACATAGCATGGACTCATAACTGTTGTCTTCTGCCATTTTGTCAACTTTAACTAAGTAAATGCCAACTTCCGACTTTCAATGGACACCACGGCTAGGGTTGAACCACAAGACAGGACCCAGATGAGCCGCAGCGCCGCTTCCAACAGCGCCTCCTCTGGTGGGGATGGTCAGGTACAAGATGAGGAGGCGGAGAAGATGATAGGACAATAACAGAGCCAGGATGGTCAGAACAGCCACATGCACGGCCACTGTTAATAATTCAAACCTGAAAATGTTGTACACGGCTCTTCCAGGCAGATCATGTCATCAGTACAAGCTCCTGTAGGTGTGCAATTACAGACCATGTTAACCTGGTTCACATAAATAATCGGGTCAACCTAATGAATGAAATGATCAACTAATACAACTATTAACACATCATTAATTTGACAGTATTTTCAGGGAAACTTCTCTGAGCCTCGATTTTCTTACATTTCAATAGTAAGAAGCTGGTTAACACTTCCCCTTGTTATCCACAATTGCACAAAAAATTGTACTATAACTGCATATAAGTTGATATTGTGTCTGTATATAAAGAGAGTTTATATATAGAGAGAGCTTCTTTCTTTTCTTATTTTACTTTCCTTACATTTTTTTTTACCATATCCTGTATGTATAATTTACTAGAGACATCTACCAGCAAAGAATTCCTTGTATGTGTTTACAAACTTCACAAATAAAGATGATTCTGACACTTTGACACTAAAACTGAACAAAACATCATGGAGGAATTGATGTCCATCCATCCATTTTCTGAACCCGCTTTATCCTCACTAGGGTCACGGGGGAATTGATGTCATGATGATATAATTTCTATGATCATTCACAACCTTTAAGCACATTTATAGCATGTAATGTATGAAACGCAAGCCAATCTCTTTTGATTCTCCATTGTCATTTATATAACTATCAGATATGTAAATTATGCACATTGATGTGAGCAAAATAAAAAAACAAAGCCGGCATGAGTCCTTCCTAAACCTAAAGTAAACTCAATTTTTATTATTTCTCCTGTGTCCTTTGTTTAAAATTGATAAGTTTGCTGTTACGTGAATTTCAAAATACATGGATACAAACTGAGGGATGAAAAAGTGCATAGCCTCAGTGAATATATATATATTTTTTTTTACAATACCAGCTTTTATATTTCATTTGATGAGGAAAGGACTACCTTAGAAATAATGTGACTGGCCCAAAAATAACACAATGTAATTTTACTAAAAAAAATTTATTTTTAATCTATTTTAAATTCATTAAATCTAGTTTTTATTACTTTTCCAAGATTGTTAACACTTTTACATAATTTTTCCAAGTCTGAAAAATTACTTACAAGGTTTTCATGACTGCTGTGCCACTGAACCAGCATTTCCTAATAAAGGAAAGAAATTACTGGCTTAATGGTGAACAAACAGTTGTCCTTCTGACACAGCAAAGGTCAAGATGTGATGGAAGAAAAACATTTTTTAAAAAATATTATTTTTAGTGGTTTTGTGAAGCATCAGCGATGAAGAGAATTAACAATGTGAAATGACTACGAAACACTATTCTTTGCCCTATGTTCAAATATAGTGTACTCACTCTAGAAGCATATTAGAGCATATTCTCCACTATTCTAAAACATTCATTTATACCTTAAATAAATGACAATGCCCTTTCAGTCTTTCATTAAATCACACAAATCATGAACACCATGGTCTTTTTAAAGTGTGTTTATTAAAGGGTTTTCAGATTTCATTTGTTTTTCAAGTTTCAAATGAAAAATGACATCCAATCAGGTCCAAGTAGACGGATGCATTAATGACTGAAGTAAAGGTTTATGAGTTGATCACAAAGTCACAAGAGATTTGAAGTTATTTTCCAGTACCAATTTAAAATGACTGAATACTCTACATGATTTCAACTAAACAGTCCTGGGATCAGAGGATTCAGGGAATGTATCCACATCTTTTTTTTTTTATAACCTTGTAAATTGTCCCATTTAACAGTGTTTACCATCTTAAAGAATACACATAAGCTGCATTAAACAGTTAACTTAAATTACTCAGACAAACAAAAAAAACAGGCTGCCTCAGTAATCACTGTGATATAAACCCCTACTGTGTTCATATTTTTCAATGAAACTTTTACTCACTGAAGCTGAGTCTCGTGTCAGATTTGACCTTATTTGGTGAAATAACAGACACATATTGCAACCAGTTATCAATCATCATCCAAGGCAACTGAGTGTCTGCTGCAAAATGTTATTACACATTACTATAATTATTCATTATCATTATTTACCTAGTTATTTTGAACCCATCCTCATAATATTTGATTAGATCCCCTTCAGAATAATTTATTGTTTTGGAACATTTTGTTTACATCTCTTACAAAAAAAAAGCCAAAGTATTATAAAATCCTGTTGTATCAGAAACACCAGGAGAGACATTCATCAAAACCAGGCAGTGAAATTTGGCTTACTCCTCAAGTTGAGTTGTCCAATAGTTTACCTGACTATGAATGAATGTTATTCACAAAATAAAGGAGTTGTGTGCCTCTAACTCTCCAAATTGGCCATCACAGTTACTTCTGAGTAATCTGCCGACTGCCATTTTAAGTCACACATTGCACTTCACTGTTTGACAGGTTCACACTTGGCTGATAAGAAACAGCAAGGTAACAGACTGAAGAACATTTTATGCCTAATCATTTCCAATTTTCAATCAATATGCAGGTCTTTCCAATTTGTATAAAATTCCATATGGATGTTCCACTAAAGTTCCCTATGGTTTTGTCATCTATTTCTTAAACATTACTAATACCCTGACCCAAATACAATGTTTTGGAAAAATAAACATGAACCATGTAAATAGTTTAAAATAAAGGATCGCTCAAAACAAAACACAGCACAGTTAATTAGGCAATATTTGAGAAAAAACAGGGTGCCATTATTATTGCTTGAATAAGCTTGGATTTAGGAACACTCCTTCCTTTTTCCATCTTTGGCTGCTGGCTGTGTGCCCACCGGGCCTGTCTTCAAAGCCTCCAGGGCCAAACAGGGGCCTGTGGGCTGTGGAGATGCTGGTCTGGGCCACTGTCACTGCTCAGCAACTACACTTCTTTTATTCAGCACTGTGTTCTTCAGCTCAAAGGCTGAATCAAAGGACTTTCTATCACCTTACACCCAAGCTGCTGAACACAGAGTAAATTCTCAGCACTGTCGAGCACGTCATTACCAATGAACCCAGCGAACTGCAGTCAGAATCCTGGTGGACACCCACTCCATATTCCATGTTCCACTTGGTGTAAAGGCCAGCTCGTTCGTTTGCGCGTCTCCAAGGGGACCCTTGATGCCCTGGCGCTCAGCACACCAATGAGACTAAGAATCATAGGGCACCGCATGGTACATCGAAGTAATCACAGTGTGTGGGGAAGTGAGGCTAAAGCCTGCTCACAGTGTGGAACAGAAGGGGTTTCAGATCATTGGCTGATCTCTGCCAACCCCTTGAAAAGTTCCACAGGGGGAAAAGACAAGGCGAAAGGCAAGGAGCATGCCAGTAAGCAGAGTGGAGACAGGCAGTTCATCTCAATCCATGCAATGTCTTCATACTTATGTCTGTCAAATTTTGAGTCATCTGTCCACTCTGCTCTTACTACCACACACAACCCCTTTAATGGTAACCCCTCACGCTAACTCCTTACAGCAGGCTGCTCTGATTTATCTGCAAAGTCGGAAGCCTGAGGTGCCATCTGGGCCAGTGGGCTGGCGGATTACATGATTGTTTGGACGGACTTGTTCTGATAGCTGTTGCTCACTTCCACGGGTTGGCCTAATGATTTGAATGAAAGAAAAGAAATCCAAAAAATTAATCACAAAGCAGTGACAACATCTGCATGAACATATTTTTGCATTAATTCCCAAAAAGCCAGGATTTGTATGGAACTGTTTAAAGGACAATTACTCTTTTAACTGTACAAATGCAGGCTCCTTCTTTCATTCCTTCATCTTCTTAAAAAGCTCAACCTTGTGATATTTGCACATGTTCTAAAACCTGTCAATAAAAGTATTTAAAAAAAAAATAGTAGATGGGGTGTATATTCTAAATGTGTTGTAAAATGTCCAAAGATCATTCTGAAACCTGAATATCGGTATCTTCCATGTGTCTTATTCAGAAAATGTAATATGAAATGTAACGTGATATATGATCTGTAGCAAATCTGGAATAATAGTGAAATATGACTTGTTTCAGATTTTGTCATTTATTTTATATTTCTCATTTTTTATTGGTGTTTTGTCTTGCTAAAGACAGTTTTACCTGTCCTGGCATGAATTGTCCTGAGGCGTATCATCTGACGAGGCACTCCCCAAAATCCTTCTTCTAGCCTCTGCATACTCTGCCTCCCGCTGGGCCAAAGACTTCATCTGCTGAGATGGGCGAGAGGAGGCTGCGGGGTTTCCTGTGGTACCGTTATTTGTAGGGCGCTTTAAAATCCTAATTTGTGGTGGAGGTGCAGCAGGCAGAGACTCATCCTGAATCACAATGGCAGTTCTCACAGGTGAGCCACCTGAACTCAAGCTGGATTTCCTGCACAATAGAGAACGTATGACAAGAATAAAATAACTAGAATGAGACCTCTTTACATTATTACCAGAAGATTAATGAAACATTTTCATTTTGCTTACTTTGTCTCCTGATTTATTTTCAGCTTGGCCTCAAGTCTTCTCTCTATTTCCTGAAGAGAAAATATATTTTTTAGTTTGGTAACAAGTTAATAACTTCATTCTTGTTCTGTTAAAAAAAAAAAAGCATGTCCAGAAGTTGTTGAAGTAATCAGTATGAACCAACACAAAGTTACTACGCTAAGACATGCAGAACTTATTTATGCAGTGTTTATCAAATACTCTTTAGGGACATTAAAAAGTACTGGAAGTTGTGTCGAATACTGTGATTTTAATGTTGTCACTGAGGCACTGAGTGTAATGCATTTTTTTTTTTTTTTGACCAAATGAGACTCCACAGAGGTCTTTCCTAGTAAAATTACATTCAGTGAGAAATTTACTTGTTCATATGCATTATGTGATTTCTGCTGGCAATATAGTCTTTTATTTGTAAACTTTTGGAAACAGAGTATTAGGTACATGTTTAATGAAGCCTATTTATTGGTGGGCAGTGGTTGAATGTTGAATAACTAATTGCATCCTATTAACCGTCAAAGACCCAAACAGTCACTGGTCACTAACGGCATCTGCTGACCCAAAATGTTTAATAACTTTGGAACCACTGATTCTATCATTAAAGTAAAATGGTTTAGGTAAAATGCAGTCTCTCAGAATTTCAGTGGCATCAGATATGACCCATTTTAATGTTCAGAGGCTCCATAATGAACATGGGAACATTCAATTATTGATATATTTTGCTAAATAAAAAATAAAACTCTCAACTTCCCTCTGAGCTTTTATGAACATCTGCATGGTCACTAAATGAACTACAGAAAAATACCTGCTTGTCACTAAAAAATGGAAAAGGCAAAGGATAACATTATAACAAATGGTAAGGAAAGTTTAGATAGAAAAATTCACTCAGGAGCTTCTACTGTTCCTTGAGTAAAGGATCTAAATAGGCTTGTTCTTCCACTTCTACCTCATCAAAATAAGTGTTGGTTTTTGCTTCTTAGATCCTCTGTGCAGCGCTTCGACAACAGAAGACTTAGTAAATAATATAGCTAGATGTTAAGCCAGTCATCGTGTCTTTGTCGTTTTGTGATCTGTGGACACCCCAGATATGAAAGTTGTGACATTGCATCTGCTCACTCCAGTGCAGTCTGTCACTTCCGCAAAGGCTGGATCTAAACAATGGGATAATATTTAGAACTTGTAACTTTGAGAAAATTAAGTTTTTTTTCTTCAAGATCGTAACCTTATTATAACTCCAGTTTTCTACCCACCCTTAAGTCGTCTTACACAGAGACTAGTGAATAAAGTAGGGAGTTTCACATCGATGTGGGACAGGGGGCCTAACAGTCTGAGCCAGGGAGCCGGGCTGCTACATTAAATGACAAACTGACAGCGAACATCATTATGAGGTTTCATGAAGCAGATAGGCTTGCCTACCAGCTGACTGTCAAACTAAGGTGAAATCCCAGCCTTCCCACGGTGTGTGATCTGTCAGTGTGCTCTTACCCCGCTGTCCGCTGCCTCTTCCCAGCTCTCTGCAACCTCGTCATCCTCCATGTTTAACAGGACTGGGGCTGGTTACCCTTTTAGCTTCACCGGCTAACTGTTTATCCTCCGTACCGAAAGGCCCAGTGACAACGGGCACCGCTCACACAAACTAACAGGGCTCTGACTTAACGAGTTTTCGTTTTCTAAAGGAGGCAAAATGCACAGATTTCCAAACCGTCACTTGGCCGCGTGTTAGCCTACCAGCTAAATCCGCCACTGAAGGCAATCCCTCTCGGCTGCCTGTTACTTTAAATTTGGCGTCACATCCACCTCGGTAAATCACCCACTGGAGCCGTTGACATGCTGCTCAGACGGAAAATATCAGCCATAGCCTTTGACCAGAATATATGATTGCCCAATGAGTGTGTGGTTACAGTGACTGCTCCTTTCCTGACATTAAACATTAACATGGGAAATGTGCACGCTAGCTAACTGATGGCTACTATGCTAGGCTAACTGATGTAACTTTGGATTTCTACCAAACAAACACACAAAAACCTTTTTCTTTTTAGTAACTTTGTCATAGTGACCCCCCCCCCCAAAAAAAAGAAGCACTTGAATATGTTTCTGTAAAATAATAGAAAATGTGCATTAAGAAACAATATTACTAATATGTTATTCCAATATCTAGTATTAAGCATGTGTTTAGAATAATAGTCTTATCTCGTTATGAGTCACTGCTGTTTTCAGGGGGATAAAAGTCACATTTATTTTTAGCAGCTTGGTGTGGAAATGTCCGATAGTGACCTGAACGTAACATTTTACCATCTGGAAGATAAACCCACTTTCTGATTTCTTGCAGGTTTCAGCTTCGATCCAGAGTTTCGTAACCTGCTGATTCGTTATTACACAGATAGATCATCTATCATGTTCTTCTAATATGTAACATTTGCTATGGGTAAAACACATCAGCCTATAGTGTGTCTTTCAGTAAAAGATACATTCATTTTACAGATATTAAGGCCACAGATCCCTATATAATCTGTATTATAAAAACCAAGTGGCCTCCGTGTGTGTGTCTCGGGCATGACACAAAATCTGAAAAGGGGTGACTGCTGCACTTTGACTTACTTATGTATTTTTGGTTATGGAATACAGTAGCGAAAATACCAAGTCGATGGGACCAATATTTTGGGAGATAGTAGTAATTTTGGAAAACAATGGCCTCACAATGGCCAATCACGTTGCTATGCCCATAATCATAGAATCATCATTGAAGTGGGTTACCTAGCAACAGATAAATAAGGCCATGTTGCCATGGTGTCAAATTCCATGTGCAGAAACATACATGCCAGCTGAGAGGTTATTCAACCGAAAATCCCAGTGGAATTTACCAAGAAAGTAAAGGAATGAACTGTATCAGAGGATCTAGAACCCATGGTTCCCCTCAGGTCAACCCACTAGTATTTAATTTACCTACTTAAGGAAATTTCTGACCTGAGTCCCAGTTAAAGGAGGCTAGTTAAGTCATCTCAAACAGGGCATTCATTTAATAATAGCTGTAACCTACAGGAGACACACACAACAATGTAAAGACAAAAACAGGGTTAAAAAAAAAAACATGTTGATCTGACATGTGGGATCTGAAGGTAATTGTCTTAAAACATCTTTCAAACCTTAAAATACTGACTATATTTTTTGTGTTGTTATCATTTCCTCTGTTCATATTGGCCTTTAAAATATCCCTTTGTATTGCATATTCTAGGTGATGTGGAACAAACTATATAATCCTATTTTAAGCAAACATTAAATAAATAAATGAAAACTTTTTTTTAGTTAATCTAATTCTAAAGATGTTATGAGGCTCCAACCTGAGCTGCATGGTTAGTTTCTAATAATTCTGCTTTACTGTTGTTGTTTTCCTCAGTAGGCCTATTGTTTCTCTACTAGGATGAGCTATAAACAAAAGGAAGACATTTAATAGACTTTAACTTTGGAAGACAATCACTTAATTTTATTTATACAAATTAACTTCTGAAGCCTCAGAATAGCACATATATGTAGCCCATTTCTGCACAGAAGGAATAGAAAGTTTGTCTTTCCCTTATTTGAAAGTGTATCTGGAAGAGGTCTGGTTTAGACAGAAGTAGCCTACATGTTGATGTAGGCATGGGTACGTCACTAATGTTTAACAGACATGAATGCCTGTAAACCTTTCTTTTAGATTTTATTGATTTGTCTAAAATACACATAATTTGATTCCATTTTTGTGCAGTTCCTGATACATTCAACACTCACACAGTTGTTGTTTTCACTCTTTTATGTATTTCTTTATTATGTGATTGCTGATACATTCAACATTTTTTTCACTTTGTTGAATATTTCTTCTTGAAATTATATAGGCTATTACTTTCACTGAAACTTTTGTGCTTTAAACATTTTCAAATTTTCCTTTTTTTTTTTTTTTTTTGCTTTCTCAAACTGTAGCTACTGCAGCAATCACAAACAATTTTATATCTCATATTGATTTTTTTTCTACTATAAACTATCATTAATATTGTAACCTGTTCATTGGCTGTATAGGCTGAACATAGTTTTTAAAACAGGTGAGTTTGCCCACATCTGTTGTCTGCGCAGTGCCGGGGGCCCTGGACCCACCCTGGCGGTTCCACCGTCACTCCACGGCTGCCGGAGCGTCGCTGTGCTGCGGAGGACGCTGTTCACAGAGCGGAAGATGGCGACTGTTTGGAGGCTGCAGAGGAGCCTCCGGAGCTGATACCGGGAGGAAGAGAGGAGACACACTGAGAACCCTTAAGAGACCACGTCTAAAACAACGGTATTACAAACGATCTCACAGTTAAGTAGTATCAACAAAATATCACAGATAAACCCTGGCAAAGAATCTGACATAAGAAGAGCTAATTAACTGGATATAGCCTCTGCCCAGGCTAACGTTAGCGAAGATTAACAGCAGTAGACAAGGCTGGCTATTAGCTAGCTTGTTAGCTAACAGGGTGTAACTCTGGCTGTAACAGGGGAGGATGTCGTGCCATTGCCATAATTAGAAAGCAGGACTTCAAAATTGCAGTTTGGTGAAAAAATTTAATTGAATACAGTGAATCTGCTACTACTTACCCTTAGCTAAAGATTCACTGTAGCTAGCTAGCGTTAGCTTGGATGCTGTTAGTAAATTAGCTAGCGTCAGTCAATGCTAATCTAGCACATAATGTAGATAAAACATTTAAATGAACAGTATTTAAATTATACGTTGTCTTCAAACAGCATGATAATATAAAGGCATCTTTGAGGTGAATAGCACAACACAATTTTAATGTAATGTGATGCATTATTTTCCAGTAAGCGATAGGTGCTAATTAGCATTAGCTATCTAACATTTCATTTATTAGCTATGTGATGGCCAGCGACAGTTTGTTAGATGAGGCTAACGATAAGAGAGAGGGCCAGCCGGTGAAAGAAAGGACAACACCCGTTTTAGACAATAGGTGTAGAAACTTAAACTGTTGCACACCGAATCCCACATTGAAAAGGTGTGCAAAGATTTCATGCTTTGCAGTGTCATTTGCAGCATCAAGTCTTTCCCGTGGTAAAGTTGAATCTATAACTTCGTTAAATGAGTATCAAGATGTCTGTCAAAAATAGGGAAATCATAAAATCAGAAGGAGAGTTTGTGACTCTGTAATTTCAATTTTAACACGTAAATGTAGATTATTATCATGACTCTACAGAACATCATGGGCACAAGAGTGAAAATTAGTAACATGTCTCTCCATGTCTTATCAGACAATAATGTCCCACTCCCCTGACAATGAGGATGGATGCTTTGTTGCCATGGATACAGAAGACGACAGTACAGAGCCTGCTGGGATAACAGAGGCAGCAGAGGCAAAGACAGGGCCCTGTCGACAAGAAGGGAACATGGACACTTGTGCCAAAGGAGGGGGGAGAACAATGATGGAATTGCCAGAGGAAGTTCTTGAGTATATTCTTTCCTTCCTCTCACCTTACCAGGAGCACAAGACTGCTGCACTTGTATGTAAGCAGTGGTATCGCCTCATTAAAGGTATGGCTCTCATAACTGAAGTTTGGTTAGCTTCACAATAAGGATGAATAGGCATTACATAAAACACCAGAGATTGAATGTAAACTATAAAGGAATGACACACTGCAATTTGCTGTAGCTCACTTGAAACAGTCTGCTGGTGGGAACAGTTTATCTTTTGTTCTCCTTTTTCTTAAGTCAGTGGTTCCCAACCTTTTTTGGCTCGTGACCTCATTTTAACATCACAAATTTCTGGTGATCTCAGACATTCAAAACAGACACTTTTTTTTTTGCTAAAATTAATTAGTTTTTGATCATGTAATAGTTTGCTATACTATGTTGCAAATAAATGTTAATTT
>JAPQRP010000024.1:21892191-21944188 GCA_037367295.1 Apogon hyalosoma | reverse complement strand
AAATTAATTTGTTTTTGATCATGTAATAGTTTGCTATACTATGTTGCAAATAAATGTTAATTTTAGACAACATTTAGGCTATATAATGTAAAGTATTATGGACAGATGCAGAAAAGCCAAGTTGAGATTACTGCACAAAGTGAGACATAGTTTGTCATGTCTTTTATGTTTTGTGATTGTCTCTGTCAACTCACCATATATTTTTTATTTGTAAGGTTTTTTTTTATTATTATTATTTTTTTTATTTTTATTTTTTTATCAATTACTAGAAATTTTAGGCGACCCCATTTGAATTCCAGGTGACCCCATGTGGGTCCCAACCACAAGGTTGAAAAACACGGTCTTAACTGATATATTTGTCTCATTTAGGTGTAGCTTATCAGTGCTACCATGGTTTTCTGAGAGCTGTCCAAGAGGGAAATATCCAGTGGGAAAGTCGGACATACCCATATCCAGGCACACCAATCACTCAGCGCTTTTCACACAGTCAGTATATGCTGCTTTGGAATACTTCTTAAAAGAGTTGCACATAGTGTGTTGCCCAGTACTACACTGTTAAACATATTTATTAAAGGGTTTTAAAGTACAGTATTCAGGTCTTCAGCTTGTGTATCAAGGTAGTTTTACTTGCAGCAGTAAAGGAGTCTAGTGTAAGAATTGCAGAAATTACTTGTTTCTTTATGTAAGATTGGAATAATTAAATGACACAATATTGAACTCTTGATCTATTTAGTTACCAGTCAGATTAAGACAGCATAGGACATTGCAAGCATCAATATCATGTAAGCGACAAAGAGTGGGATTCTTAAACAATATTAAGATCAGTTTTCTGTTTATAGTCAAATTGATTTAAAACCTGGTAGGTTGTTACCATTGAGACTGGTATTGTTGTTATATTATAGCTGATGGAAATATAAAATCACTAGCTTCACATTTCGAAGAAAAACAATATAAGTATTGGCTGTTGAATAACATTTGATTTCTTAATCTTGCAGGTGCATGTTATTATGACTCAAATCAGTCCATGTATGTGTTTGGGGGTTGCACTCAGAGTAGCTGCAATGCTGCCTTCAATGACCTATGGAGACTTGACCTCAACAGTAAGGAATGGATCCGCCCTTTAGCCTCAGGTACTAGTAAAGTCCAAAACTGACAGTAAACCAAAATCAGAACTCTTGTTATAATAAAGTAAAAAAAAAAAAAAAAAATATGTATAGGGCGCAATGGGAGCCTTTACTACATTAGTGAATGTATTTGTCAGATGGTTGACTGCATCAACTGAGTGTATAGTATTTGAGGAGATGGAAATAAGACTATGTAACTTTGAAATAACTGTAAACTGATTTCACTATCTGTCTTTGCATTTTGTTGCTGAGAATACCAGTGTTCATATTTTTATTTAATTGAACATTTGCACACATTTGCGCTTTGTCTATTTTCCTTTATTGTGATATTTCTTTTTTTTTATTTTTAATTAGAAATAAATCTTACATGGTGGTGTTGTTTAAATGAAGTCATTAATTTGTGTGTTTACTGTTATCTTATACAGGCTCATATCCATCTCCTAAAGCTGGAGCAACTTTAGTGATGCACAAAGATCTTTTAGTGTTATTTGGTGGATGGACCCGGCCCAGCCCGTACCCACTGCACCAACCAGAAAGGTTTTTTGATGAAATCCACACCTACTCTCCTTCAAAAAACTGGTGAGATTTTTCAGTGCTGGACTCTGAAACTTGGTACAGTACCTTTTTTGTTATAATTTACCATTTTGTGATGCCTTTCTTTTTTCAATTATACTAGGTGGAATTGTATAGTAACAACACATGGACCTCCGCCAATGGCTGGCCACTCTTCATCTGTAATAGGAAACACTATGGTGGTTTTTGGAGGATCATTAGGAGCACGTCAAATGTAAGCATAGATTATTTATATTCAGTTGCCTTTTCTACAGATTGCAACAACTGTGTGAGGTCTCTGTTTATGAGAAACAGTAAGAATATTATTTTCCTAATGTGAACTGTGATATATCATTAAGTTGAATTGCATTACTTAAGTATTACCACATTCACCACAATGGGTCCAATCTTTAGACAGTCGTACATTGTAACACACTAACAGGAACTTTTCTGTGTGAACTCTGCATCATATTTTTGTATCCTCTAACCAGGAGTAATGAAGTATGGGTTTTGGATCTGGAGCAGTGGTCCTGGTCCAAACCACCCATATCTGGCTGTTCACCCCATCCACGGGGAGGCCAGTCACAAGTAAGTAAGCTTCCACGTCCACATATGGTGACAAAAAAACCCTTACTTTCAATTTCAAAGCAATGAAATAGTCATGAAAATGATTTATGCTCACACATTTTTGTTTGAAACTGAAGAGTCCTTTTTTTCTAAAATGTTTTCCCAATAGATTGTAATTGATGATCAGACCTTGCTCATCTTGGGAGGCTGTGGGGGTCCTAATGCAGTAAGTTTTTCTTTCTGTATTATATTGTTAGAAAAAATATACCTATCTCATGTGGGAAGTGATTACAGTTTTGACTTGACCTGTCGCTCTGTCTGTTTAAGCTCCTCAAGGATGCCTGGCTGCTCCACATGGGTTCACCTCCATGGAGGTGGCAGCAGCTGCAGGTGGAAAATGAGGACCATGGAGCCCCTGAGCTATGGTGTCACCCAGCTTGTAGGGTAGGGTTTAGCCTTACAGAGTTTCTACAGATCCTTTAAAACATGTGAAATGTAATCATCTATGTTTGAGCCCTTCAAATGTCTAAAAGTAAGATTTTTTTTTTTTTAAGAAAATAACTAACTTGGTTGAATACATGGTTGGTCTGCAGGGACCACTGAATTAGAAATACTTTGCACCTTACACATAATGAGTCACAAACTCAGAGCAGATAATATATCTGTAAAAGTTATTTGTTAGTTTTGATGCCCTCCACACTGATTATTTCATGAACTAGCTAGGTTGGGTCTGAAGCGTTTTAAAAGTAGGGAATACCCTGAATGTTAATTTTTTTTTTTTTTTTTTTTTGACACTTCAAGGTGGGCCAGTGCGTGGTGGTTTTCTCACAGGCTCCTTCAGGCCGTGCACCACTCAGTCCAAGTCTTAACTCTCGACCCTCCCCCATAAGTGCCACACCAGCTCCTCTTGGTCCTGAGCCTCCTTCACTGCGCTCTCAGTCTCCTGTTCGAAGTGGGGCGGCTGGTGTTGTTCTGGGCGCTGTTGAAGAGGCTCCTTGTGTAAACGGCCGGTGGGGCACGTTGCGGCCCCGTCCTTCAGCCAGAGGAAGTGCCAGAGATGGGAGTCCGTCTTCATCCCAACAGCCCTCCCCCTCACAGGGTCCAGACAGCCCTCCTCTGCCTCCCCTTCCCCCCTTAATAAACGGCTCCTCCCCATCACCCCGGACCAGCCCTGCCCAGGCTGCATCCCCTCCGCCTCGGCCTCACCCACCTGCCCCAACAGACTATGGCTGGGAGTCTCCCCCTTCTGCCGCTCATCACCCTGAGCTGCCCAGTACTAATGGCCTGCATACTCCTCCCGCAGGCTCCCCACGCACTCCTCCAGGTGCAGTGTCCCCTGCTGCCTTACGACGAGGTTTGGAGGCAGTGAAAAACAAATCTTCCTCATCTTTACCGTCTTCATCATCTTCGTCTTCCCTTCAGACACAGGGAGCTTCTCCTGGAAGCAGTGGTGGAGGAGCAGGGCCCCCAGGTACCCCTCCATCATCCTCCTCTAGTCCTCCGCAG
Organism: Apogon hyalosoma; assembly: GCA_037367295.1. Classification (NCBI taxonomy): domain Eukaryota; kingdom Metazoa; phylum Chordata; class Actinopteri; order Kurtiformes; family Apogonidae; genus Apogon; species Apogon hyalosoma. The sequence continues at coordinate 21,940,439 of JAPQRP010000024.1, read as the reverse complement.
GCAGCTGGAGCTGATGGACACGCTATCCCTCCTATTGCACGGCGTCTTGGCCATCACCCACCTCAGAGCCTGAACGTAGGAAAACCTCTGTACCAGTCCCTCAACTGCAAGCCCATGCAGATGTACGTGTTGGATGTGTCCAGAGCCAAATCTGCCGGTGTAGTGTCCTGGAGAGTTTATGGGAACGGGACTCCCGCTGCAGTCACAGGGCCACCAGAGACCAGCCTTCATACTGTGGTACAAGGCAGGGGAGAGCTCATCATTTTTGGGGGCCTCATGGACAAAAAACAGAATGTGAAGTACTACCCTAAAACCAACGCCTTGTACTTTGTACGTGCTAAAAGGTAATGCAGCCCCAGGTAGGATTCTGAAGGCAGACGCTCCCCCTGGGACAACACAAGGGAACTGACACACAAGGCCTTTTTCCAATGCAAAGGATTATGGGAAAAGAACAAAGAGAACCTAATCATTGTTAGATGTTTCACTTGAGAAATTCACTATTCTCCCTTCTGCCTACTGCGAGCATTCAAATAAAACACTACACTTTGATAAAACCTTTTGACTGAATGAGAATCCTGACTGTGTGTGTGATTGTGACTGCAGTGACTATAGAGAACAGGACATTTTTTCTTGTTCCCTAAATGGTGATCAACCATACAGTAACATTTCTGTTTTTCTGTGTTACCTGTTCTGGACTTTAAAAAAAAAAAATAAGAGGAAGTCTGAATGAACAGTGTTGTTGACAATAACTGTTGACAACTACCTTGCTTTTTGTATCACTCTTTAAGCCTGCAATGTTTACATTGAAAACAGTGTGAGAGTGTGTGTGTATGTGATTATGTGTGTGTGATGTGTGCACGGTGGTGGTTAAAAGTTGTTGACTAATGTGTGTAGGGGGGCCATGGTTGATGAGATGTGGCACTGTACTATAAACATAGTTAAACAATAAAGGCCTCCATGTCTGCTCTGTCATAGCTGTGTTCGAATGTGTTCATTTGTTAAATATTACTGATCAACAGGAATGTGATCAGATCATGTGGTTGTCAGTGATATTAGTTCAGTTTTAATGGAGGTGTACATTCTCAAATGTATTTTTTTCTGAAATGAGAATGGATAAACTGTTACTGCAGTTTAACATTTGTAAGTCACAGGTCAAGAGTATGACTGAATGATACCATAAACATGTCATGATTTTAGTCAAAACTACTATAATTATGATTTTCTGTAGGCTAGACCATTTTGTGGTACCACAAAGGCACTGATGATGTCATCTTGTGACTCATTTTAGGTAGTATTACATCTCTTGTGATTTGGGTATTGAATTTGACCATATTGCTGCTTTGATATTTCAAATTATAAATAGTTTGAAGATTTTGAGTTTCATATTGATCTGTCTCTGATTACATGTTTTCACATGAACTTTAACAAGGTAATTTCCACTCTAACAAAGTGTGCATTAAGTCCCAGAAGACAGTGATCATGTGATTTCTAAAGCAGAGTTCTTAAAACATATTTTATTGGCCTGGTCTTGGAAGAGTTTTGTTTAACTGCATTTTGAATGTTAAAAATTAACTTCGACTCTGGTGCTGCTTTTTATTAGAAGTGATCCTGTTGGTTTTTCCCTCCTTGAGCTGTAAAACAGTACCCCCTAGTGGCTAATTTGTGTACAGCACAAGAACAGGACATTTCAGCAGTATAAATGCTTAACTTACACAGTCAAATGGGATGCATGTTATTTATTATTTATAGTAGCTATTTATATCACAATATTTTTTTTTCTGTATACAAAGTTTATTTTAGCTACAGACGCATCGTTCCTCTGCTTTTTTTTTTTTTTTTTTTTTACATTTCATTTAGTTAATTCCTGGTCTTCAGTTAAAGCTACATTATAATGTATAAGAATCCACAAATCTCCCGCATTACTCAGACACATCCAGCGGCAGCATTTGGATCCCTGCTCTCCTTTCCCCTACACTATCCACCCCCCTCTTTGACCAACAATAACCTTTTACCCAGAGAGATCCCATAGGACTGAAGCAGGGGCAGTTGAGAACAGAGCTATGTGATTCGTGCAGATCCAGGGATATGGTGAGGTGGCAGACAGAGCTGGATCTGCATTGGCTCAAGCTGGAGGCAGTGGGAGGAGACTTTGACAATGAATGTGCTGAGGACACATGTTTACAATGATGTGGGAGAGAGGAAGAATGGATCTGAACGGGATCTCAAAACAATGTGAGTTTGTGAATGAATATCAGGAGACATTTGTTCCCTACATGAAAGGCACAAGAGGGGAGTTTCCTTTGTGACTGTGTTTGTCTGTGGTGATTATAACTTGCTTCTTTGTGCAGTTGTGTGTTGGTTTGAATGAACTTGACTGTGGTGCTGTGTGACTTTGACCCTAATGAGGTGATCTTTTATATGAGGAAGTTGGATCTTTGTGATTCATCTCACTGGCTGAATTTCTACCAAACGCAGCTTGTTGTAGTCTGTTTTTACATTGTAAAGTTTAGTACTGTTTAGGTGTGGGTCAGATCTAAATGTTCTAACACAAACATGTGACAGGTGATTTGTTAGACCTGTCAAGCAAGCTGATACTTGAATAGTTTCTTTCTAGGACTCCACCTTGTCTTTATTTAGACACAGTTGTGCGGCCTCTTAACAAGTTGGTCTGATGTCTTGAAATAGAAAGTAACTTTAAAATGTTGATTTAGATAACTACATATTCTCACAGTTGTTCCTTCTTTTCATCACATCAGGAAATGGCTACAATAATCATCAGGGAAAGACACCAAAGTGACCTGTAGTGTCATCAGACACACACACAACACAAATATTTGAATGAGCTATCACAAAAATTTCTTCCGTTTCTGGCCTGACTGTCCAAGGTCCAAAATACTCCCGGCCTCAACAGTTTAAGGCAAGATATGGAAATCCATCACTGGCACTGAACAAGCAAACTGTGAAGATCATTACTCAGGGATGACCAGTACACAGCTGCTGGAAACTTCCCTCAAACAGCCTGCATTTGCTTCCCAGCCCTCCCACAGGATGGCATCCACTGTATCCACTGTCCCCTCTGGTGTTTTTGGTCCCTCGCTGCCTCCTCCAGCTGTTTGGCCCCCTCTGGACTTCGCTCTGGGTGCCCTCGCCTGCTGTGCAGCCTGTGTGTTCACCAATCCTCTGGAGGTTGTGAAGACCCGTCTGCAGCTTCAGGGAGAGCTGCGCGCTCGAGGTTCTTACACTAGACACTATCGAGGGGTACTTCAGGCCCTCGTAGTGGTGGGACGCACAGATGGGCTCCGGGGCCTGCAGAAGGGGCTTTCTGTTGGGCTTATTTACCAGGGAGTGATGAACGGAGTGAGGCTGGGCTCCTACTCGTACTGTGAGGCTCAGGGCATCACCGGATTGCATGGGGGCAGTCTGTTATCGGGGGCCGCAGCTGGGGCCCTGGGTGCCTTCATAGCCTCTCCTGCCTACCTGGTAAGTGGATTAAAACCCCTCTAGTTTTATTCTGAATATTTAATCTAATTTTGTTAACTAAGTTTGTCCTACACGCCATGTTTGAACCAAACAGACATTTGTAAAAGGAAAAAGGGGCTGAAGGCACTTTTCAGATAGAATGTATAATCTCTGTTTTTACTTTTTTTTTTTTTTTTTTCATGGAATAGTCATGTTTATTAAAGCTGTCTTGTATTTTGTCTGAAGAGGGCCCTGGACCATTTTTTTTCTTGAGTGTTCTCAGTCAAACACACTCATCACACTTGGTTGAACTTCAGAGCACTTTTTGTATTCTGTATACAGACTATTTCTGTTTATGTTTGTCTTATTTCCACACAACGTTAAAAGTTACTTGAATGTAAGGCCACCATGTTGTTATGACAGTGTCTGTTGTATGTGTCAGGCCAAAGGTTAAGATCTAAACCTGGGGTGAAATTCAAGCCTCATGTCTTCTGATTAGGTTACACTTTACACATGCAGCCTCACCCACTAATATGTTAATTAACAATTAACAAGTAACATACAGTAAGTTACTGAAAGGTGACATCGGCAAGACGATATGTTTAATTGTCATCTGAGGCAGGTAACAGATACATTATGCAAAAAGGTTTTTGTGTAACACTCTTTTCACACAAACAATAGTGTTTAAATATGTAGTAAAAGTCAAGAGCACACATCTGTGAACAGATAATATTTGTATAATTTGGGCTGTATCCTTGCTGACAAATCTGTAATGAAACCAGTTGGGTGACCTTTCCAGATTTGTAGTTTTACACCATATATTTTTATTTATACAACACAAAGCCTGCATACAAATGTCAAACTAGAGGTTGTGCAGATGTTAACATTGGTCTGATGTAAGATATTGCAAATTAGTAGTAAGTGAGTTAAAAGGAAGAGAACATGAACCTAATTAAAGTAGTAACAGTGAAACTCAAACGGTAAACAGCAACTCAATGTCAAAGGTGTCTCAAATGTCTGTCTATTTTCATCTGGTATGAGGTGGTGAGGAAATGTAATAAGACCTGGGTTTGTCAAAAATGACTTTCAGGATTTGTTGTTGTTGTTTTAAAATTATATGATGAGTCAATGTGATTTTTAATTTGATCAGCCATCCTACCCACATCCAGGTCCCACTCAGCTTAAAATGTCAGAACAGATAGAGATTAACTGTGCATGAATAAAACCACGCAGAATGTACGACTCAAATCATTTCAAGTGTTGCACTGGCCTGATCTACCCCTCCATGTGTATACATTGACTAGAGGGGTGCTGCTATTTTTCTACCTCAGCTGTCAGTCAATACATTTTAAATCATTTAACCTTTTGCATCGTTCTGGAAAGACAAAACTGAGCAGCTACATATTTGTCTATATGTAGGTCAGTCAAGATAGCCTGCACTTTGCGTCAACCCATGCATTGCTGCCAAACATACAAGATTCTTGAGTTTCCTTGTTATTTTCTATTGCTGGTGAATGAATGAAAGAGAAGGGGTTATATCAATGATACTTTGGCAGAGATTGCATAAAACATGGAGAGTCTCTTCAGGTTTGTGCAATGCTGAAACCTTTTAATCATAATATTGTGGTGCAAATAAAGGCTTGTGTAAGTCATAACCTGCCAAACATTTGCATGACTTTCCTGTAATAATTGCATTAGTCATCGCAATGTCTGACGCAAACATTAGACAAGTCTGGTTTTGATTGTAATCAGATATATTTTTACACAGTATCTAGCTGACTAATCTTTGCATGTTGCATTGTTGTCATAGGTGAAGACTCATCTGCAGGCTCAAGCTGTGGAAGCCATAGCAGTAGGGCACCAGCACAATCATCAGGTAAGACATTCATGGGTATAGTATGACCGATTGATATTTTATACATTTATTATCTGTAACTTTGTCACTGTAAACTTTTATGTGTACACCTTTTTAGCGTTTCAAGCTTCATTGTCTGTTGATTTCCCTCTCTTTCAGGGGGTGTTTGATGCCTTTGGTACCATCTATCGAAGAGACGGTTTAATTGGTCTCTGGAGGGGTGTAAATGGGGCAGTGCCTCGTGTTATGGTGGGATCAGCTGCTCAACTGGCAACCTTCACCTCAGCCAAGGACTGGGTGTCACATACACAGGTAGATGCAATTTAAAAACCTATACAGTTATTTTCACCCACCATCCAAAAGCCAAACATAAAAAGGGATTTTAATGTGAATGTGATTCTTTCTTTGCAGTGGTTTAAACCCAACAGCTGGCTGACAGCTCTGATAGCTGCAATGATCAGTGGTGTCGCTGTGGCAATTTCTATGACACCATTTGATGTGATTAGCACACGACTCTACAATCAACCAGTGGATGAGTTTCGCAGAGTAAGTTGACCCTTTTTCTTACATAAAACTGACTTATATGCGTATTGAAGTGGATGTAATGGAGAGTTACTGTATTCTTGATCTGTGTTTTAGGGGCGCCTGTACCACGGATTTTCGGATTGTATGCTCAAAGTGTGCCAAACTGAGGGTGTCCTGGGGCTATACAAAGGCATGGGACCTGTTTTTGTCCGCCTGGCTCCACACACAGTGCTCAGCATGCTGTTCTGGGATCTGATGAGGCAACAGGTTTTGAAGGACAACCAGAGCCAGAGAAGGAGCTAAAGTGTACAAACAGCTTTATAAAGTGGAATGGAGTTTTACAGTAAATTACAGTGGAATGTTCATGAAGAAAAACACAACAGGCTGTAAAAATCACCTCTCCTGTCAGGAAGGAAATGGATGAGCACTCAACTACTTGATAAAGATTGGAGATGGACACATTCTGCGCAGACGCTCATAAATATTTGATGAGCTTCTATTAAATTTCACATGAAGTCAGGTTTTACCGTAATACCTCAAATATTTTAAGGCAGAACAGAGTGGTACTGATGATATTCAGGAATATGGATTATTGAAATATGAGCTAAGTAGATATTCCATGCTTATAGTCCATTATGGCTGCTGTTAATCTTATTGCCTTATTTGTTGTATTTGCCTCTGATGAGGGGGTTATGTAGTCTGTCTGTTGGCAGGATTATGCACAAACTATTGCATCAGTTTTAATGAAACCTGGTAAAAGGGTGGGTCATGCGCTGAGGACAAACCTATTGAATTTTGAGGCAGAGGTTAGATTTTTTAAAATCATTTTTTTCTAATGTTACAAGATTGTGTTCATTTGAATTAGAACACTGTGGGGCCTTTGTGGAGTATGTGCAGTCAGAATAAAAATCTGTATTCACTGACAATTGAAGCATACATAAAGCCACAAATGTCAGTTATTATGAGGTTTTTCATTAAATGTAACCTGTTGGAATTTAAAGTCTTTGAATAGCACTAATAATAAAGACATATTTTGTACTAAATTGATTAAATGTGTAATTCTCTTCTCTGGTACAACATAACTGATTTTACATTTGTGAAATCAGTTATGTTTAAAACAGTGTTAGGAGAGTGTGATTTTACATTAACCTGTGAAAACTGGTTGATTACCTGGAGTCTAATCAAAGTTTTCAAAGGTCTTTTAATCTTTTCCATCAGCAAATGATTAGACTGATGACCTCAGTTAAATTACTTTTGACCTTTGGAACTGAAGCACAGAGCATGCTCAGAACAGGAAGAAATGTAGACAACTCCGTATCTTTACCAAAGGTATGGCATGGACGTGTAACAATAAAGTAGCATGAGTGAGAGGTAGTGTTCATGAATGTTCTTGTTACACTATTGTTAAGAAAAACTAAAAAGAAAAATGTTTTTCCCATTCTCCTGGATTCTGGGAATGTTTGAATGGACACTTTTTGATCCAAATCCAGTTGACAGCTTTTTTAAAGGTGAGGTGTATTTCTTCCTCTTCACAGTAAAGAGATTTTAATTTTGTGTGTCTAAATTCTCTACAGTATTTGGTTACATTTACTTAGATCCCTAATATTCAAGTATGTGTATTTAAAGGTGCTGTAGGTGCATGTGGAATATCAGTACTGTGCAGTCTTATGAGGGTTTACTACTTCTTGCAAACATGCAGGTGAGTTTATGCAGAAATATGACAAATTTAATGTTTTTTTAGAGCAGTGAAGATATTTTCTAATATTTTACTTCAAACGGTGACAGTGAGATTGAAACTGAAAGTAAGCAGAAGTCATCTTCATCAGGCAGTTCTCTGAAAAACCAATGGAGATCAACTCTTCAGTTCTGGCTCCTGACGGTCCTCCTCTCTGTGATGGGTGCCAGGGTTTCCTCTTTGATAGTGCTGGAGTTTTCTCTCAGGGTGGTTTCTGCTTGGGCATCATCAGCAATGGTGAGTCCATAAAACATGGAAACAGAGCAGCTAATAAGTAGAATAGTGCATGGTTCCCAACATTTTCTTTCTAGTTTGAGCCATTGTGTAGTCAAATAAGCTCTGGTACTTCTTTACACACCCATTAAATTATAATCATATGAACCTTAAACTAAATGCTTTAATATCAGTGTATGGTGTTGCAGTATTATTTATACGTATCAACCACTGTTTCAGTTGTTTATTCATTACATTTAGACAAATATTGGAAATGACATGAACAATTTTTAAGTTAATCCATTTTTGCATTTATCTGTTACTTTTAGCTTGCTATGTGACTTAAACACCACATTTAGATAACTGTTACTCTCATCTGTAACATGTGTTAAAGGGGTTCCAAGTGACTTAGGCTGACCATCAGTTTAGTAATTATTGTGCTGACTATTAATGAATGATATGTATTTTTGGTCATTAGGAAATAATCACACGGTTTGAATTGTTTTCTTCTTGTATTAACTGCAAGAGCAAATATGATCAATCAGCTTTTAATCATGTCTGGTTGTTTTTCTTCTAACAAATGTCTGTGGATTTCTTTTTTTATCTGTGTAAAAGCTCCTTTTCTAATACTTTATAACTAATTGTAGAGGTTTTCTCCATCTTAGTTGTCATCGTAAGTATACTCTTTGTTCGTGCTTGTCTTCACCACGTTTTTGTCATTTTTGCCCGACCTGTATTTTCATGCTTTTGATATCTTAGGATGCCAATGTCAGAGGCCTGGAGCTGCTCCTGGTCCAATGCCAGTTCTCCCTGGGTTGCAGCCTCACCTGTACTCTGGACTTCCTCCATCAGGGGGCTCCACACAGCTCCTTCAGCTTGTTTTTGGCAGCTGCTCTCAGCTGGGTACTGGCAAACATCTTCCACAGTCTGTGGAACCATGTGGCCAGACTCTACCCACTACATAGCACAGAACGTTACTGTGGGAAATGCATCACCCTCCTGACCTCAGGACACGGCATTCTGGCATCATTGCAAAGAGTGGTTGTCTTGGCTTTTGCTGTAGCAACTGTGGCTTCCACTGCCACGGTTTATGACCACTTCCTGTCCCAGAAGGATGCCCTAAAGTTCTGGACTCCACTCACACTTTGCTACACAATGTTGGTGGCCTATATTCAAGGTAATGGCTATGGCAACTATTTGGGAATTACAATACTCTTTATAAAACATGTGACATTGTTAGTCTTGAATATGAATTTCTTTATTCTGCAGAGGATCAGCATCGACAGACCGGTACAGAGGCCCTGCTGCACACTGTAGTGGTGCGACTCGGAGCTTTGCTGGTGCTCATGCTCACAGTGGGAAACTGGTCTGATGTCCTGCAGATCCTCATTGCTTTCCTGGCAGAAGCAGTTTGTTTGCTTCCTTCTCAAGATCTGCTGCAGGCTGCCTTACAGGTCTGTGTGAATCTCTTCTACTTGCCATCATTGACACTCAAAGACTTACTTATTTTTATTTTGCCATCTCTGCATCTGCACATTATCTCTATTCTGCTACTTTAAAAAATAAAGGTAAAATGCAGACTTAAAATGTAAATATCTTGTGTCATTTTAGGAAGAAGAAGCTACAACCCAGAGTAAATATGAACGGAGGTCAAAACCAAATCCAACAAGGAAATTAAAAATGTCATCAGATGACAGTTAATGCTGTGTTATCATGTCTACCTCAAACGACAGCCACTAAAGCCTATGTAAAGATATACTGTTCTTACCACTGACCATTAATAAAATGACTACACTTCTACCACAGTATTGTCTCTATTCATATTAACCTCAAGAGCAAATGTGAATAATGAGTCTGGTTCACTGTCTTGTGTGAAATGAATACATGAAGTTGGTTGCATCAAATGAGGCGGATTCTGCAGGATGTTATCTGTCATACCACAATGAAGTGCACACAATCACTGGTTTAATGAAGCATTTATGACTTGCAGACACATGTGCAAACGGAGTGTATGTATTTCACAATAGTTATTATTCTGATGATACATTAAATTGACCATAAGTATCACTAATTAAAAACAAACCTTCACCAAATTTACATCAGTGGAGGAATATATATGTCAGCAGAAGTACTTGTACTTGTTAATTCTCTGTGTTTGAAATTCAGCTAGATGCATATGGGATACATGCATTTGCCTTAAAACCCCATACTTAGTTGCATCTGAAGATTATGGGATCCTGCATTATTACAGCCTAACTCTACTGTGGACTAAAGAGGTTAAGCTCCAGCTCTGGGAATATAATCAACATCAGCCAACTCTCAGATGTCTTTATCTTTCCTTTTGTTTCTTCCTGTGTCTTTTCCTTCATTTCCCTTCTTTTATTTCATTTCCTTTTCAAAGTGCACAGTTTAACCAGCAAAGTAAAATTCAAAAGTGAGTATTAAAGTGAAAAACACAATGAGTCACCAGTTGGTGGACTGAAAAGTCATAGCCTACTGGAAAGGCAGTGTGTGAAATTCTGGAGGTTTAATGAGGATTTTGGCTGGTGGGAGGCGGAGCATGGAGGTCTGGGGATTGTGTCATCAGTAGACATGCTCCCTCCTGCAGCCCTGACATCACTACAGCATTCCTTTCCACAGAGCTGGAACAACAGAGACCCCCATTACTCTCCTCATCCCCTTCTCCTATTAACCCTCTCACACATTCCTGCCTCACTCCTCTTTCACGCTGACCCACATACATGTCTTCCTCTTCACGACGCAGGAAAGTTTTACTCAACATTTGTTCTCTCACTCCATCCTCTTCTTTGACTCTTCGAAAAGGGAACAGACCTCACAAGGTTTGGCTCCAGAAACTAACCACAATATTTGCTGATCAGCAGACCTGATACTGCCAGACTCACTCTCGTAGAGCAGCAAATACAACAAAGCAGCTTTTTCATAGCTCTCACAGACATCACTCACTTTTCCCCCTTCTCCTAATATACCAACATCTCCCCTTGCACAATGCCCTACTTCATTGCACTGTAATGTTGCTGCTCCTTTACATATTCAGCACAAAAGGTTCATCTGGAGAGTCTGATCAGACAATACAGTCCAGCACATTTAATCGCATCGTCTGCTCTGCTCTGGATGTCGATGAGGCACAGTTTGAAGCAATGCCATGTGACACTGATAGTGAGTCAAGGCTAAAGACTAAGTGATATAATGTAGTGGGGGAAGGGAAGAAGGAAAGAGGGAGAAGAAAAAAGGAGGCACACTCATTGAGGGAGGTAGGGAAAATAAAGCTGACAGAACAATAAGGCAGAGCTGCACAGGAGAGAGAAAGAGGACAGACTGAGATAAAGACTTGTTGGAAAAGGCAGGTACAGTCACATCCTGCTAGTATGCAAAAAGATAAAGTAGGAGGAGGCCGTGTGTGTGCTTGAGTCTATTTAAGGGCGAAAACTTATGCAAGTATAAAAAGTCTGTCTGTTTGCTTTTGTTAAATTGCACAACTGCTGACTGTGTTTGCAGATGTGTATATGCGCACGCAGGCCAGTGTGTGTGTGTGTGTGTGTGTGTGTGTGTGTGTGTGTACATGTGTGTGCCTGCCAAGTTTTCATAGTAGATGAATGTGTCATGTTTTTTACTGCACTTTGCCCAAGATTAACTGTTCACCTTTTACGGTTGAGAGGGAGGTGGTATTGTCATTCAGCCAGAGAAGGAGGAGGAGGGGTCGATGGACGAGAAAGTCGGGGAGGGAGGTACAGAAGGAAAAGGAGTGGCCATCTGTAGATAGTCGTCCTCTCCACCGGAGTAAAGTCTTCTTTTAGTGGAAGCTTACAGGAGGGAAATCAGAGAAACATACCAGAAGTGTTGAGACAGAAAGCAGCAAAGGAGGAAGAAGAACAGAGCTGACTTCAAACCACTTTTTCACCCAGGTATGTAATAGCAGCTCACAGCCACTGTGATTCTGAGTGGGTTCAAAGAAGCAGATGATTCAGATTTCAGCTTTCTGCCTGTAACACCATTCATTATGGGCAATGAAAGCTGTGAGGATGTGAATGTAGTTTCATGAAGTGAGAGTAAAAGCTACCAGAAAGTTGGCAGAATGGGTGTATTAACCTGAACATTTCTTAAACAAAAGCCACAAATCTATACTAGTGGTAGAATTTTTTCCTTATATTTCAGTGTTTCTTTGACAGATCAGTTGAGGTTGGGTGGGTCTGTGTTTCTTTCCTATGATTGTCCCTATAACACAATCTAGTACAAGCTGTCATGAGTCGAGTTAATACTTGTTCTGAGCTGCTGCTGAATTATTTGTGGGTTTCATGCAGCCATGGCATCAGCCGCTTCCCCAAAGAGGATGGTGTCCTCGGTCTTCATTACTCTCGCGTCTCCATATCGAGCAACTGTGACACAACAGCAGCCGACCCTCCAAGCTCACAGCTCACCGGCAAGAGACAACCAGCACACCGCTGTCCGAGTCAGCCCATGTGACAGCATCCCCACCCTCACACACAAGAAGGAGGACCCCTCACCTTCTGAGACTAATTGCAGCAAAGACCAGACTCATGTGGATGCCTCAGCCCGAGCTTCAGGCCTTCAGAGCCCCAGAGCTGTACAACCAGGACCAAACAGAGCAAAGCAGCCAGAAGGCAAAGACAACATGGGTACTTGTATATTTAATGACAAAATTTATCTCTATACATAAGTATCTGAAAAGTGACTTAAAATAAGCCTGTGTCTCTCTCATGAAACAGAGATCCTCCCTCCTCCTCTTCCTCCCTCAGAGGTGCCTTCATCTCTGGGGACAGCCCTCTCTGAAGATTTAACACTTCCACCACCACCTCCTGCTCAAGAGCTCCTCTCCCGCCCTCTGACCTTGAGCCAGCAACCCGTTTACAACAGAGAGGTATGCTGACTTCCCCTGCAATGCTGCTAAAATCTGTCACACCTGATCTTCACTAAAATTTCCCTTTTAGCAGACATATCATTTTTCTGTGGCGGAGGAACAAATACTGTTTTGTGTTGAGGAGCAGTTGTACAGAATCATCTGTAAAAACCATTCCTGAAGAGGAAACAGCTGTCTTTTAGATACGGATAAATGATCAGAAACACAAAACACATTCTACAAGACTTTGCTCCACAAGCAAAGTACTCTATAATGTTCATATTCCTGATATCTGCTCACATCATTACAGCCTCATGTCGGCATAGAAACAATAAGAACACAAATAAGAATAGTAGGTCAAGTACATGCAGACTTTCCATGTGCGTGTGTTAAAACACACAATTTAATATCTTAATCTGTTTATTCTATATATAGTATGCCCCATCTTTGCTTATTTATTGTTTGCATTCTCTTTTAAAAGGGATCTCATTTATATAGGCTTAAATAACTTGTCCAGTTTGAGAAGACATATTATGCATTTAAGCATTTAAGCTCCTCAGTGTTTTTGATGAAAATAAAGAATGAGAAGAATGTAAAGATTAAAATTAAGCTGTAATCATCCAGAATTTATGAGAGTTTGAGGGCAAAGACAACAAATGGGCCATTATTTAACCCATCTAAAGGCGAATCTTAAAGCTGTTTAATGAAAAAATGACATATGGTAAGACTAACTTAACTTCCACATGCTCAGTATCAAACACTAAAACTCACATAGTATACCTTGTGAAAAACCGATTCAGTCTATAGTTAACTTTTATATGAACTGTTCATAATTGTGCTCTGCATTCAAGGTGGAAACAAGCACACCATCTAGTGGGTTAACTCAAGCTGAACAATCCCAAGGGATCCATAAAAATATCCAATACATAAGTGAGGAAAGTAAAGGTAATGTGATCTCTGTTAACACATTTACCACCCAGGTTTGACAGCACACCTACTATTATAACCTGTTTTGACATTTGATCTCTGTTTACAATACAGAGGTGTGCGGCTTCTGTCGGAAGCCGGTGGCTCTCTCTGAACCAGCGATCGAGGCCTTAAACAGGACTTACCACGAGGGATGCTTCCAGTGTCGGTCATGTCACATCCCTCTGGCTGGAAAACACTACTACAACAAGTCGGGAATCCCTCTGTGTGAAGACTGCTACCAGGTATAGGATGTCATGAAAGCTGACAATACAGATGCAATACAATTGAGCATTGGTTTCTAGATGATCCAAGCAATTATAGGTTTGCCCTGAAAATAAGTTTAAATAGACTTGAATTTAAGCTTAACTTATGTAAAAACAAAAGCAACACATTTTAAGGTGCCTACAAGTTGATTTGAGTCCTTCAGATATAAGTGACACAACCAGGATTTGGATTTATTGGTTCCTGCATTATGAACTGATTTGTTCTCTATTAGTTGTTAATGTAAATGTATTTATTTATGTGGAAGAAAAGACAAAATCCTCAGGTCAGATAACACCTTGAGATATGATGGAGTAAAGCAAGTAAGGCACTGAGGTTTTTTATTTTCTTTAAAATACTTAACCTGCTTATCAGTTTTTCTCCATATGTTGTTCTTGGTTCTGAAAACAAGACAAGGCCAAACAGACTTTAACCCTTCACCAGGAACCAAAAGCATCTACTGGTCTAAAATGTTTAATAACCGTTGAACCTCTGAGCCTAACAAAAAATTCAAATAATTCAGGTAAAGTGCACTTTCTCAGCTTTACATTCTCATCAGATATGACCCATTTGGACGTTCTCCGCAGGAACATGGAAACACCATCATCTTCTGCAACGCTGATTTACCAAGAAAACCTGCGTATTTTGAAAATTGATAGTGGTTTTAGTGCTTGTTTTTATGCTCATTTAATGACACATTGTGCTGAAAAAGTCACTTTTTCTGTAATAACATTTGGATTTACACCGAGTTTTTATAAACATCGACATGAACAGTGAATTCAATATAGGAAAATACCTGATATACACTGAAATTTGCAAAATACAGAGAATAAAATTATAATAAATGGTGATAAATTACAAGGAAAAGTTAAGTGTAGATGAAAAATTCATTTGGAAGTCACCACAAAAACAGTTCTCGCTTTGTAAGGGTTAATTAAAACAGGTCTGTCTGAGTCTTGTTTATATAAACTACGTATTTTAATCACTGATGGGGATGAGAGCATTGTACCTCCATAGAATCTACACCTATGCTGCAAACTAAATGTGTTTTAACCATTAAATTAAAGCAGCAGAAAAGAAATATGTCTGTATCCTCATTTAATATTGATACCCTTTATCTTAGGCAAGTCTTGAGCTCTGCTGGGCCTGTGGGGAGGTCATCAAAGATCATGTGATCCGTGCACTGGAGCGAGCTTACCACACTACATGTTTCACCTGTACAACATGTAAACAACAAATTGGAGAACAAAGATTTGCACAAGGAGAAGTTGGAGAAGTATATTGCCTGCAGGACTACTACAGGTATGAGGGTTACAAAGAAGACAGTTTCAGAGCAGCAGAGAGTAGAGAATAACAATTAACCCTCAAAGACCTAAAAGCATCTATAGATGTACGAATATTTCATAACATTTGAACCACTAAATCTATTGATAAATTTAAAGAATTTAGATAAAATGTAGTTTCTCACCTTTTCAGCATCATCAGAGGTTTTAAATGTGGAAACACTGTCATTTTCTGCAACATTGATTCACCAGTAAAACCCATGTAGTTTGACAAATTATAACAGTTTTAGATGCTTGTTTTTACGTTCAGTTAATCATATATTTTACTGAAATAGTCACTTTTTCTTCAGTTTTCTCTGTTTTGATATTATAAGTTTTTATTTTGCACTTAGCTTTTATGAATGTCTACAATCAGTAAATTAAATATAGGAAGATAGCCTGATTTTCACCAAAAAAATGCAAATTTAGAGGATGGTATTACAATGAATAGTGTAAATCGCTTAGGAAAGATTACATGTAGAGAAAAATTGATTTAGAAGTTGACACAAAAATAGCTCTTGGTCTTAAGTGTTAAGTAAGGGAATATGATACTTGAACTTGTAATAATAAATCTGATATTTTATCTCCCATTGAATTTTGTTCATCAAGGAAATATGCACCAAAGTGTAATGCCTGTAACCAGCTAATCATTCCAAAAGAGGATGGTACTGACAGCTACACAGTGGAATGTCTGGGACACTCCTACCACGAGGACTGCTACAGATGTGAGGTAAGCAGAGACAGTGATGAGTCTAAACAGAAGATGCGCATAGAGCCACACTTTAATCCTCATATCATCTGCAGGTGTGTGTCATCCAGCTCTCACCTGAACCAAACGAACATGGCTGCTACCCTCTGGATGGGAGGATGCTTTGTAAGTCCTGCCATCTGACTCTGGTTTCTGGCCAGCACTAACACTGCACATCCAGCTTCAAGAAGATGGGAGTCAACTACTCGTGTGCAGTGACTTTTTACAAAACAACAACTAAACATGGTTATTCTTACAATATGTCATGCTTTCTAGTACTTACTCTTCTTTTATACTTGATGATTTTGCACTCAATAAATGCTATAAAATGCACCAAATATATTTATGCAACAGGAAAAAACCTACTCTAAATAATCTGAATCAGTGTACATCTCCTTCACCATTTTAACTCTTTATGGCTTTAAAATATCCTTTTTGCATTGAAAATTAACTAATATATTTTATTTACATCAATGCGCCAACTTATGTTAGATCACACTTATCAGAATTTATAATCAGTTTCCTTGTGAACTTGGTAAGAAACATTACAATCAAACTCATGCAGTCATGCTTTCTGATTGAACTGCAGAACTCTGAATAGAACATTTATAACAGGATATTCCAGATAGATTGTAAAGCATGAGGCAAATTTGTGGTAATTGGAATATAATTAACTAATTTTTAAAGGGAACTCACAAGGCTACCAGTTCATCTCAATAAATAAATAATATTATATTTTTTGATCAACACTTGAAGGTGCATCTTATGTGAATGTGATCATGTTTGCATTTTAATTGTATAGATATTTTCACTGGACCCCATACTGTCTTTTGTATTAACAAGAAAACTGCCAACAATGATTTGAGAACTGTTATTCACATCCCTCCCAAAAGTATTTGTTATTTATGTTCTGTATCTCAAATTTGCTTGTTTATGGGATTATATTTTTTGTATATCTAAATCTATATATATTAAATTCTTTTTGGAAAAAAAAAAAAAAAAGAAATAAAGAATTTTGTAATTTTGTTCCGCATTCATAACTATCACACCTACCCTAAAAGGAAGGGAAAAACTTGACCAAAAACTTTATGGCAGTCAGGTTTTAGTGGAACTTTATTTAGTGGATTAATCACATCTGATAAATGACTGATTTCTATTTATTACATTCACTCCAGATATCGAACATACTGAAGTTAAGTGAGCATTGGCTACTAAAACACAGGCTCTAACAGATCCATTTGTGAAATTTCACTGTATGTTAACATTTCATTAAAGAACTTTAAGATTCACCTTTAAATGGGTTAAAATAATATCCATTTTGTTAGCTTTGTCCACAAGCTCTAATATGTTCTGGATGATTACACCTTAATTTTGTCTTTACATTTTACTTCTTCTATTTTTTTTTTTTTTTTTTTTTATCAAAAACACAGAGGAACTCAAATGCTTAAATGCATGATATGTCTTCTCAAACTGGTCTTTTAAACCTAAATAAGACCCCTTTTAAAAGAGAGCACAAACAAAAGATATATAAAAAGATGGGGCATACTATATATAGAATAAATAGAATAAGATAGTACATAGATAGTATGTTTTTACACATACACATGGGAAGTCTGCATATATTTGACCCACTATTCTGATTTGTGTTTTCAGTATTTCTATGTCAACATGATGTTGAAATGATGGGAGCAGATATCAGGAATATAAGCATTATAGAAAGTACTTTGTGAATCAAAGTCTTGTAGAGTTTATTATGTGTCTCTGATCATTTATCCATATCTAAAAGACAGCTGTTTCCTCCTCAGGAATGTTTTTTTTTTTTTAAACAGATCTGCAACTGCTATAAAAGTCTTGTAGACAAATTGCAGATGTTTTAGTGGCACTTCATTTACTTGATTAATCACTTCAATTATTAAAGCATAAGGGAAACTGATTTCTATTATTTTCATTCAAGTCCTTTGTGTCGGTTAGTGCAATGAGTGGAGTAATATAAATTAAGGCCTGGAAGATTTGAGCAGGATTATATAAAAGCTGAATTATTGTTTTTTGTTAATTTTATTTTTTTAATCTATTGATTGATTGATTGATTGATTGGGGGTGGGGGTGTTAAGATAATAGCAATTTAAAAGCTTCATTGACTTTTGTTACATCATTGAAGATTTTTACCTGTGTGCAAATTGGGTAAAATATTGGATTTTTCTCTTAACAGAGGCAGTGTCATCAGCCTACTTATCATTTTCCATAAATGACACATTTTCTTAAATTAATAAATAAATCCAATAAATAAATAAAAGGATACTCCACATCGTCAAGTTATAGGCGACACAAACTAATTTATTTAGTATACTTAAAGAAAAACACACCCACTTTTTGATGACAATATGAGATAGTGTCAAGGTGTTTGAGTTACTAGTCATCAAAACTATTTTTCCATGTAAAAATCCTGCAGTCAAATCTCGCTGGCTGTCGTTTGATCTTGGTAAAAACTCGCGAGTTCTCGTTTGATTCTCGTGCGTGCTCCGCTCGTCAACCTCGGGCTCGAGCAGCACGCACCCCAAACCATCTGGTGCGAGGCTGAGGCGCGTTCGTGTGCGTGGCTCGAGGACGCAGCAGCTAAAGCTAAGCGGCCAGAAGGCAGCCGGGCCCACAGCGTCCACGGAGTCCAGCGTCGTTCATTTTGTTCAGGCGGACCTCCGACCGGCAGGGATTAGGAACGTACCGGATCATATGTGTATGAGGGGGGAAAGAATATCGCAAGATGGTTCGGGAAACCAGACACCTTTGGGTGGGAAATTTACCCGAACATGTCCGAGAAGAGAAAATTGTGGAGCATTTTAAACGGTATGTTACGCAAGAGGGGTCCTCCAGTGGCGAAGTAGCGCGGGCTAGGTGTAGTACTAACATTAGCTGGTAGCCGTGGAAGCCTGCGACTAATGCTAACAAAGCTAACATTAGCATTTTTAACTTTTACTTCGTACATGGCTTTATAATGTACTGCGTGAGTTGGAGTACACCACAGTGATGTTTGTAAAAGAATATCTTATAGAAAAGTGATGTTTTTATGTAAATGCCCATTATTTATAATGTTTAGCTAACTTTTGCTAATACCAAGAAGCAAGTAGCTAGCTATGTTCGTTAGCCACCGAGCTACCACCCAACCAACCAACCATTTTGTGGGAAGTCAAGACGTTGTCATGATCTGTAGAAGCCAAAAGGCAGCTAATGTTAGCAGGACAGTTGGTCACACAACATAAGATGGTTTATATTGTTTCATCCTCTGGAAACGTCCGACATATATTGACCATCTCATTTTGACCATTTAAAGATGCATGCGTGAGAAACTCTGTAACTAAAATCTTGAAGCGATCAGAGTGTACTGATAATCAACTGTTAGCAAGTTGCTGAGGTGCCTGACGTCGGTAGCCATCATTAATCTAAATATACAGCAAAACCCACGAAGATACATGGTGTTATTTTGCAGTTTGCCCAAGATACACATATGCAAACCAGCTATTAGTAAGCACTTGAAGTTAAAGACAGCCAACATCGTAAACGCTGCTGTCTCGTGTTCACAGAAGTCATTTATAGATGTGTAACATTATATGTGGTTATCATTTCCAACGTAACTCAAAGGTCACACAGGTCTCAACAACAAACATCGCATCTTGTCGCAGTTAAATGGCGATGGAATTTTACGTTCTTTTATAAATAGTGGTGTGCCGTATTTCATAGCCTACTTATCGAGCGCAAACACTTGGCATGTGCTAAGGCTGCAGAAGGACGTTTGGAAAAACGGTATTATTTTAGTATCTTTGCCTCACGCCCATAACACATAGCAAAATTATCCACTACAATAACTGAATTTCATGAACATTTAGTTAGTGTCGTAGAATAAACTAAGATGTTCATTGCCTTTTTTGCCTTTCTTATTCTCATGAATGTTTGAACAGCTGTACCTAACCTATTTCAAGTTGTCATTTGTGTAACTTGCTTTATTATTTTCATGACCTTTTCCTTGTAGGTATGGGCGCGTGGAGAGTGTTAAAGTCCTGCGAAAACGGGGATCAGAGGGTGGTGTTGCAGCTTTTGTGGATTTTGTGGATATCAAAAGTGCTCAGAAGGCTCATAATGCAGTCAACAAGATGGGAGACAGGGACCTTCGGACTGACTACAATGAACCTGGGTCAGTCCCAAGCGCTGTTCGGGGCCTCGAAGACAGCTCCCCCTCGAGCAGTCGAGACGTTACAGGATTCTCTAGGGGAACAGTTGGTCCAGTGTTTGGCCCACCTGTGTCCCTACACACCAGAGAGGGGCGTTATGAACGGAGAATAGATGGGTAAGTGGACATGGTCTCCCCTTTCAAGTCAGGGGAATGTAGGTAACAGATAGGTGTAAAGCCTAATCACATAGCTGGGTTGTTCGTCAGGGATAGACCCCCCCCCCCTTGCGGGGTTTCACAAAGGTAATCTAGGGATCGTTCCACTTTTCATCATAATTGACTCGCCTTGCCCATGGGAT
Organism: Apogon hyalosoma; assembly: GCA_037367295.1. Taxonomy (NCBI): domain Eukaryota; kingdom Metazoa; phylum Chordata; class Actinopteri; order Kurtiformes; family Apogonidae; genus Apogon; species Apogon hyalosoma. The sequence continues at coordinate 21,919,958 of JAPQRP010000024.1, read as the reverse complement.
CTAAGTAATTAACTACATATTATCATTTGGTGAGTTAACTATAATTCAAGGTTTGACATCTGGTTTGGATATTACATCTGTGAGGAATATCCTGGTGAGTTTTGGATTTATTACATTTTGTGGGAAACTACCCCGGGGAGCTTTCGGATTTTTAAGCATTTTCTCGTAAACATGGGATCTAACCTTCATTTTATTTTTTGTGGAATTACTTGAATCAGGAAGTAAATCCTTGGTGTTGAAGGATGCATTTTTCCTTGAAGACCCTATTACAATTCAAATATCATTACTTCAAGGACCTCCCATCTTCGGTTGTCATTTTTTATTTTTTTTCCTCTTGGCAACATCTGATGGTGGGAGTACTTTTACCATTTTTTCATCTCTGGATACGACCTGTTCTGGATTTAAGTTTTAAGCAAACGGATGGAAAAATTATGACTCTACAACAAAACTGATAAGCACTGAAATCTCCAAGGCTCTCAGTCATTGTAGGGCAAGATCAAGAGTGTATAATAACATTTTGCTCAAAGTATGGAAGCTATACCAAGAAGATTGGAAGAGAACTAAGGATCCAAGCATCCAGCTGGTAACACTTGTGGAGCTATTCTTGTTTTGGATTGAGGACCCTGAAGACATATGAAGAGTGCATAGTTGGGATGTATCCTCCTGGATGTATGCAATAGGATACCCCATGTTGGATGTACTGATGTGGACCGTAGTATGGATAGGTGTAGCTGTCCTTTGTGTGGATTACTCAAATGTGGATGTAGCTGTAACACATCTGCATCTGCAGTGAGAAGAGAACTCCACATTTGCTACAGAGAGCTGAAGACACATTTTTCTGAGTCACTTGAAGCTGCAAGAAGATGAAGCCTGCCAGTCCACACACCAAATGGATTTGTGGATTTATGTCATGCCCATTAGCTGGGATTTTATATGCTGTGATCATAGTGTTTGTCATCATACAAAGTGCATAGACCCTAAAAGTACTTTACTTCAACCAGTGGAATACATTTTTATCTTTTTTTCCCCCCAACAAGTTTTGGAACCGGACAAGACTGATCCAGATGGATGTACTTTACATTTGAGCATCAACTGTCTATGTAGTCAACCTGGAATGCACTCAAGTTAATCTTTTTTTCAATTCATGTTTATTTATTAAAGTCTTGTGTTTCTATATTTTTCCATATATCCTGAAATCCATAAAGGGCTCCATTTCAGTGGTTTTCTTTTTCCCTTTTTCCATCAAGAATAAAGTAGCCTAATTGTGGATTATACACCAACTATCTGCTGGCCTGATTCTCCACAGTATTTGAAGATAACGGGCAGTATGAATCCAGAGAACCGTTTTTGACTAATTAGATCAATTGATTTTTCCCCCTTGGTTTTTCGATCGGGCTCTCACATTCTGACCACCTAGATTTTATTTGGATTAGTTTCGGTAACTTCTTTCCAAAAGGTTGGTATTGTTTTGCCCTCTGCATATTTCCTTTTCTAACCTTCCTTAGTGCTTTATATAATTTTAGGTTTTGCACTGCTTGTAGGAAAAAAATGCATTGATAGATGCAGCTGAGAAAAGTGTGCATTTAATTATACATATATTATGCATAATTTTTTTGTTTTGTTTTTACTGGTTCTTTACTCAAATATTTCCATGTATTGATTTTACATTAAATACACTGAATTTTCTGTGGCATTTTAGATAAATACCATATTTATTTCGTTATGTATTTAAAATGTTTATTTCCTATATTTCTCCTCCTTTTCAATTTGTCTGACAGCAGTAGAGTTCAAAACAAAATAACCTGGATATTCTGTGGAGCCAAAAATGGCTTTCTAAAAAGACTGTGTTAAGAAAATCATTGCATAATGTAACAGACCTGTTTACATTCTAAAATGGAAAGACAGATAAAAGAACAGAACATTGTTTGTGTTATAGTATTTAGGCCAGTTGGTTCTAGGACATAGTCCTTTTTTAGCCTATTGACAGTTACTGTACAGGAGCAGCACCATAGAAATCATCCATATTGGTAAAAACACAGAACTGCTGTGCACCTACTTAAAATGAATTTTCATATATAGTCCCCTGGTCTTTGCTTAGTGTTATGCTACTTCATGTTAGTGCACTTTTCATCTGGCCTGTTCTTAGTTGAGGACATTATAATTGTAGCCATTTGGATTTTTACTGTTCTGCATTTTGATGCTAACCTTTTATTTTTATATATATGTGTGTGTGTGTGTGTGTGTGTGTGTGTATATATATATATATATATATATATATATAATTATCTGCCTTCTCTGTTCAATCTCATTATAACTCTTTCCCTTCTTTCTACCCTGTTCTTATTTCACAGTAGCTCAGAAAGCCGTGAACGTGCATATGATCACAGCCCATATGGACACCACGACCGCAGTGGCACTTTCGACAGGCAGCGTCACTACAATGCTGATTATTACCGTGATCGTTCTATGTTTGCTGCTGCCGGCCCAGGGAGCAGTGCTATTGGGGGAAGCTTTGAGGCCTCTGACCCACATTTTGACTCTAGAATTCGAGATCCCTTTACACTTACTAATGCCACACGACGTGACCTCTACAGAGATGACAGAGGAAGACGAGTTGATAGAACTTACCATCATCGCCGAAGTCGATCATCTCATTCCTCACAATCAAGACACCCCTCCCCACAACGGACCACGGGACAAACCCCCAAAACTTCTCATTCCCCTAAAAGAGCTCCTTTGTCCCCTGGGAGAGGCCCACGATCTCAATCCCGTAGCAGATCCTCAAGCTCAGATTCTGTCAGCAGCACGAGCAGCACAGGAAGTGGCAGGTTCGACTTGATCATGATTTAACGTAATCATTAATAGGTTTGTTGTTGTGTATTGCTTATTGGCAGGAAAACTACATCAGGGTGTCAAAGCAAATAATATATTGCTAACGACATGTTTCTGATCATTAGTCTGTGTGCTTTGTTTTCTGATGGCAGTGACTCGAATAGCAGCTCAAGTGATGGGTCTCGGGCACGTTCTGTTCAGTCATCAGCTGCACATGCTCCTCCTCAGTCTTCTCTGGTGCTTGATTCTGATGAACCACGTAGGAGCTTTGGAATTAAAGTGCAAAATCTACCTGTGCGATCGACAGGTGAGTTTCTACTTGCCAAACAGGTTTTATGTCAACCTTAGAATTTGCAGTTTAGTTTTACACACATTTATAGGCTATATATCTGTCCTACACAAGATTTTAAATTGCATAGTCGCAGGTAAAAGTTTCATGTTTGAAATGCATTTTCAAATGTGATTGTAAAAATCATGTTTCAGTTCCTTTCTTTTTTAAACTTTTTTTTTTTCAATCTTGATTTTGTCCTCTTAGCCTCATTAAAATCCTGCATTCTTTAACAAATCACATGTTATTAGAGATTAACGTTGGATGTAATCCCACTGGTATACAGGTCACTCTGTTTCTAGTACCGTACTATTGCCAGTACAGTTTTGTAGCTTAATTACAACTAAGCTTCCTGCAAGTCAATTTGATATTGCTTCACTTTACATTGAGAGTAAATCATTTCTGTAAATGTATTTTAGAATGGAAGTAACTGGTGAATAGTTGCCTTATTTACAATGACAACCTGGCCAAGAGGCAGCATAATAGGCAGAGTACACAGAAGCTGATCAGTACCAGAGTATCATGCAAAGCCTGTGTTGAGTTTTTAATCTAAGAACTTCCTGCTACCTCTGAGTAAAAACTGATGAAAAATAATTGCTGATACAAGCCTGACCATGATGTTTAATTAACTATCTGGACCTGGCAGTTTTCTAATCAGGAATCTACAAAAGTGGAAGTGGTGACTTTGAAATAAAGCTGTAGAGGGGGAAAAGACTGAAGACTGGAAGCATTACTTCCCAGCAAAAATTTACTTGAAGGGAGGCTAAGAAATTAAATGATTTGTTTTGCTCTTTGTAGACACAAGCTTAAAAGATGGACTCTTCCATGAATTCAAGAAACATGGGAAAGTCACCTCAGTACAGATCCATGGAGCATCAGAGGACCGTTATGGTTTGGTGTTCTTTAGACAACAAGAAGATCAAGAGAAAGCCCTTAACGTCTCCCAAGGAAAGCTCTTCTTTGGCATGCTTATTGAAGTTACTGCCTGGAATGGTCCTGGTATGTGATAACCAACCCAATATAATATTTATTGTTAAGTGATTTATTGAGGTGTCAGTGATATTTATTGTTTAAACCCCCCCCTTCAGAAACGGAGAGTGAAAATGAGTTCAGACCCTTGGATGGACGGATTGATGAGTTCCATCCCAAAGCCACAAGGACACTGTTTATTGGCAACCTTGAGAAGACAACTAGTTATCAACAGCTTCTCGATATTTTTCAGCGGTTTGGAGAAATTGTGGTATGTTACCATGAGATTGTATAGAACTATAATAAACAGGTGTTTTCATTTTCAGGTAACCTAGTAATTATTTTGATAATTAATTGATTATTTCCCTGATTAAATGTGGTGATTTCAGTTTACCTTTTGTTCAACCACCAACTCAAAACACAAAGATCTCAAATCCTCATATTTGAGCAGCTGCCATTTGTACTTGAAAATTTACTTTAAAAGACTGATTGTCATTGTAGCAGTATTAGAATATTTTGAATTAATAGTTATTTATTTCAGCTCTAATTTAATCTACAAATAAAATAACATAGTTAAAATTTGTTGAAGGTGTAATTATTCCATATTTTCTCTTCAGGATATTGACATCAAGAAAGTAAATGGAGTCCCACAGTATGCCTTTGTGCAGTATTCAGATATTGCAAGTGTATGTAAGGCCATTAAGAAGATGGATGGAGAGTATCTTGGGAGCAACAGACTAAAGGTAATGTCTTCACAGTAAACAATAGTGTTATTCATGCTTTTAGTCAAGTCACTTATTTATGGCTCCTTTTCTACTTACAGCTTGGTTTTGGGAAAAGTATGCCCACCACATGTGTCTGGCTTGATGGTTTGGCAACCAACATTACAGAGCAATACCTCACACGGCATTTCTGCCGCTATGGACATGTAGTCAAAGTAAGGAATTTTCTGTTACTGTTAAATGCTTTTGTGTTTGATGTCATTTTTCAGATGTCGTTTTATGAAATGTGTATTTATTTCAGGTGGTGTTTGATAGACTGAAAGGGATGGCACTCATCTTGTACAATAACACAGACTTCGCTCAGGCAGCTGTACGGGAGACCAAAGGCTGGAAAATTGGTGGCAACAAAATAAAGGTAAATTTGAAAGTTTTAGGTGTATTGTTTTTTTTTTTTTGTTATGTAATTTTACATTTACACATAGTTATATCACTTATGTTACGTGTGTGAATATGACAGGTGGATTTTGCAAGTCAAGAGAGTCAGATGGCTTTCTACAGATCTATGCAGGCATCAGGTCAAGACATTAGAGACTTCTATGAAATTCCTCCTGAACGAAGGTAAATTGTCTATATATCTATCCATGTTCATCATTATGTCTTCTCACAAATTTGACATCTAAAATTGTGGTATGACAATGCTGTAATTAGTGAAATGGTTATTAGATCTGAAAAATTGAGGAAAAGTCCTTAAGAAATATAAGAACTTAAATGTTTACAATCTTAAAGACAGTTACATTAGTAAAATTTACTGTTCTATGCTTTTTGTGTGTGTATTCCCTCTGTAGAGAGGATCGCCGACCTCCTTACCATGAATTTCCATCAGAGAGGGCTTACTATGAGAATATCCGTACCCCTGGCCTCTACCCTGAAGATGCTCGTAGAGACTATGCTGCTCGCAGCAGAGACCGCTTCCCTGAACTGGAGCATTACCAGGGGGATCACTTTGACCCACGTTACCATGAAGACCCAAGAGACTACAGGGACTACCGAGACCCCTTTGAGCAAGACATTCGAAAATACACCTATATTCAAAGGGAGCGAGAAAGAGAGCGTGAACGTTTTGAGGCTGACCGTAGCAGATGGAGTCCTTCTCATCCACGGCGACCTATAACTCCTACAGTATCCCCCTCACCATCTGAGCGTGCTCCCAGAGACTCAGAACGGCGAGTTTATAGCCAGTCCTCTGAACGTAGTGGTAGTGTGAGCTCACTGTCTCCTCCACACTTTGACAAATCTGAAAAGACCTTGCTAGAACATGCTTCAAAAAGTGACAAGACAGAGAAGAGCATCCAACCGGACCGTGCATCAGGCAGTGAGAAAACAAAACGTGCAAAACGAAAGGAAAAAGGGGACAAAGACAAAACTGAAAAGATTAAATCAAGGAAAATCAAGGGGCAGTCCCCATCAAATCAAATACCTGAACCAGAACTTGAGACAAGTTTTGATGGGGCTGGAAGAGGAAAGGGGTCAGATCAAGAAGCTCATGAGAGGCAGAAGTATAAAGGGGAAGGGGACTCTTTAAGTGGAAATCAGTTAGCAACTGCTCATCATGACACTGTCAAAAGTGAAAGACCTGACATGACTAAAGGTGATAACTTAGACTTGGATGGAAAAAATCGACTTAAGAAACATCCAAAGTCTGATATAGCAAATGATGGGAAAGATTCTTCTGTGGAGTCAGATCGTAGAGCTGCAAGAAAAAGGCGCTTTGCTGAATCTGGAGGAAGAGCTATTCGTCAGAAGAGGAATAGACTTGAGGAGGAGGAAGGTAATCAGTCCTCTGACTTTGGTGCGAGTGGCCCATATGTCAGAGAGACAGATACTGACAAGCACAAAGATTCACAACGGAGAGATTCAAGGCTTAAATCTGATAAGAGTGCTGCTCAAAAGGATGGTCAAGAAGAGTTTAAGGGACAGAGGGAGAAATCTGAGGGGTCTTCTGACCCGCTTGAGCCTAAACGACATTCAGGACACACTTCAACTAGGAGATTTTCACTTGAGGGAAATGCAGATCAGGGGAGTACACGAGAAGAACACGGAGTTTTGAAGTTTGGTGCTCAAGCTGCTGATATTGACAAAAGTGCTAAAAATAAGGAAGACCATGTTGATATTGACCTTTCTCAGAGTTATCGCAAACAAATGGAGCAAAATAGAAGGCTGCATCAGCAACAACAGCAGCGGGAATCAGACAAAACTGAAAAACCAGGAAGCCCCCAATTAAGTGAATCTGAAGACTTGGAACATCGCAGCCTTGTGCATGAAGTAGGTAAACCACCTGAGGATGTCACAGATAATTTCCCATCTCACAAATTTAAAAAATTGGACCAATTTGATACTGACACAGGGATGAAGAGGGAACGTTTCTACAGGTTTAGACAAAAGAGTGAAGATCCCGACTGGAATAGTGCATCATCTCCAGGACATCAGCACCTTTCTCACCAGGCTGATGATGAATTTGTAGGGTCTTCTCGGAAGGAACTGGGTCGAAATGATGACAAAATTCACCAGGATCTGGAGCTTTTAGTGAAAAGGACACATAATGCACAAGTAAACAAGCCAAACACTCCTGTACTTAGTGTTGAAGAAGAACAACAAAAAAGATGGGAGAACAGAGTTAAACAAGACTTCTTACCTGACCAGAACTTCTCAAGAAGTCTGACCAAAAATATTCATAATAGGAAGCGTCTGGAATATGGCATTTGGCATGACTTAGAGCCTGGGGAAGTACGATCAGACTCGGAGGAAGACAGAGAGGTCAAACCCCACTCTCCTGTACCCTCAACATCTGTTCCTTTTTCTGCAAGGCCAAGAAGCGATAGATTTTCAGACCCTAAACTTGCTCATCTTGAAAGGAACAAATTTTATTCCAGTGCATTAGATCATATCACACCTGATACAAAGGCTCTTCTTGAGCGTGCAAAATCTCTCTCCAGGGAGGACAACTGGTCATTTTTAGATTACGATACTCACTTTGCAAGTCTTAGGAACAGAAAAGATACTGTAAAAGTGGAATCAACACCAAGACCTACACCCTCCTGGTACCTCAAAAAGAAAAAGATTCGAAGTGGATCTGAAGATAAACTTGATGACAGGAAGGAGGAGCCTAAGCCAGAGGAACCAGAACGGAGGGAGCTTTTTGCCTCTCGTTTCTTTCACAGCCCAGTTTTTGAGTTGGACTCGAGACGACTTCAGCACCTGGAACGCAAACATGAAGAACCTGAGCAAACTCAAAACGAACTTCCTGGTCAACAAGAAACTTTAGATGGAGAGCTTGACTCTGGGCCTGTTGTACTTTTCCATAGTCGATTTTTGGAGCTCACAAGACTACAACAGCAGAAGAATAAAACCCAGCAGCTGACAGAGGCAAAAACTGAACCAGTCCACACTGATGAGAATAAAGTGGAAAAAGTAGCTAATGAAGAACAAGGTTTGCAGTTACCTGAAACAACAGAATTCATTACAGAGCCAGAGATGAAACCAGTCAGCCCTGCAGAAGAGCAGATTACTGAGGCTCGGCTCACTCTTATTTCTGAAACGCAACCTTTGGTCAAAGACCTTTCTCCAGTGCCAGTGGAAGAGAAGTGTGTTGCAATGAACTCAGCCCCTGAACCCTGTCCTCCTTGTCCTCCTGCATCCATCGTAAAGGAAGATATAAAACAGGAGGCAAAAGCAACTGAACATGTTGAGCTCACACAGCACATAGCAACTGAGATAACATCTGACTCTGAACCAGTACCTTTGGCACCACAAGATACAGAGTATGGTTGTAAACCTTCTCTATCTGAAGGGAAATCGGATATGGATTCTGATGACGTGAGAGCTTTAGCAACAGAACAGCCATGTCAGCGTGATTCTCATGATGAGTTTGTTAGCTGTTCAGAACCAGAGCTAGAACCAGATACAACACAACTAATGCCTGAAGCCACCAGTCCCATCACCCCTAGTGTTGTAGAGGATGCTGAAATATGCAAGAAAGAAATACAGTGTTCCAATAATACAGTAGTGGAGGAAGCTGAGGAAGAAAAGAAACCCCAAGAGAGCAAAGTGCAGGTGCTCACTGATGATGTAAATGAAGAACCAGTGTCACCACAGAAAATGCATAAAGCAAAAGAGATGAAAAATAAAAAGGGCAAACAATCACCTGCTCAAGTTGCTTCAATTTATACTGTTTCTAGCTCTGAGAAACCAGCAACACGCAAGAGTGAGCGGATTGACAGGGAGAAGCTGAAACGTGGTTCATCCCCAAGAGCTGAATCAAGGTCCACAGGCAAATCGCCTATTCATAGCTCAGAACCTGATGTGTCAGATCAGAGCATATCAGTTGGCAGAGCAAGACGAAGAAATGTAAAATCTGTTTATGCCACTCCAGTTGCTGATGATGTGCCAGTCCGTTCTGCGAAGGAAATAACGGAGTCACCCCGCTCTGCTCGAAAGCGTGGGACAGACAAAGATGCAACACAGCAAAACATAGAACAGGAGTCTCCTGCCCCGACCCCTACATCTAAACGGGGCCGTCGTCCTAAGAATTGTAGACAGGGTGAGGAGAGTTCAGCAGTCAAAGTAGAAAAATCAAAAGTAGACACAAAAGATACAGACTCAAATGAATCAGAAAATGGTGAACGAATTCCCAGAGTGTCAAAAGGAAAGCATTCCCCCCAGGCCACAAAAGGTTCATTACATCAAATGTCCACAGCCTCAGGGTCTGGATTAACAAAGAAGGGAGAAAAAACTGAGGTAATTGAGGATGATGATCATGAAATGGATTTCACAGATGAAGACACTTTGATGTTGCACGACTCAACAAGTTCCTGTAAAGAAGATCCAACAATTAAAGTTGATGACAAAAAAGAAGAGAAAGACAAACAAGAAAAAGAAATGGGCAAAGAAAAAGACTTAAGTGATTCAGCTGATGACAGTAAATCAAATGAAAAAGAAACAGATTCCACAGCCTTGGAGGAAAAACCCACTTCAGAAAAAGACAGGGTTATTAGAGGAAAAACTAAGGCAACAAGGGTACCCAAGTCTCCTGTGCTCAAGAATCTCAAAATCAGACTCAATGTCACAGAGGTGAAAGATCATCTTCAGTTAGGGGAAGATGAACTTAGCAATCAAGAAGATTCTTCTAAAAAGGTCAGACCTGGTGACCACAGTGATCAGGTTTCAAAGTGCACCAATACTAATAAAATAGGCTCCAACAGTGAAGAAACAGAAAATGCAGCTTTGGAAAGAAAGGAACTTCTGGATGCATCCAAAAGCTTAATTTCACAAGAGCGTGAATTAGAACAGGCTGTGGAAAATATTGCCAAACTCACAGACCCAGCCTTTCCAGCAGAACCACCAACATCACCTGTTCCAAACACAGACATAAAATGTGATCCAGACGAAGAGAAACCTTCCAATCCAGCAAGTGAAACTGAGCTCATGGCTGCTATTTGCTCAATTACTGCTGAAGAGATATCATTATCTCAAGCACCACCTCTAAGTGCAGATGCACCTGCAGAGCCTGCGATATCAGGCTATGTTCAGCCTCCTAAGGATGATGAGCCAGACACAAATGCTTCCAATATACAGGATGAGCCTTTCTACCAAACCACACCCAAAAAGGGCAACAAGGTAAGACCTAAACGTGCCAAAGGCCAAAAGCAAATGAGAAAAGATGTAAAGGAAGAAAACTCAACAACTGAGGAATTATCTTCTGCAGCAGAAAGCACAGCTTCTGGTGTTAAGGAAATTTCAGAAACGGCACCATCAGCAGCAACTGCTGCAGTTATTACCCCCACAACCTGGAAGTCAGAATCAGAGCCCTCAATTGTGAAGTCTGCAGATGTTAAAGCAGAGTTGGAAAACCCCTCTGAAGAACAGATTCAACATCTTAAAGCTGTTTATCCCCAGTCAAAGAGTCCATTGTGTTCAAAACTTCAGCAGGTACCACATGAGTCGGTTTCACCTTCCCTGTCTCCACTAGCTAACCGGCCCAGTGTTAGACCCATTCAAACCAGCAGAATTCCAGTCTCTCCACCAGACTGGCTCCAGCCAAAAGATTCAGGAGTCTCTTTGTCACCTGTCATGCCAGTACCATCCAAAGAGAACCAGCCATTAACCTCGGAGTCTGAAAATATGGATGCTGATCATAGTACAAGTGACTTAAGACAGATTCTGATGAAACCCAAAAATATTTCATTGCCAGGCGGTAGTTCTGCTCCCACTAATCTTCCCACCCTTCGAGACCAGAGCCCCGCTGAGAGTAATACTCCACCGGCTGTTGTGCCAAATAAGTCTCCATTACCTGAGAGTAGAATGCCAGCTCATTCAGCCCCACCAATTGTTCGAACACAAACCTCTCTGCCATCTCCGGAAACCAAGTCTGTGATCTCTGTCATTGCCACTGCAACCTCTGTTATTAGCCGTGTTTGCAATCAACCTGAGCCTGAGGACAAAGTAAACATGAATATTGGCAATCCCTGTGTAGACATGCCTTTACCCAAACCAGCCTATAGACAAAGCAAGGATGACACTGGATCATACCATGGGCCATCTGTTGGTGATGAGGTGGGAAGCGCTGCACGTTTTATTGTTGAGAGCCCTGCTCTTGGCACAGGATCATGCTCAGGTCTGAGGGTTGTTACATCTGAAGGGGTAGTAGTTTTGAGCCACTCAGGCCAGAAAACGGAGGGACCACAGCGGATTAGTGCAAAAATAAGTCAGATCCCACAAGCAACAGCTGGTGATATGGAATATCAGCAGCTGGTATCAATGCCTCAAACAAAACAAGAAATGTATGGGCATTCTCAGTCAGGAATTCAAAAGGGGCCTTCACAGACAGATCATGGGCATCCTGGTAAGACACAATTGGCTTTGTCTATTAAACAAGAAAGCAGTTTGGAAAAGATGGAAGCTACTTACCAATCTGGAGTTCAAGGAGTAGTGAAGCGACTCACACCAGGAGTTGGTAACCAGCAAGGAACAAGTTACCACCAAGACTATTTGCCAATAAAACATCAAAAGAAAATTGAAAGTGCTGATCCGCATAGTGCAGATGGCACCAAACCATCTTGGACATCTGCTATAAGTCCTGCCATAAGCCCCCATTTGCCCTCACCTCCTGGCAACCATGTTGGATTTGTCACAGCAGCTGACAGAGCGCCTTCACATCTCACTGTGGTGAAACAGGAGCCACGGTCCCCACGCAAATCAGGTCATCCACACTCTCCATTTACCAAAGTGTCTTCACCCATAGGTTCTTCATCACCTAAAGGCATAACAGTGATGCTGTCCTCTGGTATTCCTGCCATGCAGCAGTTCATCACTGGTGTCCATCATCCAGAACAGTCTGTTATCATGCCACCTCACAGTGTGCCTGGCGGCTTAGGGCGCATGTCTCCCCACCGTGTTACCCAGTCGATTCCAGTGGGGCATTTGGTCCAAGGAGATGTTCGGGTCAACACTCCACCTCTCTCTGTAATGAGTTATGGGATGCATAGTGAGCCTCTTACCTCTCCATGGTCTGGTGCGATGCAGCCACGGCCCACTTCACCTCAGGCTGTTGGTAGAGACAAGGTTCTCAAAGTAAACCCTGGGTCAATGAGAGGCCATGAGGGGGAACAGGAAGAAGCCAGACGCTTCCACCAGGCTGCAGGACGACAATCTACAACACCGCTAAAACCAGAATCTATGCCACCAGATCCTCGTGGGCCGTTACGCAGTGGTGTCCAGTTAGAAACTTACATGGCACAAAGAGACATGCGTGTATTGCTGCACCAACAGGGAGAAAGAGCAGCTGCAGACCCTCATACTGGACTCATTCAAGAGACTCTTCCTCCATCTTCAACACCCTCTAGTATTCCATTATCCTTGTCACCAAGACAGGCACACCTTTTACCTAAAGGTGTGTCTGAGAAGGACATAACAAAGCAACTAGAGGCAAAGAGACCCCACTCCCCTCTACCCAAGGACAGCATGATTGGGATTCGGCAGTCTGGACCAGCAATGGGATCCCCTCAGAGAGTTCAGATAATGGCAGCAGGGCCAAGTGGCTCCTTCCCAGAGTACTCAGGAATGTACTCAAACCCAAGGGGCATCCATTCTCAAATGCCGGAGACGACTGGACTTAACCAACCACCACTGAATGTCACACCAACCACGGTAAGTTAACTACATCTGTACTCAGTAGCCTCTGAAATATGTGCACTTTGATAATTAATGCCTTCTGATACAGTACAGCCTTGCATCATATCTGACTTTCATACAGATTTTGAAGTTAGGTTTATTACTTGCCCCCTTTATGTTTATGAATCATCATATTAGCAAAGCATTTTTAGCTAAAATAAGAAACAAAATCAAGCCAGTATTTATTACAAGATTGTTATATAAGGCACCAGTAATATACGAAAGTGCAGCTGACTCTGTACGCATATTTCTGTACATTACAAAAGCTGTTGATTTTAATTGTTTTGGTCCAATCCTCAGGGGCCTGACCTCCAAGGAAAAGTTGATGGCAAGATGGCACAGCCTGTCAATATGGTGCAGTTGCTCACGGTAAAGACAAGACTGAAATTGTGTTCAGATTCACTTGCTTTGAACAAGAGCTGGGTTGGTATGACAGACTTGTTTCCCCCGTTTCAACAGAAACACCCCATTGTGTGGCAAGGCCTGCTGGCACTGAAGAATGACACAGCTGCAGTCCAGTTGCATTTTGTCTGTGGCAACAAAGCTTTGGCTCATCGATCACTGCCGTTACAAGAAGGAGGCGCGTTGCTTAGAATTGTCCAGAGAATGAGATTAGAGGCTTCACAACTAGAGAGTGTTGCCAGAAGAATGACGGTAGGTGTCTGTGGGCTTACTCTCAATTAAGATTTTTTTCCCCCCAATGTATATACTTTTCATAACAAAATCCTCAAAATTTTTTCATTACAGGGTGACAGTGAGTTCTGTCTTCTCCTTGCTCTGCCATGTGGGAGAGATCAAGATGACGTCCTTAACCAGACCCAGGCTCTGAAGGCTGCTTTCATCAACTACTTGCAGACAAAGTTGGCTGCTGGTATCATTAATATCCCCAACCCAGGTTCCAATCAGGTGAGATGTTTATTTTATGGTTTGTAAATTATTTTTCAGTGATGTAGAATAATTGTTGAAAGAGATTCAACCTGTGTTGACCTATATCTATCATCTGAAGTTGCCATTCACAAATAATATGAAGTAGTGGTGCAAGATAATGTCTAAGATGGAATGAGGAGGAAATAGTCTGAGATCAGATATGCATGATAAATGTCGTACACGTTAAGTGTCAGGTGTAGCTGGTATGAAGAAGGTCTGCACTCGAAATAGAGTTGATGAATTACTCGGTGTTAGTTGTAGACCCTCCCCTTTCCACAAGATACCAAAGATATACTCTGTATTGATTCACATGTGATACATTTTTCCACAAAAAGTTTGACCTTATTTTAAAAATTGTCTCTTCACCTCAGAAAATTCACAATCCCTATGTTAATATTGTTGGGATGTGTGATGTTTCCAGATCTCTTAAAAGTTCACTTTCAGTGTCTGAGCAGTGTTGAGTTCAAGTTTCCACATCTCACATGGGTGAAAAATGCGTGTAATGATGTAATTTGTGCTTGTAGGTAAAAGCCTTAAAACAAGTTGAAAGCACAAAAAAACCTATAAATGAGGAAACCTGCACAGTAGATGCTTTTACATTAATCTGTACTATGCACATTTTGAAGTGAATCCTACACGGCAGAAGAGTGGGAAATGGAAATGTGTTGGGTAGTGCCCCTAGGAAGCAAGTCATGTCAGTGAGCTGATAAATCCCCGGCATTTTCTAGGCTCAACAGAATACTCTACTTCTTCTGCTCTGTTTATTAGAGCTGTGGGTAATGTAGCCTCCACCACCACAACACAGTAAGCCTGGTGTATTTGCTGCAAGGTATGCACTTTAAGTGGAGTGCTACTTTAATAAATAACTGAAAGATATTCAACTACTCCATAAAATTAAAAGAAGTGTTGGAAGATGATGAAAATGCAGTGTGGTCTTATCAATGTTGATGTATATTCCCAGATTTAGTGATTTCATTTGTCCAACATATGCTTTTGTCTTTTCTAGCCTGCTTACGTGCTACAGATTTTCCCTCCATGTGAGTTTTCTGAAAGTCACCTGTCCCAGTTAGCCCCGGACCTTCTCAACAGGATCTCCAGCATCTCACCACACCTCATGATTGTCATCACCTCTGTGTAACCGTCACGTCTGAGAACTGTCCCAGAAATGGGCATTCTCACTGAGGAGCCTCAGGAAACCAGAGGAATACAAGTTTTGTTTTTCTTCCTGGATACAATGGGAATGTGTAGGATGAATTCTGTCAACACTTTGCTTTTTCTCCATCAGTCTTTTTTTTTCTTTTGTCACTCCTGTCTGGTATTTTTGTCCTTCTCACAAGAACTCAGGGATGGACCAAACCAGAATCAGTCTTATTTGACCATTTCTCTGCTGTATTTCTATTTATTGGAGTTTATTTTTAATGTTTGGACAAACTCTGAAGAAAATAATCAGGATGTTTGGTGAAGAATGAGTGACTATATGGGTGGCCTTTTTCTTTCTTTTTTTTTTTTATGATTGTCGCATTCATTTCTTCACGACAGAGGATCACATAAGCTGTTGGATTGCAAAGGCGGCAAAGACATTTCAACATGTTATTTTAAATAATTATGTACTGACTTCCTCAGCCAGACTATTTTGTGGAGGGAGAATTAACTGAACTATGGAGACCCTGTAGAGGACCACGTTCTTTTAACAGTTTCTTTAATTCCACCAGCTCTGCTCATGTTCTCACACTACTGAAGCAGTCACACATCCGGCACCTGCCTTTGCATCAAACAAACCACCACATCATGTGGGAGTTTTTGGATACAGGACACTGTAAATATTTTAAATATTTAAACTTTGACTATGGAACTTGACAGACTCAATCTCTGGGACAAAACCAGAAGAGAGTGTGGAAATTTAGATGGATATCTTTGATTTTTGGGTGTAAATACTTGTAACACAAGAAGGTTGGCAAACTCTCCTGTGGAGTGTGCTGATGGCACTTCATATTTTGTAACTCAAATAAAACAAACTCCAGAAACGTGTATTTTGAAGATAGAATCTTTTATTTTTGTCTTTGTGTGCTTTTATGCAAGACTGTCAAGTTTTAAATGGCTCTTCTGGTTGTATTTGTTTTAAAATTCAGGAGGTATGATGTGAAGTGTTGACTAAACAGATAATACAAGGAGAATATGGAAAATTATCTGCAGAAGTACACAGCATTCACAACCAACAACAAATGAAAAGAACAGTGCCTCAACTAGAAAGAAATCCATTTGTATTTGTTCATTGTTCAGACTTTTATGAAAATGACTTGTAGATGGGTTGCAGATGTAAAGGTCACCAAATACATTTGTATTAAAGATACTTTGAACAAGATTGAGGAGACAAGAAATGAGTATTACCTCTGATCTAAAATTATTTTAAGTACTGTACTGTATAGTGAATGTGTATAGCTACTCAATATTTTTAATAATAGATTACATTTATATAGCGCTTTTCTATTAACGCATACTCAAAGCGTGTACTGTGGAGCCATTAGTCATTCACTCACACATTCTCCCTCTGATGGTGGTAAACTACATATGTAGCCACAGCTGCTCTGGGGCAGATTGACAGAAGCATGGCTGCCAATTCACGCCTACGGCCCCCTGACCACCACCGAACATTCATACGCATCCATACACCAGCGTGAGTAGCAGCACTGGAGGCAAGTAGGGTGAAGTGTCTTGCCCAGGGACACAACAACACATTACTAGGACAGAGCGGGATTGGAACCGCCAACCCTTCAGTTATTGGACAACCCGCTCTACCTCCTGAGCCATGGCCGTCCCCTTATATTTTTATAAGCATAATACGAAAGTCAGGAAAACATGTTTTATGCACAAAGTTGCTTGTGATAGTTGAAACCTGTTGTGAATGGTTTGCATTTTTAAGTGTCCTCAGAAAAAAAAAGACACGCTGATCTAAATAACCTTTAGCAATCCTTACAGTTTTCCCCAGATGTTTGGACCCTAATCACACACTGAGAATTCACACTTTCACAGGTAACAGGACATTTTAGTGAAAGTAAAACATCTATTTCTAACATTTACCTGAAGGTGATTGTGTTACATGTGCAGCCACTTCTGCTTCTCTTACAGGTTCATTTATTACTGTCCTAGTGTTTCAAGTCTACACTGGAGCCGAACAGCGCCACCAGCTGGTCTTCGTACTGGGAGATGTTCCTCTTCATGATGTCCATACAGGGACCCAGCAAACGCTCAAATGCCCGGACATCAATTACTGAAAAAGAAAAATAACTTCATTGCATTTGAGCAATTTAATTTCCTGTTTGGGTGTGTAGTTTACAACAAGGGGCTGATGCTGAAAAGTAGAAATGATTGGAGAAACAGGCAAAAACTCACTGACCAACTGAACGTAAACAGAGCAGAAGTTATTCAGCTCATGATCAGTGTGCAGAAATAATAGGTTCCTTAAAGTGGCTATGATGCATTATGTAAACTGAGGTGACTACATATTGTTCCTGGTTTTCATTTAGTGTAATCTTTTGGTACAGTCAGCCAGTACATCCTAATTTTAGTTGAATGCTCTTTTGCATCAACAGATTAAGCTATTGAATCAGTATCTATCGTAGGACTCTTTGTACATTTTAATTTAATGTGTTTGTTCAATTCACTGCACCGACAACCAAACCACAAATGAAATTTAACATAAATGTAAAACATGCAAATGAACAAATGTTCTACTCCACGACATTTATTCTTAGAAGTACAGTCACTGTACATTAAAACATTAAATGTTGCAGGATCATACTATTAATCTACTGCACCCAGTATTATATCTAATATTTCATAATGAGCCATTCTGCACAATGACTACTTCAATTTACTTTCATTTTAAGGTACATTTTATTTTATTTAACCTTTATTTAATTAGTCCCTTGAAAGTAAATCCCTTTTCTGGTACACCAGTCCACATGATATTTACTGATAATAATTCTTAGGTAGTATATTTAGTTTGGGACTTTAACCCTGCTGTGCATTCTTTAGGTTCTGATGTTGAAACGTGCCAACAGGTGACACTTGAAGTCACTATTAAAAATCTTCTAAAACCTGCTTCTCCATCGGTGGGTCGTTACTAAAAAGTGGTCACAGACTAGTTTTGTGGTCAAAATGAAATGTTTTTGGGTATCTGATACAATAATGAACAGGCCAGTTTGACTGAAGGGTGACAGTTTACATTGTTGAGAATAAAATGATGCTGATCAAGACTGATCTCCCATGAATGTGAATAAGCAGTATATTTCAGCAAACACTGGTCAACAATTCTTTAGAAATCGACTTCCTCAGAGAGTAAAAGTGCTACATCTTACATACATATTGGTTTATGTACATTTATGTAATAGATTTCTAAATCTTCCACCAAAAATAACCTGTAAAGTGAAAGTTTTAAAATAGATTTAGTAACAGACACAAACATTCCTTTAGAGTAAAACCCATACTCTCATTAATTCTCAAAATTTCACATTTTGACTAAAGACTGTATCTTGGAAACTACAGCCAACCAGCATTTTTGACTTCATTTTTCTTTTTTAGTGACTCGAAAAAGTTTCACTAATTTTATTCTGGAGGTATTTTGCTTGTAAACTAGTGTTATTGATATTGTTAATTTTATTCATATTCTTTTTGTTAAAAAGCCCATAGTTCAATCAGTTTATCATCAGAGTAATGTGCTCTGAATCATACATGAAAATGTGTATATTTTCTTCTAGATAATCTCATTGTGATATTTATAGTAAATGATGCGTCGGAACATATTTTTGGAGATTGAATTATATGAAAAATGTTTCAAGCTGTTGAACCCACTGCTCAGTAACTCATAGCTGAAATACCAGATGTCCCTGATTTACTATTTCAGGAAGCTACTGCTGAAACCATTGAGACACGGGGCTCTATTGTTGACTTGCCTAAGCACTTGGTTTCTCCCACAGCGTACACTGACGCTGCACGAGGTTTGTTGGTGACCAGAGCCAACTCCCCGAAATACTGGCCTCTGGAGCAGCGAGCCACCTCCACCTCTGTGTTGTCCTGCTGACCAGCCTTTGTCTGGAACAGGGAGTCAGTACATTACAACTGCATCTACAGTTTAAGCAACTCCGGTAAAATATTTAAACTTTATATTATAACGTGAGTGAACATTGTACTTACTTTACTTTTTATCAGGATTTTCACCTCTCCTGATTCCACAATGTAAAAACAATCAGCCTTGTCTCCCTGTAAAACACAGAGTAAGGTCACATCTGCAAAGTCGAACATCTTAATGGATACAAACAGGCACTAAATGTGGTCCAGTGACTCCTCAGAGGATACTTTACCGACCACTTTAACCCTTAAAGGCCTAAACAGCCGCCAGCAACCAAGCACTTCTACTGATCTATGATTAATAACTTTACAACTAATAATCCTGTCAATACATTAAAATAATTCAGGAAAAATGCAGTTTGTCAGCTTTTCTGTTGCATCATACATGAAACAACTGTTTTTACACTTTTTTTTTATTATTGTTGCAACCCTTATATTCTCATATAATGCAGTTATAAAAATGTCGACTGTAAGCTAATAAATGATGTTACATTTCATTATCTAGTTATCAGCAAAGAAAGCTATGATTTAATTATTTTCAAACTAGACTGATTTTTAATATATGACACTAAGGACATTAATTTACATGCCAGTTAACCAGTTTTCTTTTTTGTTGTTATCACTATCATCCTGATGCAGATTAGCAGATAGTTGCTGTTCCTTAAGGGTAATTCTGCAGTTTCATAATGGCACCAAAACATTGATTTACTCTACACACATTCTTTACGTTGACCCATGGGGATCTACGGGTTCTGTATGTGGTAGTTTTTATGCTGTTGTGTATTCGTGCATGCTGTACCGCATTTGTCCAGCAGTTACCATCAAACGTGTTCTGGCCATAGCAACGTGATTGTAAGGCTACTGTATTCCAAAATTACTAATACCTCCCAAAATATTGGTCCTATCACCTTACCATTTTCACTAGTCTCTTCCTTGATCAAAAAGACATAAGTATGCCAAACTGCAGCAGTCAGCTCTTTCCGGATTTTGTGTGAATCCCCAGACACACACACACACGTATGTACACAGAGGCCACTTGGCTTTTATAATATAGATAGTTGATTGAGGTAAAATACATGAATAATGTTTTTGTGGCTCCAGACAGATTTTTTTTTTTTTACTTTCAGGCCAAAAAAGTAGCTGACCCCTGACTTAGGATGTCAATAGGTCCCATTTACTGCCTGTATTTGCAACATTTCACTTAAAAACTGATTTTATTTGCTCCATTGCAAACGCTTTACCTGTGTTATAATGCACTCTCCATCTTTGAACACTCGCGCTCCCAGAACATCTACAATCTTCATCCTCTCAGAGAGCTAATGAAAAAAAGAAAAAAAACACAGTTACAAAGAAAACACACTGGAGACTGAAGTACAAAGAAAAGCATGAAATGAACAGTTTAGTTCATTAGTATTGATTTGTACAGAGGTTGTGTTTGTGAGACAAACCTCCAGAGAATTCAGAAGAGGAACAGATTCGATAAAGGCCTCATACATCCTCCTCTTCTTTGCGTTATTTTTCACTATCAGCCTATGAAAAGTGGCTCGATCCTGAAAGAGAAGTAATTGCTGCTTTAATTTTATCTGCCTGAGCTAAAAAGTAGTTAAAAAAATACTAAAAGTAAAATATTGTCATAGTGTTACGTCCAAATACTTAGTTCCAGTCAACTCCAGGGTTGTTTTTTTAGTTTTTATTGGTACCATTTTTATTTCCCCTCCCTCAGGTTGTGTGATTTCATTCCAGCTCAGACTCACCAGACCCCACAGTGCACCCTCCTCAGTGGCGATGATTGTAGCTGCTCGGGGTGTGTTGTACATCAGCGCCAACTCACCAAAACTACCCTTATTGTTGTACTTTCCAACACACAAACTGACCCCGTCCTTCAGCACCAGAATGTCATACACACCCCTGGAACAGAACAGGACAAAGGAGATGTTGTTATAAGACTGACGGGCTGTTGGAGGTGCGTTAAGAAGCAGCGTCTCACTTTTCTATCACGTAGAAGTTGTCTCCGTCGTCTCCCTGGTCGATGATGTGCTCCTGTGGTTTGACCAACACCTCAAACATGCCGTCCAAAACCTCTGAGAACTGCTCCTGTTGGACATTTAACTCACAGTGTTGGATAAACCTGAATTCTCCAAAGACTTTATAGTCATTATTACCATTAATCTACCATATTTTATCAATAATCTTTTTGTTGATGAAATGTTAAAAACATTGCCATTTCTTAGAGACAATGTTGATTATGTGTGACAGTCCAAAACATACAAAGAAAACATATCTACAAATTAGAAAATGAGAATATTTACAGGTTTGAGAAGTTGATCAATAGGCTTAGTTTTTCCTTACTTTTTGCAGTTGCAAGTAGACAATAACATAACAGTCAGCCATGACATTCTGACCACTGAAAGGACAAGTAGTAATATTACTGATTATTTCATTACAATGGTATGTTTCACTGGGTTGGATACATTAGGCATCAAATGAACATTTAGTCCTGGAAGCTGATGTGTTGGAAGCTGCAAAAAGAACAATGTAATGAACTGAGTGACTTTGACCAGGTCCATATAACGGTGATGATGGGGTCAGAACATCTCCACAAGTGCAGGTCTTGTTGGTTGTTCATGGTCTGCAATGGTTAGTACGGACCAAAAATGGACTAAGGAAGGACATCCCAGTCTCAGGTCTATTGATCATCTATGGGAGGTGTTTGATAAATAAATCTGATCCATGGAGGTCCACCTCTCTGCTTCCAGGACTTCAGGGATCTGCTGCTAATGTCTTGGCCCAGATACAGCAGCACACCTTCAGAGGTCTGGTGGAGTCTAGGCCTCAGGTCAGAGCTGGTTTTATGGAAAAAGGAACCTACACAATATTAGACAGGTGGTAATAATGTTCTGCTCCCATAGACACTGGATTGGTTGAGATGGCTGTTCTTTAGATACTTTTGGTAGAACCATGTTACATTGGGAGTGAACAACACGATCTGGAGATGCTCCGACCCAGTGATTTCATTTCATCACAGTTTTTCTCTTGTCAAGTTGCTCAGGTCCATACTCTTACCCATTCTGCTGTTTCTAACACATCATCTTCAATGGGACCCACTGACAGGTCCCATTGTACTGCAAAAATCTAAATCTTTACCAAGTGTATTTTTCTCATTGCTAGTCCAAATATCTCATCACACTTAAAATAAGACACTCACCTACAGAGTAACTTTTCAGTGAGACATAAAGAACTTATTTTTAGACAATAGATCTTGAAAATCTTATTTCAAGAAATCTTACCAAGATAATTTTGACTTGTTCCATTGGCAGATTTTTTTGCTTGAATTAAGCAAAAAAATAAAAATAAATAAATAAATAATCTTGAATTAAGTAAAAATACATAAAAATACTAAAAATAAGTTCTATATATCTCACTTGAAAGGTTACTCTTTAGGTGATTAGGTCTTATTTTAAGTGTGATGAGATATTTTGACTAGAAGTGAGAAAAATACACTTGGTAAGATTTTGATTTTTGCAGTGTGACCATTTAAAAGAGGAGTTTTCTAGTACTGAATGGCTGCCACTGTAGTCGCGTCATTCCTCCGGCAATGTTCAGTTGTTTGTTTACCCTCAGAAAGACGAGTCCACAACCAAAGGTGTTCTGTGTTCTTGAGTTCGTGAAAACTAATTCAGCTGTCACGGTGCAGTGTGCTTTTCGAAGGTGATTCGACATTAATCCGCCCTCTCCTAAGAACATTCGATGGTGGTTTCAACATTTTCAAGAGTGTGGGTGTCTGCATAAAGGAGAAAGTCCAAAACGACCATGTCCAGCTAGCTGTGAACTTGTGATCCCTCAATCCATTATCTGGTGTGTGTGAAGAAGACACCGACATTTGAAACCATGCAGACTATGCCTTGTTTAGGCACTTACCAATGACGAGAGGAAGTGGATGGGATTTTGCGATTCGATGCTGGAGATGATGGAAGACGAAACCTTCATTTCATGTTTAATTTTTAGTGATGAAGCGACTTTTCACTTGAGCGACACAGTCAATCGTCATGTTGTGTGTATTTGGGAAACAGAGCCCCCACATGAAACAGTTGAGCATGAAAGAGATTCTCCTAAGGCAGGGGTGTGCAGATCCGGTCCTCGAGGGCCGGTATCCTGCATGTTTTAGATCGGGGGTGTCCAGATCCGGTCCTCGAGGGCCGGTATCCTGCATGTTTTAGATGTATCCCTCTTCCAACACACCTGATTCAAATGATCAGCCTATGATCAAGCTCCGCAGAAGCTTGATAATGACCTTCAGGTGTGCTGGAAGAGGGAAACATCTAAAACATGCAAAATAGCGGCCCTTGAGGACCAGATCTGGACACCCCTGACCTAAGGTGAACGTCTTCTGTGTCTCAGGACAAGGTTTATGGTCTCTTTTTCTTTGAAGGAAACACCGTTACAGGACAAACCTATCTCGATATGCCCCAAAACTGGCTCTTCACTTCACTGCAAGCAGATTCGCATGACTTCATTTTTCAACAAGATGGAGCACCGCCCCATTGGCACCTGATGGTTCGAGCTTTTTTAAATGACAAAGTTCCCCAGCGATGGAGGGGTCGGACAGGAGCCCCAGACCTTGCTCTTTGTGCTTGGCCTGCAAGATCCCCAGACCTCACCATGTGTGATTTTTTTCTTCTGAGGACACGTAAAAGATCATGTTTATGTTCCACAGCTACCCACTAACCTCAAATGACCTTAAACATCAAATAACAACAGCGATCAACTCAGTGGATCGTGATATGCTGACACGTGTCTGGGTGGAATTCTCTTATCGCATTGATGTTGTCCGTGCTGCAGGTGGTGGCCACATTGAACATTTGTAAGACAGGAAATAAAAGTTGATTGTGAGTAGAATATTGTGACTTGGCTGGAGTTTTGTATTGCTTTTCCTTATTAAAATATTGTATAATGAAATCTGTTCATTCTTTCTGAATAACCCTGTACTTTATATTTCACTAAGTAGAAGCAACCTGTGGTTCTTCTGACCATTGGCTGCAACATGAAAATGCTTGGAACAATAAACAACACAGACCGTGCATAAATGCCTTACACTGCAAAAATCTAAATCTTACTAATTGTATTTTTCTATAATTTTCACTTGTTCCATTGGAAGATTTTTTTTTGCTTAATTCAAGCAAAAAAATCTGCCAATGGAACAAGTGAAAATGATCTTGGTAAGATTTCTTGAAATAAGATTTTCAAGCTCTATTGTCTAAAAATACGTTCTTGTATCTCACTGAAAAGTTACTCTATAGGTGATTCTGTCTTATTTTAAGTGAGATATTTTGACTAGAAATGAGAAAAATTCAGTTGATAAGATTTAGATTTTTTCCAGTGTATTTACTGACCTGTGTTAGTGCTGTTTTTCATGCATCAATGCACTAAACCATGGTCTACAGGATATTTAACCTACATGCATATAATGAGTTAAAATGCTCTCCAAACCTGCTGTGAATAGAAATTTGTGCAGTGGAACAATTTGTGTAGATTTTTTTCATGTGTTTCCTGGGCACTTTAAAGAAAAATTATAAACATTTTATTGACAAATCACATTTATGCAAAGAGTCCATTTGTGTCACTGCAAAACCTTTCACCAGCATCTACAGTTGAGTGATTAAGCCACAATTTGATGTCAATTAAGCTTTTTTGCATTAATATGTTAATTTTTTATGCATTTGTTCTGTCAGAATAAATCTTTATAACATTAAATGACCAAAATTGCTACATATAAACAACAGAACATGTGTGTATCTCTAAACAACAATAAAAGGCTGAGATTAATCTTGACTGATGGGGGGGGGAAAAAAAGATGAGGCATTTCCACTTTTAACAGACCGTGCGTGTATATTTGTACCGTATTATAAAGTGCTATAGTAAAACAAATCAGCCTGTGGTCATAGGTTTTGTCTGAATATTGATAGGAAATGTGGAGTATCAAACACTTATTCTTTTGTCCTCTTTTACAACCTTTGTTTGGGTCACTTCTTTCATACTGTTTGTGTGTTTATGCATTTCATCTTCATAACTTTTGCATATTCACAACATGACTTATATTTTGAGATGATTTTAAGAACTGAGAAGGTGACTGAAAACTACAACAGACCTCAACATTTTTTTTCAGTAAAGCTATAATTTTTTCCCTAAATAAAGTTCTATTTCTTACATTTTTTAATTATAACCGAAGGAAGAACATCATGATTATGACTTGATGTTTCCACCTCTGTGAACATTTCTGTACCTGCTCCAAAGTCTTGAACAGTAAAATATCTTTGCAGGCGTCCTGAAGCCTGCGGCGCTGCTCATCCGTTTTGGGATGCACAACCCGCGGCTCAGAGTCGTCCTCATCATCATCAGGGTTGTACGCCTCTGCACAGACTACAGCAGGACAAACAGGATCAAATACTAGACTAGTTATGTCAAAATCACTTCATGTTCAGTTACTGACCTGAAACTCTGCGGTTGTATTTACCAGTGGTGCACTCTGCAGAGACAACAGTGGGGAGTTATGTCCATCAACTAAATATCATGATAAACTGAAATTAAAGCAGCAGAAGAGAGAAAACATCTTTAACACTCACTAACAGTGTCCTCCTCCTCCTCTTCTTCTTCTTCATCTTTTTTAGGTTTATTTGAATTAGTTTCAAAAGTGACTCCTTTCTTTGCAGGTTTGCTTTGTTTCTTGGCCCGCTGGTCGTGTTTTTGCTTCTCCAGAACAGAAGTGAAATGCTGCACTGCAAATTCAGCCAGGTTTGCAGGCCTGTGGCGAAGTACCTCCACAGCGTATCCCTGCAGAAGCTCCTTTAAACCCACTGGAATCTCAGTCTTACTCATCATTCAGGTTCAGAAGAGGAAGAAAAAAAAAAAAAAAAAAAATCGAACATTCCTCTAAAACAACTGCATCCTCTCAAATCTTTAAAGGTAGGTCAGTTAATTTACACCCAAAACATCTAGTCACAGCTTTCAGAACATGCCACAAATTTGGGAAACATCTATCAAAGCATCCTCCTCTTGTCCCAGCTGCTTTCACATTGAGCAGCTTATTGATTGTTTTTTATTGAAAGCAGCCTGTTGGAAAGTATTGAGCGGCACTTTTCACTGCACATGTAATTACAGGCTGTCGAATGGATTATACCTCTGAACTTGATGACCTGACAGAGAAACAACACACAGAGGACTTTTTGCAATGTTTATCCTGGAAGTCAGACTTGATACATCATTACAGAAACACACTGAAGACACTTCTGCTTAAAAAATGTGCACATTAGTCGCTAAATACAGATTCTTCTCAGCTTTACTTCTATACATGCTCACATTCATGTCATTGTTAATTACCGTTCTTGTAATTTCACATTAATCAAACAGAAACAGATGCAAAGTATCACTGGTCACTGAGAGGAGTGCGACCCAACAGGAAGGCGTGTATTGCTGTCAGACTGAACACACACAGTATAACAAAATGCACCTTTTCCCTGATATGTGCATCTGTTCGCAGATAACAAAAGGTAAGGCACAGCATGTTCAGGTCACTCCTTATCTTATAATTAAAAAACACAATGAAAAAGGAAAAAAAAAAAAAATCAGAAAGCATGTAAAGCAGGAGTGAGAACATTCGACCGTCTGTGTGTGTTGAAGCGTGCGTTTGTGTGTGCGCACTGGCACAAATAAAGAGTCGTCACAACATTTCTGCACTGAATTATCAGCAGGTCTGAATGATCTACTTAGTACCCACAAGAATCCAAAAGGAAGCATTTGTTTGTAAAATCATTAAAATCTCTTTAGATAGGCTTAATCTGTGTTTGTGTGTGTACTACTAAACACATTATTGTTGTGTTACAAAGTCCTGTTTGTGGGAGTTTACACGTGAGCTGATGCTGGGCCTTCATCACAGGTTTGGTGCCACCCAGTTTAGGAACTTCATCGCAAGTTCAAAACCTAAGAAACAAGCCTGAAAAAGACAAAGGTTGATAGTGTCAGACGTGGCAGAAGAGCCTTCTCTACTCAAGTTAAAGTACAAGCTCTACTGTTTCTACTGGCTGTGAATCTACTGAGCCTCACATTGCTCTTATGAGTATCATTTCCTTTCATTAAACAGACGACACCTTTTCTCTGAGGTCGAGTCACTCTCGTCCGTTTTGTCTTTCACTTCGCTACGTTTGTCATGTGACATGCACCGCTCTTCATACTAAAGGACTGTCTTATCTATGCATTATTCCTGTATCCATATTGGGTAAAAATCGGTCTTGATGTTGGGGACATGCGCAATAATGCAAAAATAAAAGAATAAATAATTTTGTTAACAAGTGCAAAAAAGGACATTTTAAAAAGAAAGAAAAAAACAAACGATTAAAACCAAATAAAAACACTGCATATGAACCAAAATGGAACAGAACTGTTAATAAAATCAGATTGATTTTTATTTTCCTCTGGTTTAAACTGACTACACAACACGGGACTTTTAACACACAATGATTTTGAAAATTATACTGTATTGGATGTGTTCATTTTCATCATATCATATTTTTTTAGCATCTAAGAAATTCCATCATTTTATGTAAATATCTATATATATCTATATATATATCTATATATATATC
>JAPQRP010000024.1:21877385-21892091 GCA_037367295.1 Apogon hyalosoma | reverse complement strand
ATATATACATACATACATACACACAAACTAAAACACTCACATTAAATAAAACCTAAAATAAAGAAGTAAATTCTTTAAAAGTCATTCTTTACATTAAAACATTTTCACCATCAATACTGCCGATAATGCACCTTAAAATCCACAAATATATAAAAATCTGAATTTTACAGGTCAAAACAGCTCAAATTACTTCTTCCTGTTTAGAAACATCCTACACCTTAATAATGAGTTGGGCTTTAATAGTTATCCAGAGTATGACTCCATATCATTAAATTGTATTTACAAAAAGGAAGGAAAGAAAAATGAACGGTGCCACTTCTAATCAGAAGAGTTCCACTTGTTCTTCAATCAGTTTCCGCAAATCAATGGGTTCAACCTGAACCCATTTTATTGTTTAGTTTAGAGTCACTGGACTCAAATGGAGGCATTGATTTTACCCTGTAAAAACAGCTGCTTGTTTGAATCTGAAATAATGTATTAAAATACCACAGTGACACAAAAACACAGGGTGGAGACGTGCACTTTCTATCAGTGAAAGAGTTCCCTGTGGAAAAAGACTAAACTGTGAGGAAAAAGTGGACAAAACATTTTAAATATAGAGCACACTAAAACAGGTACTACTTTTTTGGTGGCTCTATATTAGATGGTAAAAACAGTACAAAACCCCCAGTTTTAACACATTCAGAGCTTAATATGGTCCTGAATAAGTCTTATACTGATGTCCCTGAACGACTCCTGTCACAAACTTCATCTCTTTCACTGTTTTCCTAGAGCATTTGGAGTACAAATCAAAAACTGAAATCCAAAGTCTAAGTAAAAATAAAATAGAATCAAAATAAAAAATTAAAACATAAATGTAATTGTGACTGAATCCTCTGCATCTTAAAGCTTCTCTGAGCTGTTCAGTGTCATTAAACTGAAGAAAACAAAGTAAACTCACTGCATTTGCAGGAAACGCTCTAAGCATGACAGCGTTGAAGCCTTTGTACAGAGAACCAATGCCTTCCTCTCTGATCAGCTCACGCAGGACGTCCCGAAAACCATTGGGATACTTTCCTTCAGGAGCTGAGGAAAAAATACAACAGGAAACTCAGACACAAATAAACAAAACTAAAACAATTTATCTAGAAGTAAGTAATCCATCAAATACTGGAATAGATTTAATAATTTGAGATTTGACAAGTAAAAGTCCAGCTGTCACTGACTTAGAACACTAAAGCGTCGACACATTCCTGCAGAGGACAAGTGATTTTAGTGCATTTAAACCAAATCATAATTAGACAGCAGGAAAAACCATCCACTTTCTGACTAATAAAACCTTTTACATGATGTGAATGATGAAAAAGACAGACTACAGGAACTGAAACAGTGGTATGCTGTCCAACTGCATTTAGTAAAACAAACAGGACTAACACTGAGGTTTTAATCTGTGGTAAATACTGGATGTATGCTGCACAATGCAAATTAAACCTGTTTGGAAACGAGACTTCAGGACGTCGGGTGGAATTGCGACAGCCCAGTTACAGATTCCAGCCATTCCTCCGGCAAACAGGACGCTGGGAATGCTGAGATCACTATGGCTGCAGAGAAGAACAGACCAAAACCTCAGAGCTCATTTCACACTATGACACCAATAAATACAGTGACAATGAACAAATATCCACCTTTTCCCTGCTGGTGTGAGGAGGTTCTTCAAACACTCATAGGACATGAAGTACATCCCACTGGCCGGCACGTCTGACAAACAAAATCAGTCACTTTAGTTGGAAAACCACGAAATGTATGAAATGTAAAACATTTTGATTCATCAGTCTGCATTGTGAACATAGTGGATTCTTTAAACATAATTAATGAATTACAATATTAATCTAATCAGTCTATATTATATTAAATATTTACTATGTCAGGGTTTTTGTAGATTTCAAAAATTTAAATTAAGACCTTTTTCAGATCAACAAAATAAAAATGCTGCTCTTGATATGAATACAGAACTATACTGAGTAATGACAGTCCTTTTCTTGCAGAAGGTCCAACTATGAGCTGAAATATGTGCCACCAGAAACTGAATTTGAATCATGAAAACTGAATCTGAATTGTATAATTTGAAATTAATTGTATTAGTTTTGAACTTAAATCCAATAAACTTGAAACTGAATGTAAGATTATGAAACTGAATTCAGTTTCTCTAAAACTAGATTTTTTCCTCACTGAAAATTCAACTCTATTTTCACATTCAGTTCTCAAAATTCAATTTCACTTTACTGTGACAGGCATCCGGGCAGTTGAGGAAGAGCAATCGAGCGCAGATACACTGGACTCCTCTTCGGCCAATCAGCACCTACGTTTTTGAGCACGTAACATAGTAGTTGTCAAGGAAACTGAGGAAGAAGTGCTTGGTGGCCCAGAAGTGTCACAGCAAAACAAAAGGCACAACACAATAAGCTCTAATGGAAGTTCTCCCACAACAGAAACGGGTGGAGACAGGAGTGGACTGTGATTAAGTAAGTAAATTGTTGTTCATAAGTTTTAAATGATTGCTTATGAACAATGTTGATACTTACCGTTGTATTTCTGTATTTTGCCATCTAGCCTTGGGCTATTATAATTATACAGTTAATAGTTAGCAACGAACTTAGCAATATTAGCTAGCACTGCTATGGAGCCAATCCAATGGAAGTAGAGCTAACAGGCTCAGACCAGATGGGAATGATATCGTTATATGCTGTTGGAACTAAAGTTACTTGTCTCAAGCTGTGCAAATAAAGAAAAACCACAAACCACAGAAAGTGGATGCACATACAAGTTCATGTCCACAAAACGGACAGTACATTTTTATCTGTAAGACAAATGAAGCATAGGCTTCATCAGATCAGAGCTGGTAGGCTGTAGTTACAGAGGAAAAAACAAAACTGAAGAATACTGTAAGTGTACATTCAGGTTTCTTTATTTTGCACAGACAAGTAACGTTAGTTCCAACAGCATATAACGATATCATTCACATCTGGTCTGAGCCTGTTAGCTCTACTTCCATTGGATTGGCTCCATAGCAGTGCTCGCTAATGTTGCTAAGTTTGTTGCTAACTATTAACTGTATAATTATAATAATAGTCCGAGGCTAGATGGAAAAATACAGAAATACAAATGTAAGTATTTTAAAAAATTCATAAAAAAATTGAACTTCGACTCATTTTTCCCAAAATGTAATCAGATCTATTCTGGGTCACTGGCAATCTATAAACCAAATTTGGTATGAATTCAACCAATAGTAAAAACCACAAATCACCTCAGTTTTCTGTACAGTTTGTGTTGTCAATAGTAGTAATAGTAACAGAATATCAAACTCCAGTCTTGTCTTTTAGTTCTGTGTCCAGTAGTGAAAACAACAGTGTTCTAACTTTGATAACTGTGTCACTTTCTTTTACTTTAATAGTTGTTTCTTAGTGGTTCTCATCCCATCTGGTCACTTTCTGACTTTGGTCAAAGGCCCTGTGGTGTTAGTTTTCCTCACCATGAGAAATGGACAGAGTAACTCACTACTCCCTCTTGTGGTCATAAATCTTTAACGTAACTTCAGGACTCTATACTCACTCTGGCAATAATTTAAGTCATATTTAAATATTATTAAATGGAAATATTACATATACAGCCAACTACAAGCTGAAAAGGGTATGTCTGATTCAGGCAGATGACATTTTAACACCATGGATCACTTCTCTATATATAAATGTTCCATTAAAATAACTTCTCCCTTGACATCATTTTGCACAGACACTGTAGCTACATCCTGTGTTTAGTACTGCTCAAGACAAGTGATTTGTTTAAAGAAATATCAACCAGCCAAAGAGCCCCGAGAGCTTTTCCCTTATTAAAGGACAACAGTGGATAGTGCTTGACCTATTTCTGGTGCTGACACAGCGTTAAAAGAGTGTGTGCAGTAGTAGTGTGTGGGTCTGGCTATGCAAGACTAGGTCTAACATTCACATGCTGCGTATAATCACATGGTAAAACAAATAAAATTAGTTTTCTTACTCATTGCATTTCTTTTGCAATGTGTTTATCATGTAGGTTCATATCATAGTGACACTGGATATACAACTTCTGACATCAGGTTTTGTATATACCTCTCATGAGAGTCAGAGCGGTTCCTTTGTAGATTCCTCTGATGCCGGATTCTCTGTACAGCTGTTTGACACAATCCATCGGTCCTGCATACTTCACCTCCCCACTCGATGCCTGAATCTGTACAAACACACACAGAACAACATGAAGCTGGTGCAGATTTTATGACAAATCAAAAACTTAAAGGTAGGGTAGGAGATCTTGGAAAAATGGTTCAAGCAAGCCACATCTTGAAAATATACAATTCAAAAGTCCAAACCCCTTCTTCACCCCAAGTCACACCTCCAGAGTACCTGAACATGCAATGCTTGTTCCCAAGGGTTCACAAGCGCTGTGCAGCTCAAATGGCAGTTGAGTTTGATAGACATATCACCATTCAATCATTTTGATGGGCCGGTTAAAATAACTGGATGGTGTCATTTCAGTCCTATCCGTTCCACAGGTAACTGAAATTTTGTATTTTTGTGTTAGACCATTTAATCAATTGGTTGCAATCAGGGTGTGAAGGGGATTTTAAGCAACATAGTACAAAATGCTCCAGGAAAACATCCCCTACCCTACCTTTAATGAAATACCAGCTCTTCCTAACCGGGTTAAACCCCATATATCTGCAGAAACACATAACCTCTGACCTGTAGGAGGCATTTAATGCGCTCTCCTGGAGCCATGATGGCCGTGGTGAAAACGCCTGACAACATGCCTGCTGCAAATAGCTGAGGATACCTGCAGGAGGAGAGAGGAAGAGGCTGAAGCACATACGATAGATCATCCACAGAGCATTTAGAAGAAGTGGACAGAGGGTGGGCGGTGACAGAGCAATCACCTACGTAAGAATGTCATTGGGGGTACTCTGTTGAAGCTTCTTGCCAAGCCCGAATCCAAAGAAGCAGACAGCGAACATGGGTGTTACTCCGATGATTGGGGCCGCCATGCCCTTATAGAGTCCTTTCAAACCCTAAAGAAAAATATGAATAGGAAGACACCTCATTATGGGGGTGGATTTAAAACTAAGTATTTTCTGTGTGAGCTCTGGTTTTCTCACCTCTTTGGCTAAAGTCTTTTTGAAGCAATCAATGGTTCCGGCATATACGAGGCTTTCTCCAGGTTTGGGTTTAGGCTGAGTCTGTAAACGCACCTGAGAAAAAAAAAAAAAAAAGAGTTAGGTTTAGTTGTGTTGTATTGAAATATAGTGGATCTTGTTGCTAAATAATGCACTGACACAAAAGTTTACAGAATAAGTTAGAGAAAGGTTTTTTCCTGTTTCAACAATGAAACCGCAAATGTCAGCGATCAGAGTTTTTCCATTATGCATGTTTGATTGTTCCCCACATTTATTTAATCATTCCTGTAACTGTGCTTTGTACTGAAATGAGTCATGTCTAAGTCAAGATACAGAAAATAAGTCACAGCTGCTCAAAATACTTTGTTTCATCTTCTCTACTGGAGTTTTTTTGTTGGTTTATGTGACAACAGCATAGCAGTTTGTCAGATAAAACAAGCAGCGGCTCGAGCATATTATCAAACTTTGCTGGAGAACAACTTCTTCAAATTAGTAAATCATTGCAGCACAAATCATAGCTCCATTTAGGAATTATGACAATAGTGAAAGTGTATAAATAGGGTTCCTACAGGTTTCTACAAGTTAAATTTAAGACTTTTTAAGACTACTTAGAACAGAATGTAATGCTCATTTCGCAGCCATACTGGCAAAAATGTGTGACTCCTAGAATGTAGGGAAATTAATTTATTTACATCAGCAGAGACTGAATATTACATACATATTGTACACAGAACTGAATATCCTGTGATCATTTCTCACTTTCAAAATAAATTGTGGGGTTGGAATGGGTGGAACTGAGTCAACTAACGTTGTTTTCTTTCTAGTTTGGCTATTTAACAGACGCATGTAAACATAATATAGACAACAAGTTTATGGCAACGTAACTTAAGACCTACCATATCAAATTTTATACTTTTTAAAGACTTTTTTGAGGTACTAAATGCAGATTTGTAAATTCAAGACATTTGACTTTAAGACCTGCGGGAACCCTGTACAAATGAAATCTCTTCTCAGTTTTTAAAACCTGCCTCATAACTTTAAAATTAATTTTATGCACGTTATTGAAAACATACACACTCCTGGCTCAAAATGCAGAGAAGATGGTACCATTACTGATCTTGTGCAAGTCACTTTCAGCTGGCTTCAAGCATTTTACAGGTTGCGTATTTCAGGGTAATTACATTATGATTGAAGTAACAGGTACTTGTTTTAGTGTAAGTTTATCAAATAATTTCCACAGTTTCTTGCACTCTCTTTATGCATGCACACTTTTTCTTGCACTTTTTTCTGTTGCTGCCTTGATCGTTGAATTTCCCCATTGTGGGATCGACAAAGCGCAATCTAATCTAATACAACTATGAAAAAGACCCAACAGAGACTCCACCTCCTAAGTGTACTGAAAAGGAACCACATGGAAGAGAAGCTGTTGATGGCCTTCTACCGCAGCAGTGTAAGAGAGCATCTTCACATGTTGCATCATGGCCTGGTATGCAAACTGGTCAGTGGCAGAAAGGAAAAACCTGCAGAGGGTCACAAAAACTGCCCAAAAGATCACTGGCTGTCCCATACCCTCTTTGGACAACATCCCTAGTAAGCGGTGTCTAAGGAGAGAGAGGTAAATTGCTGGTGACCCAACACACACCCAGGAGAGCACTGGTTCAACCTCATGTCCCCAGGCTGGAGGTACAGGCAGGACTAACAGACCGAAAAACTGTTTCTTTTCTTGGGCTGTAAGGACTCTAAATGCATTCTGAATGTGTAGTGAGTAACTGAAAGCATTTTAAAAAAAATATTAAGATATATATTTTAACAGGCTTTTTTTCCCTATTTTACTATTTATTGAATTTGTGCATGTCGCATCGCTGACTGGAGAAACCAAACATTTTCATTGTGTACCTGTTGTGCTATGACAATAAAGGTTTATAAATGAAAACAATTTGTTAGGGGAAAAAGTACAAATAATGAAACTTGATATAGAAATTATTAGTTAGAACTTCAAAGTGTTATTATTTTTAGGCCAATATGGAGTTTTGAGGAGCTTAAATTCAGTATGTGGACCATCTCCTGTCATTTATTTTTAATGAGTGTAGTGTTTCACTGCATGTCTTGTATAAAAACAGTGTCATGTGCTTCAGGTGAGCTCAGGAGGACTCCGGCTCTGAGCTGACTCACATTAACACAGTTTTACTGAATGTGGGTCAAAGGTCTGCAGCTCAGTGACTGGTCTTATGCTTCTTCTGTAATAACACAAACAGTGAATGTATTCCAGCCTCACATCTGACAGAAACAGATCTCAGACCGGCTCTGCAGGTTCACCATGTAGTCTGGTTGGTCCGTGCAGAAAAAAGCCATCGGTGTAAAGAACTGCATTTACTTTGATGGTGTCCAGTGGATGTCCGGCGAAGACGAGACAAACACCCCCAAACCCTCCGGCGAAGAAGTTCTTCAGCGGACTGATCGGCTGCGGCTGTTTGGACATTTTGACTTGACTACAAAAAACAACAACAGCGACTGGATGAAACTCACGTCGACCTCAAACCGACAAACAAACACAAACCGGAAAACGGAGAAATAAGGTCTCACCTGTTCTGTCGCACAGTTGGAGATGTGTCCTACCTGACAGACCTTTCACCCACTTCCAAACCCGGACCGACCTGACTGTTACACCGGCACCGTGTCCGTCTGTGTTTGGAGTCCGAGTGGAAACCAAGAGAAGTTAAAAACTTTATAGGTCACTGTAGTTTAATCCAAAGCGTAATAGTTTTAATTATGAAGGACAAAAGATTAGACTTTCTGATTAATAATATACTGATCTTAGTAAATACTACATACACAAACCCAGATGTCAAAATTCAGAATGAGCTCTCATCATTTTTAATTCTCTAAAGTTGGATAAATCTAAAACATGCCTGCTTTGTAAAAATTGATCAATGAAATAATTTTTTAAAAGAAGAATTTAAGAATAATTAAGAATTTAAGACCCTACATAAAAATACGAAAACCTAAAATAAAAAAAGAAAGAAAAAAGAAAAGAGCAACTAATAGCTAAAATAATAAATTATTATGCTTTGAATGAAATTACAGTGATACTTAAACTTACATCCGAATCACTTTAATAGAAGGAAACTGGACCTTTTGCTGTTATTTGTGTTTATTTTCAAAATAAATATTTTCTCTATTCTAATGTAAGAAATAAATTCATAGATGTATCTTTGTGTAACAGGAAGAAATGTCACATATAATATAAACATACTGTATGCATTACAGTGCATTTCACCGGGTATTATATACAGCTTTGGGAAATAATTATTAAACCGTTTGTGACTTCGTGTAGAAACTCAATATAAAATCCCTTGGATATGACCTTTTGATATTTTGTACATGAATGTTAATTTCTACGCTTGCTGTATGGTACTTCTTATTGAAGAAGTGGGGTTTCACAGTCATTAATTAAAATATAACCTATTTCTCAATTAAATTGTCATATATTTGTGTTATTTAAAATCTGATAATTTTGTCAGTTTATGTAAGCTAATTTATGGTAAAAGAATTGATTTTCACTATGTTAGTGCAATGGTCTAATTATTATTTCCAAAGTTATATGAATATAAAAAAAAACAAAACTAACCAGATTATTGCTATAAAAACGTTTGTTTATCTATCATTGACAAGATATACTAAATATCAAAGTATACCTCCACAGGAAGACATTACAGTATTTCTCAGACTGAGTAATGGCTGGTCACATGCATGTGTGAATTTCATTTGCTTCTATCTGCCAGAATTTGTGCGCTAATGTGTCTTTCACTTCTGATTTCTTGCTCCATAAAACTAAACTTTGGATTTACTGAATCTACTAAACAATACTGTCCATGTAGATTCTCCTTCTCTTGGTTAATTTTAATTTCTCTCTGTGTCAGAGTGGTTTGGATTTGTAGATTTATGTGAGATGTTAATACAAGTTTTAATTAAGATATTTTAAAGAGCCATATTCTTCCATCCCCCCTTCACACAACCACTCTGACCTCTTCCACTGTTAAAATATAGCTTTATTAGTTTTATTATAACACAGTTGCAGCACTTTTGCAGACAATATTAATCATAGAAAGGGGACATTTCTCTCACAAGCTGTAAACAGACACACAATGAATGAATGAATGAATGAATGAATACTCAGACACCAACTAAAATGATGACATCACTTCTGGATTAAGTCTAACTTCTCAGAGACAAAAACATCATGTCAGGGACAGTAAGTTAAGTGTAAGATGAAGAAAAACAGTCACTACATCATGAGAAAAAAACAGGTAAAAGGTACATTTTGCTGGTAAAATACTTGAGTAAAAGAAAATTAATGTCCTGTATTTCTTTGCTTTTATCTTGATTTTCATTAGGACCATTAGAATGGAGAATAACCACACTGACTGATGTTTTTTGTCTTTTAAGATATTAAATGTAGAATGTCTTTTCTGTCCACAAAGCCACAGCCAAGGAGCCAAGACTCAGTTAAATACAGCAGAGTTAAATGTTGTTATAAAGCGTTATTGCAGCGTATTTAGTTTGAATGTGAATGCAGCATATGAACAACACTGTTCAGTCCCACCTACATTAACCAGTAAGACTTCAGATGCTAGAGGTTTTGCATATGTGGGTACAGAGCGCTCATCTGAAAGTGTTTTAGAAGCTGTAAAGACAAACTACTGGACTGAGAAAACTGCAAATGAAGCCACAGGAGAGACTTAATACGCAGCAGCACGTTACTCAGCTCAAAGCTCAGTAATGATAACACTAGTCAGAGTGTGCTTTTCTCATCAGATTAGTAAATGACATGAGATTTAACCCTAACATCTGCTGGGATGAGTCAAAAAGGAAGTCAGTTTTTTATTATTGTACTGTATAAGGAAAGTAATGCTCTTGTCAACACACAGTAGTTTGGTCCCACTAAAAGGGAAGCACATAAACAGTCTGAGAATCCTCACACCTGATCATAAAATGGCACATCAACTATAAACTTCTTATTGGCTCAACTCAAATCAGTTTGATTATTTTGGTTTGGTTAAAGGGGCTATATGTAGTATTTGTACTTTGAAATGTTAAAATATAACCTAGAAGTATCATTACAGTGTATAGAAAAAAGGAGCTCTGAAGTTCTGTCAAAGAGTCCAGTGTATTGGATTATATGACACAAATATATGCACACCAATGGTCTGTTGGATTTATGTGACCACTAGAGGGAGTAGTGAGTCACTCTGCTGGTCTCTCACTGTGTGTAAAACTAACACCAAGGGGACTTTGACCAAAGTGTCCTTAAGTGAGGGATGAGATGAGAACCACTAAAAAACAACTTTCAGAGACAAGTAATGTGATAGAAGCGCAGTTGTTGCATTTCCTCTACATGGGTGAGTTTAATTCTATGGCTTATGAAGGTAGAATGTTATTAAGTGATGTTATTATCTTTGCTATGTTCATCATTTGTTGATCCACGGTTCAGACTAAACTGTAACAGTTCTGACCTTGAATGATTCCAAAAACATCTTTAGTGCAGCTACTGACAACACAAACCGCACAGAAAATGGGAAATTTGTGGTTTTACTGTGAGTGTTTTTGGTCTAAAAACAGAGCTAAGCTAAAAGAGCTATGATGTATACTATCAGCTGATGCAGCACACGATGATTATAAAAGTCTTGTTTTGAATGACTGTCAAAATAACTAGCTGCGAGTTCTTTTATTTGAAGGAGTAAATTTGATGATAGCATAATACAGATATGTGTGAACAATGAGGTCTATACTTTATTCAGTGAGTGGTACAGTCTGTGAATATATAGAGCGGATTCCTTGGTTTTGGTAGTCATAAGCGTATCAAGATATTGAATTTTTTGAGCGTTTGTGATATCAATACTACATAGAACCCCTTTAAAGTTGATTTTTTTTACATTTTAAAATATGTCTTTTAATAGTTAGTTTATATCATTTACAAGGTTGTTATTGCTAAAATTCACTGTGAGAAGAGAAGCTCCATGGTTTGACCTATATTCAGGTTATTTTTTAACTTCTTAGTATGACTAAACCTTGCAGGTTTTTTGTGCATTTGTCATATTTTTTTCCCTTCTTACAAACACCTAAGATGAAAAGCTTGCGCTCCTTTAGTAAAAAAAAAAAAAAACAAAAAAAAAAAAAACACTTGGGAAAGGAAAAGCTGTTAAGAACAGTGACAGCTTATTCAGTTCAACATCACATGCATGCTGCAGCTCTGGACTACAAGTCCCAGAAACAATTGGCAACACTCATTTGCATCCTGCAGGATAAACTGGCACTGAAACCAGGGGCGTCCCATGGAATCGTCAGCTGTTCCTTTTCAAGCTTTATTGTACCTCCCTGCAGTAGGAGGGAACAGACTACAGTGTGTGAGCATGATACTGATATGGTTAGTCCTTGTTCTCACAGATCTGTGGAAATTCCTTGTAGATCTGCTGTACAATTAGCTTATCCATCTGTTTAGCTGTAGCACTGCCCTCATCTTCTCCTGGATCATCCTCCTCCCTGAGAATCATCTGCAGTGCCCCCTGCAGGTCAGACAGACGGTGCAGGTGCTCGAGGTAGTCCGTCGAGCGAATTATAGAGTGCATGAGGGACAGATACTCCATCCGCAGCTGGAAGAAAACATTATAAGTAAACAAGGTAACAAGCAGGTACTTCATGAGGTCCCATCAGGGGTCAGATCTCACCTTGTCTCCGGGTGAAAGGTCAGATATTTGTCGAACAGCGATGTCGATCATCACCATCATGTCCGAGTGGTAGAAGATGTTGGCGGTTTCTTGACTTGCAAAGACATCCTGGAGGAACTTGAGCACTGAATGCGGTGCAGGCGGAGTGTGTTTAAACATGCACACAGGGTCGTCTGAGAGGGAAGAAGAAAATGTGAACGAACAAAACAGACATGCAATGAATGTAATCAAGTACATTTAAAGCACCACTGTGTATAGACTTTTACTCCACTACATTTATCTGACACCTTCATTTCTCTTTCAGATTTTTTTTTTTTATCCTCTTACTTTTCAGTGCATCCAAGTATCTCCAAATGTGTTGATTTTGACTGTTTTTGTGATAGAATAAAGGCTTAAATGTTCTTTAATGAGTCAAATTCTCCTCTTTAAGCTAAGTAAGCCTTAAACTCTTGGAAACCCTCTTGCATTAGCAGAGAAATACATTATTACAAAGCCGAAAATAGGCCTGAGCTCATGAATAATATTTAGAGATAAAGAAGTGGAAAAAGTTTTGACACCCTATGCATTTGTGTAAGATTCTATAATTACCCTGACTGAAAACAGCATGATGCAACAGTTTTTCATATACATTTTTATAGTGTCCTGTGCAGTGGACAATGTATTGTATTGTTTTTG
The DNA here is from genome assembly GCA_037367295.1 of Apogon hyalosoma. Taxonomy (NCBI): domain Eukaryota; kingdom Metazoa; phylum Chordata; class Actinopteri; order Kurtiformes; family Apogonidae; genus Apogon; species Apogon hyalosoma. The sequence continues at coordinate 21,879,512 of JAPQRP010000024.1, read as the reverse complement.
TTTTTTTGTTTTTTTTAAGTAAACCTTTGAAACTTTAGTCCCCTACAGAGGGTAAAAATGCACTGCTGTTGAGGTCAAAACTGGATGTTTCAGTAAGATAACGAAACACATCCAGGACATGACATGTTGAAACTGTCAAGAATTTGTTTGTTATTTTTTCTTGTTAACAATAAATTAAAATAAAAATTTGCATTTGTGTCTGATGCAGCCACATTTTTTGAAACACAAAAAGATTTCCACAAATATTTCATAAAGATATTTAAGATTTTGTAAAATTTCAGAGTATCTGAAATCTTTTTTCCATTACTGGATCTCAAAATGTGTTGATTTTGACTGGTTTTATGATAAAATGTTCTTTTATGAGTCAAAAAAACACTCCTCTTTAAGCTAAATCAACACTTGAAAAACGCTGTTTCATTAGCAGAAAAATGCATCATCATAAAGCTGAAAACATGCCTGAGCTCATGAATAATTTTTACAGATACATTTGATGATCTTATAGAACATGATGTGTCACTGTAGTTTATAAGTATCTCAAATTAACTTCAACATGTGCATCACTAAATCGAAACATTAAACCACCAGTAAAGTGAATCCAAAACATATATAACAGTAAATTACTTCTAGTTTATGTTTTAAGTACAATTTGCTGATAATACTTATTTTAAGGTAATGTTTTGAATGCAGAATATCTATTGTAGCGTAGTGTTTCACATACACAAACTCTGGTAAAAAGTCTAAATACTCCTTTCATCACTGGAAGAGAGAAAAGTAGTGTGAAATGAAAAGCACAACAAAAATATTTTACCGCCTCGGTTTAGAAGCAGCAGGACTTTTTCAGAGAGGATCTTGACATTTTTGTTCTTCAGCTCTTGCATGATAACGTTGTTGGTCGGAGCTGGACGACAGAAATAAAATTTATGATGCACAGTGTAGTAAAAGACAGAAAGACTCTAAGGCATATGTTGTGGGTTTTCTCACCTGTGTGGTGCAGGTTGAAGGACAGCAGGAGGTTGAGGAAGATGTCAGGCAGCTGCTCTGTGGGATCAGAGGGAAGCCCGTCCTCCACCACACCCAGGAGAAACCGAACAAACTCAGCATTCAAGTGTTCTGAAAGGAAGGAGCGGCAGGATTATGTCTTAACAACAAAAATATTCTTTTAATACATGTAGTTGTAACTTGCTCCCACCCTTTGAGCTATTAATATCTGCTCAGTTATCTTTCTTTCTTTTTGAAAATATATCACTTGAAAAAAAAAAAAGAGAAAGGGAGTTTAAGCTTATGAGTTTCAGTTCAGTTTAGTTTATCATCTTTCTGTCCAGCTTTTTGTATGTTATAATTGTTCAGGAAGTTGTAGAAAATCACTTCATCTCATTTTATATATTTCATACATTTGTGTTTTGGGACGTTGTTCAGACAAAACTAAAAATGTGAAGAGAATGACATGGGTATAAGAAATAGAAAATTGCATCCTCTCTTTTCTATAAATTGCTACATTAATAATAGAAATACATTTGTCAGCATATGAATCCATAATAAAAATAGAGGTATTTGCAGCCCTAATGGAAGCCACAATTTTTAGATCTATTCCATAACTTCTCACACAAAGTAACAAAGGCACGAAGTTAAATACAGTTAGTGTTTTAGACAGTGATACTTGTACAAGTCACAATATACACACAAGTACAGTAAGCAAATATGTAACAGAAACTGTATCTTAATATTTAAAGTTGGGGACATTTTTCTTCAAATGTCCCTTTCAAAATGCATCAGTGTACTTTTAACTGGTCATCCTGCTTCATCATATTCATTTTTATTTACAAAACCCTTCTTGGTATCTGTGTCACTTGTTGACACAGATATTGAATGAATGAATGAATGAATGAATGACTTTATTATCATTGTACATGTATAACAAAACTGAGAATGCGATCCTTAAGGTGCATGAAGAGAAAATACCATAAATATATATAAAAATACCAGAAAACCATTAGAAATAAATAAACCTAAAAACAGTAATACAAAAATCACACACACACGCACACGCACGCACACACACACACACACACACGCACACGCACACACACACACACACACACACACACACGCACACACACACACACACAC
>JAPQRP010000024.1:21846599-21870579 GCA_037367295.1 Apogon hyalosoma | reverse complement strand
GGGGGGGGGGGGGGGGGGGGGGGGGGGGGGGGGCCCTGAGGAGGCTGTGGAGCTGGGCTCTTCTTAGCAGGAGCTGAATGAGGAGAGGAGTCAGAGGGCGCCACGTCCAGAGGCGGCGCAGAGGGCTTCACACGGGACGGGACAGGAGGAGGGGGGGTGCTGGAGACACTGGGGAGGCTGACGTCAGAGGACACCGGGGAGTGGGAGGAGCCGGACTCTAAAGAAGTGGTGCTGATTGAGAGGGAGGGGGCAGGGGACGCAGGGAGAGAGGACACTCTGGAAGGAACCTCGGGCTCTGTGGAAAGACAGATCTCCAGTTACAGAGAGCAGAGCATGAGCAGGAATGACCCGACTAAGAATAGACTATGTTTATGAAGTACGGAGCAGCAGGTAGCACCAGCAAAAACACAGCGCTGCTGCCGTGGTCATCGGAGGTGCTACACTTGTGTTTGACCCACCTGGACGCCGGCTGTTTCGCTGCTTTTCCGGAGGTGGGGGGGTGACGGGGGCTGCACGGCGAGGCTGGGGAGGCACCTATGGGGACGAGACCGAGTGTCAAAGCTCTGTGATGTCAAAACGTTGATGTTTAAGAGATGTTTGTTTCTTTCAGAGCAAATAAAAAGTTGACTCTTCAGAGGAGGATGTCAAACATATGGCTGTGGGCTGAAATTGGCCCACTTAAGGGTCTAATCTGGCCCGTGGGATGAATTTGTGAAATACAAAAACACCGATGATATTAACAATCAGGAGAGTCAAATTCAATCTCAAGTGGGCTCGACCAGTAAAATACTATTCTAATAACCTATAAATAATGACAACTCCAAATTTTTCTTTGTTTTAGTGTAAAAAAAAAAAAGTCTCAATGTTTACATAACAAATTATACTTTCACAAAAAATGTGATGAACTGTCCTCAGAGAACTTAGTGTAATTTCAACAATATTCAGCCTGTTTCTAAAAGTTTTGTGTCTTTGTTGATCCACTGTGATCTGTATGTTGTAATGCATGTGTAAATGATAAACTGAGACATAATATTGTTAACCTTGCACTTATTTTTCTTGACTAATTTAATTTCTTACAGTCCAACATTTTTAATTTAATTTTACTTTTTTTTACTGTTATTATTTTACTGATGCGACACAGTTGAGATCATATGGTATGTGGCCCCTGAAACATAATATAAGTTTGACAGCTCTGCTTTAGAGTTATGAGGCACATGATGATATTAAATAATGAAACAGTTAGGACAGCAATAAAAATGAACTCCACCTTTAACAAATACAGCAGTAAAATGCAACATACATATTAATGCAGCGGTAAAATGAATACAAAAACATCACATTTGATAGTAAAACTAACAAAATAAATAATAAAAATGAATTTTAGTTTTCATTGTTAAAGTCCAGTTGGATGATGACGCTTAAATACTTGTGCTTTGTTGTCTAACTGAGGTAATTTTAGCTGTTTTTACGAGACAGAAGAGATGAAACAGGCAACAAGGGTAAAGAGACAGAAGGGAATAAAATGCAACCAAGGTCACTTGTACCACAAATTAAACGGAGGATGTTCTGGTTCATGGTCAGTACCCGCTACTGGGCTAGATGACACATCTGAATATGATAACATAACGTGCTGTGCACTTTTAATACCCCTCAGGCAAATATAGTGTAAGATTTTGTTGAAAGTTACTGCCCTTTAATTTACATTAGATTGTTTTGTGTAAATTCAGTGCAGATATCTCAATACATTCTTCAGATAATGTGATTATGTTGTTGAAAGGACATGTCGCCATTTGACCTTGAAAAAGTAGGTCAGTCACTTATTTTCAATAGGCTTCTGCTCCATGCCAAGATGCATCCACAGTATAAATTTGGTGCAGATATCTCAATGCATTCTTCAGATAATGCGATTACATTGTTGAATGGACAGACGACAAAAGGATGACAATACCCATTCGACCCAAAGTTGGCCGAGGGGTAAAAACCTATGGACTATGAATAGTTAGTTCAGTTTGAGAAATTCTACAACAGGATATGCTCAAGCATCACCAACTATGATCAGAAACCTCACATTCTTATACAATGAGAGTCTGAACTCTGAAAATAATAAACAAAAACTCGTCTGGTGGCATCACTGTCAGTCCTGTAAAGATATAATCTACTTGCTACAGTTTTGAGAGTCAATGTTTTGTTTTCTCAAGCCTTGAAATGCCCAGAGTTTAGCCCCGGAGTTTCTTTACAGATTCATTAGATACATGGCAATAAAAGTGTAACCAGGACAGAACACCAAATCATCAAAAGATCAAACTTTAGACTAAATAATGATGGACAAACTGAAATAAAACTAATAAAATCACTTACAACACAGATAACGAGTAGTGATTTTAGCTCATTGTACTACGTTTTCTGTTACTATTTCACTGCACTTGTATAATATCATGCACCGCCTTTAGCTTTGTTTTTTTTCTGTTTACATATTGATATTTATGTCTTTTCATTAAATTACAACAAAATGCAGGAAATACATGCATAGTAATAAAACATGTACAGAAAAAACTAACCTAAATGTTTCCTAAAGATAAAAGTCAGTGTTTAATATGACCTCCATTTGGATTTAATACATCAGCTTCATTAGAAATGTTCTTAAATAATCTTGCGGTATATCAAACCAAGCTTCCATCACTGTGTCTTAGAGTATTTTTTTCTCTGTCCAGAGGATTCCACAGAGCTTCTTGTTTTTGACGTCTTTTACATAAATCCTGTATATTCCAGTTGTACTTTTTTCAGACACCGTTAAAATTTTAGGTCAAAATCTCAAATACCATCATGAACAATATGCAGAATTTTTTTTTTGTGTTTCAAAAAGTGTGGATGCATCAGACACAAATAAATTCAAGTATTTTTTTGTCTATTGTTAACATGAAAAAATAACAAGCTAAATTCTTGAGAGTTTCAACATGTCATGCCCTGGATGTGTTCCATTATCTTGCTGAAACATCCTGTTTTGATTTTGACAGAACAGAGTATGTGCAGAAAGGAGCATGTGGGTTTGGAGAACGGAACAATTGATTCTTAATGCAATGTATCACAAATGTACGTGGTGTCCAAGAACCTTTTCCCACCACTGTATCTTGAGAAAGAGATTGAGAAATGTCTGTGTATAGTCATGTACAGTACTGTTTGTCTGTATTTCACTACATTTTATGAATGAAAAGTGCATATTTTCATCATTAATGTATGTGTACAATCCAAACTACAGACAGGAGTTGGGAATTAGTGATATCTGCAAACTCCTTGTTGCAGCATGACAGATTTCTTAGAAAATACATTAAATTTAGACTCATAGTCACCTGGTAAAAGCCCTGTTCTCCTTGCATATTGTCCATGCTTCCTGATATCGGCATGCTTCCCTGACGCCCATATTCTCGATTAAGGCCATTGGGTGGAGGAGGAGTTTGACTCAGAGATATTTCACTGCTGGACGTCGGGATGCCTGGTTTGTTACTGGCCGAGGAGGAACTTCGCCGTGCGAGGGTCTCCTTTCGGTGATGGATCAGCTTCCTGTAAAAAGAGTGAATACAGACTCACAGTCAGGAGGCACAGCATGTCAGGGTCAGTCTGACAATGAGAATGTGCTTAATTTCACTCACTGTAGAACATCTCGCTGCTCCAGGTTGTATTTGCCTCCGTTTTTTAAGGCCACATTATGGATTCCTTCGATCGCTCTGTCAATAGATTGTAACACTTCATCCTGCTCTGGAGCCTGACAGAGGAACACAAACAGGACATAAGGGCAGAGAAGGTAAACACATTAAATATTCATTCAATGGTAGCATGTGTAATTATTAAACTTTAAACAAAACAGAACAAAATGACAGCTTGGGGACGTGTGTGACTCCAGGCAGAGACAAACTAGGGCAGTTATCTAACAAAAACAGCCTTTTAACACAGAGTCACACACATGCTCAATGAGGCCTCAAATTCAGACTCATTAAAGCTGCACCGTCACTAACAACAGATGAGAGCATTCCTGTCTGTTCGCCTACGATTTCACAAAATACATGCTGTGACTAGTTGACTGTAAATGTGGATCCCTGGTAGGAGTCGTGTGGGTGTGACTGAGGGTGAGCCAAAGCTTTTGCAAAAGGAGCAGCTCCTAATAAACAAGAAGGCTTTACAATGACTCTGGGAAGTGTATTAGTATTTACAGGAGGATGCCTTGCTGTCCTTGGTGTTGTCATCCTGTCCTGTCAGACCCATCCTGCATCATGTGAGCAGCTGCAGCACAGAAGACCATGTCCCTACATAAAGCAACCCTTAACAATAATTTATGTGTTGCACTGAAAGCATGCATTTTCTCTCTGGCAATACCCAGCGGCTTCAACATGGCCTGCACTGCAGCACATATGCGCACAGAGACTCTGGAACTGTCTCCCCGGATCACGTCAATGCATCCAAACCTCATCGCATTGAATACACTGAGTCCAGATCAGGATGCGGCAGTAAAGTGAAGCAGGTCCAGGCCATGAAGTGCAGTTTACCTGGATCTTCTCGATATAAGAGGAAGGGATGTAGCCGGTTTCCCCCGAGCTGCAGCGGGACCCCAGCCACCAGTGTTTGTTGCTCCTCTCCAGGATTAGGAAGCTTTCTCCGGCGGAGAAGTGCAGCGAGTTGGGCTCGGCGGATCGGAAGGCGTACAGAGACCGGTACATGCTTCAACAGACCGGAACGGACCGGAGCACGAGGAGAAGCGCAGTCTGGAGGCAAAGAGAGTCTGAGAGTGAAATATGTGCTGTGGTGGCGGTGGTTTAAAGAGGCTAGGAAGGCATGGCCACGGAGGATCAGCCGTCTATTTACTATGTAATAAAGATCATCTGACCCGGGGACGATACCGGGAACCACCACAGGGGGCGCGCTTACACCTGAACACGCCCCCCAGGACTCTCAATCAAACACAGAGCTGATATCGTCCATTAATACGCTCATACGATCACCCAAATATGGCTGTTTGGGTAGATGTTCAAGCACAAAATAAAATAAAATAAAATAAAATAAAATAAAATAAAATAAAATAAAATAAAATAAAAATATCGCTGTCCTCAGTTTTAGTCAGGTTTTATTTATTTAATTAATCAGGATTATTTCTTATTTTGATTTGGGGTTGCTTAATATTGGGAACGTTACAGCAATGCAAGCAAAATGTTCATGTTGCTCCTACACTGAACTCCTTGACAATGACAAAAAACAATGTTCCATTCTATTCTATTCTATTCTATTCTATTCTATTCTATTCTATTCTATTCTATTCTATTCTATTCTATTCTATTCTGACTTGGTGGTGTTCGCACGGGTGGAAATATCCCCAGTCATATAATTATACAAAATACAGTGAATATAGGGTTATGGTTTTAAATCACATTTCAGTACATCATCAATAAAAATTATTAAAATGTTCACTGTTAGTTAATTTTAATGCATGTGCTTTGTGAGTTGCATTTAGTGGAGAGGTGGTTAATGTAAGACATTAAAAAAAAAAAAAAAGACAATTTCATACAAAAACGCATTTACACAAATACAACGACATTTAAGTAGTAAAAATCTAATATTGTATTGTAAATATTACATTAAAACACATAATAAAGCCTAATAATAGATTTAAAACAAAAAAGATTACAAAATGACAAAGAACTTTGGAATAATATAGCAATAAGATGTATAATGCAGTAAGAAAAAGGTGCAATTTTTTGAGTCACAGGCCATTCAAAGAACAACTTACCCTGGATTAAAAAATACCCACATTTGGGATAAATATATTAAATAAATCTAAGTTCCACTGGTTAAATGGTACAAAGGAGGTTTCTAAGAAAATGTTTCAACTAAGTAAAATATTATGATCAATAATAAAGGAATTTGTTACAACCCAATAATCCAGAAAAGCAATTAAATTTTATTTTATTTATTCAATCTACCATTTACCTTGTACAAACAACACTTTTTTTTAGTAGATCAGTAGACTTGAGTGCTTATATTAAAGACAAACTAATTATAAATGAATTAATTACTAAATTTTATAGATAGAATTTTTATAGATAGGTAGAAACTTGACATTATGATTGCATCCGCGTAAAAATGCAAAGCTTTCTCAATGATCACGCTGTAAAAATGATCGATTTTGCGTCGAACACATACCGGAAGCCAGCGCCTTCCCCGGTGTCACACTGAATTCCTTCCTCCGTCTGGTCCGTCAGTCAACATGGCCGCCGCGGTGTGCGTCAGATTCCTCCTCCAGAGATCAACACCCAGCTTTGTCTTCTCTAGGGCAACACCGGCTTTCTCAAGGTCAGTAGTTTTAACTAAATAATTAAAAATGTCTGAGGGTGAATGATGAGTAAAATAAAACTCTGAGCCTGAGTCTGAGTTAAGTAACTGCCCCGAATGTTGACTTTCCTCCTTCTGGTCTGAAGCCAGACACGAAAATGTTTGGTTTTTTTTTTTCTTTTCTTTCACTGTAGATTTTCTTGTTTTATTAAAGGCTAGGCTACGTTAGTTCATGTCATATTCCTATCTTTTTTCCACAACATTCTATCTGTTTTATTTTAGTTTTATATTTATTGTTATACATATATACACCTATATTCATATGTAGTTTAACTTATGGTGTTAGATGAGATGGAGCTCATTTGACAGTTCATTGAAGGATGCAAATGTAAAATATTTCCCTCTTAGTTGTAATGGAAAAGACGTAAGTCCAACCTAACTTGAAATAAAGTTACTGATTGATATTAACACAGTTGTATTGTAAGTAATTTGTGTTGTGTAAATCTCAGTGGAGTCAAATATTCCAGTGTTTGTTGGTTTTATTGAGCCTCATTTGAGTTGAGTTGAACTTTATCATCCACAATTTAGCCACAAAATGGAGAGTTGACTTGTGGTTCTGCACAAGCAAATAAGATATAGCGACATAAAAAGTATGGACCTAGTTACACAGAAATCAAAATCAACAATAAGAAGGACTGGATAAAACTACAGACTTCGGGTTCATTTACAGGAACGTCAATCCACTACATGTATTTCATCCAGTTTAACAATCTTAATTTAACTTAACAATCTTAATTTAACAATCTTAATCTTAATTTAACAACTTTAACTGCACTTGGGATTAGTAATTTCTTGTAGATATTTTTGTGGATCTTGGGAGTCTAAATATCTCAATATCTAGCAACTTTAAATCTAAGGATGACAAGGCTGTATCATGTAGACATTTAGTGTTTATATTTGCAACCTGCTGCTCACAGTGCATTCAAAGCAAATGTTATATTCATGTTATAGTTATTTTAAATTTTATATTTATGACGCACCTTACTATTTATATGTTGCTCATGTTATGTATACTTTCCTATTTTATTGCAGAATTTCTGCACAACAGTTTTCATTTCATCAAATTTTATGCTCTAATGTCCAATTACTGTACACAGTCTTCTCTAGCTGCACTGTTTTTTGGTATTATATGTAGTATATGAGCCCTGCGCTGACCTGCTCAGAGTGTACTCTGCCTTTGCTTATAGGGCACCGGAATAAGCTCTGACATCCCTGCAACCCTCACGAGGACTAAGTTTTTGTTGTATTGTCTGCCTTGGTCCAAGGTCCTGAAGAAATGCAGTTTAATTTCACTGTGTACTTTGTATGTGGCTGAAATGACAGTAAAGCAAAGCTGGGTTGGGGGTGAGGTATTCCTGTGCATCTGCTGATGGAGCTTCAGTCCATTTAAGAGCTGCTCTGGCTCCATCTGGTGGAGTTGTTTACATTCACACTGTCCTCAGGCCAGCTCACCTCATGAGTCCTCGTCATCTCGCTGCTCTAATCACCAGCTGGTGAATCAGCAGCTGACAGTGTGTCATGTCTTTAAAACAAAGAAGGGTTGAATTTATTTGCAGTTTTTTGTTGTCATATAGAAGTGTGAATCTCTTATAAAATTTGCTACCAAGCCTTCAATGAATAGAAAGGTTTCTTTCATGGCTGTTTCTTATCTGCAGAAAACAGCCTTAGAGCATTTGGCTGTCGGCCATGTTGGCATTAGATACTTGGCTTTTAAACACAGCCATATTGTAACCGCTCTGCAGCTCAGCCTGGTTTTGTGACACAAAATGACTTCTCCTATCTGTTCAGTAAGTACAAACAGGTCAAGTAAGTCAGGTAAAAATGTATACAACTTTGGAAATAATGAAAGCCACTGTGACAAAGCAGTCCAAATTAAAAAAAAAAATTGTCATAAATGTGTCATGTCCAAATAGGGACATTCTTGCATATTATGTGGGAGTGTCCATCAGCTCAACATTTTTGGCAACAAATTGTAAAACATCTCTCTGATGCTCTTGGTGTTGAGATTGACTTCTCTCCAAAATCTATGCTTTTAAATGATGATTCCAGGCAAAACTTTAACCACATGCAAAGGTTGCTGTGGCTATCTTCATGTACATTTGCTAAAAAGATGTTGGCGGTGAGGTGGCAACTACCGCACTCACTCTCCGTGCATCTATGGATTTTTTCTTTAATAGAGTTGTTATCCCTGGAGCTCTCTGTTGCCAGATGAATGGAGCAGGCCAGCGTGTGCTCAAAGCTAGGAAGGAGGCACTCGATGTTGCCCAAGCTATGATTTAACAGCATTATTATTTTGTATTTTTATGTAATTATTTGAAATATCCAGCATGTCATGAAATCTAGAAAAAAGATCTGTGGGATGGGGGTGGTTAGGCTTGAGGGGATATAAAAAAATTCTATTATTATATTGTTATTGCTATTATTTGTCATTGATTTAGTTATGACTGGCAATTATAATGATGCACTTATGTATGTGTATACATGGGTGCCTTTGGTTATACAGTGGTGGAAAAAAGTTTTTGGACGTCCCATGCATTTGTGATATATTACAGTAAGAATCCCTCTTCAGTCATTGAACTTTATCAAGTATTGTTCCATTTTCCAAACCCACATGCCCCCTTCTGCATATGTGCTGTTCTATCAAGGTCAAAACTGGATGTTTCAGTAGATAACGAAACACATCCAGGACATGACGTGGAAACTGTCAAGAATTTAGTTTTGTTATTTTTTCTTATTAACAGTTAACAAAAAAATGTTTGTGTCTGTCTGATGCAGCAACACCTTTTGAAACACAAAAAAAGATTTTCCCGCAAATATTTCATGATAATATTTCAGATTGTGTAAAATTTTAAGGGTGTCCAAAAACTTTTTTCCACTACTGTACGTATATTTATTATTATTTATTTTTGTAAATCATATTTTGATTATTCTCTTGGCACATGTATCAGTCTATGTATAAAGTTACTGTCTATAGTGACAGACTTTGATTGCACCTGCTTCCCAATAAAAATGCATAAAAAAAATAATACAAATAAAAATATAAAATAAAATAAATGTGTCCTGTAAAGCCACCATGGTTTTCTTACGCCAAATGTGAGGCAAAAATCCAGTAAAAGAAACATGCTTCATGGATATAATGGAGGAATATGCTGTATTTAAATTGCTGAAAACAATAATCTGCTTTTCTCAATAAGAAGTAACATAGATTTAGAATATCTGACACTGGAAAACAATCTAGACATTTAGGAAATTAATAAAAAATGTCGTGTTAGAGGTCTATTGTATTACATTTTTACAGAAAATGAAAGATGGTCCTGTTCAAGTCAGTGGCAGGCTTTGAAATAACGATATTAACACTAAATGTTGAAGATGATTTGTTTATGTAAAGAACACATGGAAGTAACGTCATCTCTGTGTTTCTCTCTAGTCCATTTTTGTGTCGTGCTCATCGATTGGGTCCGAGTGATGATGAGACGTACCAGCGAACCACGGTGTCGGTCATGCAGAAGGAGCCAGGCAGCGGCATGATGATCCAAAGCTACAGCTCGAGAGGATTCACCATCGACGGCAACAAGGTGTTGGGGCCCTGCGCTGTACTGCCTCCATCGATCCTACAGTGGAATGTGAGATGAATCTCCCAAATATCTGAGATTATTGTGTTACCTGTTGCTTGGTTTTTGGCTTTGAGATGATCTGTAAAATGTTTGTTTGCAGGTTGGCAGTCATCAAGACATAACAGAAGAAAGTGTCTCACTTTTCCACATGCTGGAGCCAAGAATAGGTACGAAAAATAGACAAACACTTAGAGTGACAAATTAATGGGCCCCTCAACTGGCCACTGCAGAACTCAGCTTTAAAGCTATTTTAGCCAAAAAGTGGAATTTAAGGAATATGAATGACCACCACCCTCACTTATTCAGTTTCTTCTTAAATTTGCTAAAAAAAAAAAATTTAGGTTAATCTACTGCATAGATGTCAGACTCATTCTAGTTCATCTTAATTTGGTCTCAAGTGGGCTGGACTAGTAAATTAACAGTATAATAACCTATAAACAATGACGACTCAAGTTTTTGTCTTTGTTTTAGTGCAGAAAAAAGTAAAATTGCATTATGAAAATGTTTAATTTACAAACTATCTTCTCATGAAAAAATAACTTAAATATCCATCAACAACGTGAAATTTCTTAGAAAAATAAATTAATTTTAACAATATTATGTGTCGGCTTATTATTTACACATGTACATTACAACTTACAGATCACAGTGGATCTACAAAGGCACAGAACATTTGGCAAAAGGCATCTGGAACTGAAAAATAATAGATCATTATATACACACATATATATATATGATCTGTGCAATTTTTTGCACTTTGCTAATTCATCCTGTGGGCTGGATTAGACCCTGGGGTGGGCTGGTTTTGGCCTGTAGGCTGTTTATATGGCACCCCTGATCGATAGTATATTCAACATAATTATCTGCTCCAACTTCTACAGAGATTCTTGTGCTGGGAACAGGTGCAAAGCTTGAACGTATTAATCCCTCCGTTTTGGCCCTGCTTAAGCGGAAAGGGATCGCCGTGGAGGTGCAAGACACGGTAAAGTGAACCCACTGTCCTTGTGTGCTATATATATGTTTGTCCAGATTCATTTTTTCAAGTCCTTCTAGTTGTTAGAGAAATGACCTCCACTTATTTACCTGTCTGTCTTTTCTCCCCAGCCAAATGCATGTGCAACGTTCAACTTCTTAACTAGTGAGCGAAGAATAGCAGCAGCTGGTTTGATCCCTCCACCACTCAGCACAGCTCTGCAGGTGACAGAGGAATAAAAGTGATGTCAGCGACATGCATTGAGCTCCCAAAACAACAAACTCCTCAGATTCCAGTGCTGGTATTTAGTTATTTTTATAAAATGAGGTGGTTAAACCAGTCATTTCCATTTCACAGTGAACTTCTGCACTCAAATGTCTGACAGCTGTATTGTGTACGAAATGTTGGATGTCTGGCAGTGTTATTACTGTTTAATGATTTTGGTGTGAAAGTGAGTGTGGGTGTGATAACAGTACACAAATATGACTGAGAGTGGGCCTTTTTCACAGCAGACATTTTGGCTTCTCTTAGCAGGAAACATGAAAGATATCCTAATGACATTCAAGGGGCTATGTGTCGTATTTCTACATTAAAATATTCAACAATGACCTTAAAGTGTCATCAGAATGTTTAAATATTTGTGATTTATAACAAGATGACTGTATTGTATTGTATTGCAGAGATATGAACTAAATTTATTCACAGCCATGGGTTGATCTGTGGTTGTGAATGTATGTGACTGCTAGATCACACTGTGGGTCTCCAGTGGCAATGAAAACTTATGCCAAGGCCAAGTTGAGATTGAGAACTGGTAAGAAACAACTTTCAGAGTCAAAAAAAGTGACAGTGATTTAAAAAAAAAACAAAAAACAAGCAATTCTGTTTTCATCATTGAACACAGCACTAAAGTATGGTTTCTAATGCACTTCTGCACTGGTCAGTTTTATTCTAAAGTTTATGAAGGAGTAAATTTACCATGTTTTATTTACTGATTCACGGTTCAGACTAAACTGTGACATTTCTGACCTTGTTTAGACGATTCCAAACAGATCTTTAGTACAGCTATTGACAACACAAACCGTACAGAAAATGGAGGTGATTTGGTTTTTCTGTCTAAAAACAGAACTACGCTAACAGAGCTATAATGTAAACTATCAGCTGACACAGTAACGGTCATAACGAGTATAAGACTGTGTTTTGTTGGCCGACTGAAGACAAAACTTGATACCATAATACAGATGTGTGTAAATACTGAACTTCACACTTTATTCAAAGGGTGATACAGTCTGTGGAGACATACCATTAATCCCTTGGTGGTTTTGATATTTGTGGATGTGTGCTCTCCTGCCATTGATGCTTTGGAATATATCACCCCTTTAATGATGGATCTGTTTCCAGGAAGCCATATGTCTGGGCCAGTGTGTACAAACCACAGCCACTGTCATAATAATATAATGTAAATGCATCTATTTATTTTTTGCCATAAAAAAGTCAAAATGTCTTTTGTGGAAAAAGCGTCTTCCATTGTAACAACCTACAACAGTTTTTTTTTTTGTCTAGTCATACTGTTATGTATAAAATATCTATTTAAATACTTTACATGCAATAAATAATAATGTGCTTATTTATCGTCTTAATGTTTTTTTTCTTTCACACAGATTAATTGTAGGGAAGTAAATGTTATCATTTTTAAATGGGTAAAACGTGGCTGCTATCTGTGTAGCAGGTAGAAGATAAGTGTGTGAAACGATGTCCACCAGCGTCATTTCAGTGCAGGGTGCTGATCGCTGTCCTTCATTCAGATAAGCCTCTTAAATCTGTATGTCTGTGCGTCCTGTGGCTCCAGCAGCACTGCCACCGATGCACTGAGTATGTGCAGCGTATGACAATTCAGAAGCTTTGTCCTTCTCACACATAAGCTCTGCAAATAAGAGAATCCATAAATCCTCTGCCCATCACAGGGATTCATCTCTAATCATCGGCCTCAATGCCACATGCCCAACTGAACCTTAATGCCCTGCCGCTCATACAAAGGGAACTGGGAGATTATTTTCACCTCTTGGGGTTAAAAAGTAGGAAAAAGTGGGTACATTTTCACATTGGTCCAAATATAGACATGAACCATTCAGGGAATTTGATAAAATAACATTGAGTTAAAAAGTTCAACAGTGTGATGAAGATAATGTATCAACATGTCACAAAGATCAGTTTTTCAGATAAATGTGTTTTTTTGTTTTTTTTTTGGCTTCTATAGCATTGCATCAATATGTGTAAGAACTGAAAAAGGGAAAGAAAATGTCTAAACCGTAACAAACCACAGATGTTTACAGATATAAAAGGGAATTAAAGAAAACCCAACAGAGGCAAAAATGGATGTTCAACATTTTATCATGTTTATCATATCACAGGACAAACTCATTTCAATCCACATATGACCAATAACCTCTGCTGTATCCCCCGTTAGGATCGCCCTTTCAGTCATCGTCAGAGTTGTGAGACTGGTGTCTGCTCGAGTGTCCGAGGCTGAGTTTTGTTCCGGTGATCCGATGGTAGAGATCTTTGATGTCCTCGCACTCGGACTCAAAATGACTGGTTGCGTCATAAGAGCGAGACACAAATATCTGAAGAGGAAAGTCAAATTTTAATCTGAACCCACCTCAATAAGTCTTTATTTTACTGTTCTTTTAGATGAAGGTTCTCATTACCTGACTCTTTTTTCCATCTTCATTGGGAACTAGCAGGTTGGTGACTGAAACAAATCTAAAATCAAGAGGTTTATGGGAAAAAAATATTCTTAATGTAGTTTTACTAACATGATCATAACAAATCCAAGGTAAAACTAGCCTTGTGTGTAAGTTACTTTTGCTTGATGGGCTCCAGAAGCTCCAGCGCTGGCTGCACCTCTTTCTCTGGGTTGTTGGTTTCTACCTTTGTGCTTACAGTGGCGATGTACATCCCAGCTGAGGCCACATTATGAGTAAAGGACACTACACATATGTAAATGTCTGTAAGCACAAAAAACAAATAGCTTTCTGTTAATGATAAGGTACTAATAAGCTTGCTATGGCTGAAATCCAGAACAATTACTGGACAGAAGCAAATACAACATAATGGTAATAGAAGGTGGTCAAAAACAAATACCTGATTTCCTGTCGAGTTGCGACTGTGGGATGATAATTTGACAGGAGCTGGCCTCATGTGTGTTTTTAACCGGATGATTTAGTAAACAGATGACCCGTATGATACGCCCCACTTTCCTCACTCGGCTGGGAACATAGCTGGGGTCACAGATGAGCTGTTTACAGTAGAACACCTGTAAAAAACAAAGAAAAGAGGAAAACAAGGCATTACTTTATCATCTTTATTATTACTAATACCCTGCATCTTCTCCACTGCTTTAATACATGTATGAATAAGTGAGAAATTCTACTTTAACCAGTGGATTTATTCATCTCTTAGTTCTAAGGTCAGGTGTCAGTCATGGTGTGCTGCTGTCTGGACACTTTTTATTGTACTCAGTCATACTCATCTACAGACCAGGGTTCAAAAATATAGTTTGACATAAATAATAAAATGTGCCTCTGTCTCCCTGTGAACCACGACTCCAACCTGACTTCAGAACTAAAAAAATGGTACAAAACAAAACAAAACAACAACCACTGGTTAAGGTAGAATTTCTCTAAAATATACCTTGCCCTTAGATTTCACAGCTTTCACTTCGCCGTTCTCTATCACAATCTCATCCACCGCTCTGTTTGACAGGAACGTTCCTCCATACTCTGCATTCAGCCTAAAGTCAACAAACAGGTGGAGAACATAGAGCTGATGACCACAGCCTCTGGTGCGGGTCCTTGAACATGTAAATGCATATTTAACAAAATCAAGTGATCACCTTTTAAAAATAGTAATTAGTATAGTATAGTATAGTATAGAACAATATCTATGGTGAGTAACTTCTTTCATTAAGTATTGTCTGTTTTCTGTTCATTTAGAGCAGTTTTAGATTCAGAATATTATATTTTTTATTATTTGAAAGATAGATCATATGAAAGATTAAGGCTACAGGAAATAATTGTTTTCATTGTTCTGTAGATTATTTTCCTGAATAATTAATGAGCTTAGTCCAAAATTACATATCATAGAGGAGTAAAAAAAACAAAAAAACTAGAAAACCTTCACATTTAAGGAGCTCAGTTTAGAGAGTTAACAAAAAAAATACTCTAAGTAGTTGGTGATTAATTTGGTAACTGATATCTAAATGATTAATTGCTGTAGTCCTCTAAAATACTGATCTGTAGTGTGACCTTGCGAATCCCTGTGGTAGTTCGCCCAGCCCGTACACAGGATAGAGGTAGGGGCTTTTCTGGTGGCGGCTCAGAGACTCTGTGTACACCCGGATCTGTTTGATGGTTTCCACACAGGGCTGGTCCAGGTAACTAAAGAGAGACACACGAGCTTTGTTTCATCTGCAGTTACTCGTTCATGTTTTATATGGTTTATGATGTTTCTGTGACTGACCCCTCACTGTTGTGTAAGGCTATGGCGTGACCTGTGAACTCCATAACATCTAGTCCCAGATCAAAGCGACAGAACATATCCCGCGTGGTGGTTTTGGTAGGATCCATGTCCTGGTAGGTTCGAGGGTTTCCCATGTCAAAGTTCAGGGCAAACAGCAGAAGCTTCTTGAACCTTCTCTTGTCAAACATGCCCATGAGATCTGAAACATAATGTATGTTTTTTCGGCACAGAGTTTTATTTCTAGAATACAGATTATGAGCCCATTGATTAATGTTTTTCAATCTGTTATGGCCATGATGTATTGCAGATCAACCATCCCAAAACACTGATGCATGTGATATGTTTTGAACGTGTGCATTAATCATTCTGGTACAAATTAAGCTTTTAACCCATAAAGACCCATACAGCAACCAGCGACCAAAATCATCTACTGATGTAAACTGTTTAATATCTGTTGATCCACTAATCCCAGCAATACATGTAAATAATTTGTGTAAAATGCAGTTTGTCATCTTTTTATGATCATCAGATATGACCCATTTGGACTTTCAAAGGCTCTGAAGTTACAGCAGAAACACTGTCATCTTCTACAACATTGATTCACCAGTAAAACCCATGTACTTCGATAAATGATAATTATTGGAGAGGCTTGTTTTTCCATTCAGTTAATGATATATTTTACTGGAAAAGTCACTTTTTCTTAAGTTTTCTCTGTTTTTGATATAATAACACTCAAATGTAATAGCTGAATAATAATTAAAGTACATGATCTGTAAATTAAATTTAGGAAAATACCTGATTTTTTACTGCAAAAGTTAAAAAATACAGAGGATAATATATAATAAATGGTGATAAATCACTAAAGAAAGGTTAAATATAATGAAAAATTCATTTGGGAGCTGCCACAGATTTAGCAATGGGTCTTTATGGGTTAAATATAGGGAAATACATGATTTATAGTGGAAAAATGTCAAATTCAGAGGATAGTATTATAATAGAAGGTGAGAAATCACTTAAGAAAGGTTAAATAGAGAAAAAAAATTAATTTGGGAACTATCACAAAAGTAGCATTAAGTCTTCAAGGGTTAATGTTCATAATTTTACTGGGAAAAGAATCCCTGATCCCAATGTTCAGATGAAACCTACAACCATGCACATATTTACAGAAAATGACTTTTAAAAATTGTAAGAAGTCTTTTTGTGTCACCTGAAGCTTGTGCCTCCTCCTCGGTAGCTGGTACTTTGTGCACTTTTCCTGCTTTGTATACATAGCTGCCTTCGATAACTTTAAAATCCACATATCTAGTGACTTCAGTAAACATCAGTATCTTCACCAGCTCACCTAAAGCAAGCGCACAACAGAACAAAATTAATACTTTCACCACAGCACAGTAACAGATTTTGCATGTTGTATGAATTATAATTTGGAAGAATAGCTTTAGGCTCTCACCGCTGCCAAGAAAAAATTTGGGAATTAGATCAATGTTCCACTCCTTTCCACGGCATGCAGAGTCATCAGGACCTGAAATCTTAAACCTTTTGTAGAGCTGTAAATGCAAAAAATCTTTTATACCAGCACAGAGCAGTGATTTAATATAATTTAAAGAAAGCAATGTGGATGTGTCTGTCACCTCCCCAAGTGGAGAAATAGATGCACTCTCTCCTCCATAGTACGGATTCTTGTCAATGTGAAGAACCTTTTTTCCACTCAGTGACATTAAACCAGAAAGGATGCATTCCTGCAAGAGACACAGGCAGAGAAGTAAACACTGTCAAAATGATCTGAAGTGCAGGAAACTATGAGACAAAAATAAAACCTGGCCAAGTATTTGCATTTTTCTCTTGTATCAAAAGCTGAGACAACAATACCCTGTGAACTGACAGTTTGTTATTTTTCTCTTGTGTCATTTTACAATAAATTCAAAGTTCTCTTACCTTAGGTCCAGTTCCAAGCACAATAACATCATACTCCTCCATCATAACCGGCTCTCCACTTGTTTGTCCAGCAGTCTCTTCTGAGTGTAATCCGTTATACTATTGTGTGCGTGCTTTTGTATGCAAGTGTTGAGTAGTGGCAAATGCTTTGTGATAATCCCTTTAAGAGTGGCACAGTGGCACATATGTAACAGTGTGTGAGTAAAACGGAGAGAGCCAAGAAGAAGGAGAGAGGGGAAATAAACCAGTGTGCCTGGGCTGGACCCTGCATGTGGATTTATGCATTAAGTAAACATAATGACCTCAGCTCAGGGATTGGGTGATCACTCCCCATTGGTTCCTAACTCTTTCTGGCTGTCGACAACAATATGCAAAAACTATTTGACAGATTTTCTTGAAACTTGGTGGAAATATAGAGCGTGGGCCAAAGGCAAACCAATTAAATGTAGAGGAAGGCTGGAATGGAACATAATACCAACCAGTTAAGAAAGAATATAAACCAATAATTATATTATGCTAACCAGCAATTGATGGAAGCACAGGACATAAAGAAACTCTTTTTCAAGAACAACTTTGAATTAATGAATGTTTTATTTTGGACATATAAATAACACAACACTACCACCAACAAAAGCAAATCAAAAAAAGCAACCAAATAAATAAATGAATAAATAATACATTTTGTAATGTTATACAAATCTAATAACTTACTTATTACAATTTTAGTGTTATTTACACATCTGAAAAGGAATAGGAAAAGTAAACACTTCTTTAATTTCACCTCTTTCCCCCAAATCATATATTATAACATTTCAACCTCCAGACATTATTTGAAGCTGCAAGTTCATAGAAGCTTAACATCACCAAAACAATGATTATTCCACCAGATGAGGAGAAATTTTGACAGTTTTACAGCATACAGAAGAAAATAGAAATTTGTCATAATTTCTACTCACAAGTGCCGAAAAAGTAGCTCTGCTGCTGTGAAATTATATATTATATAATTATATAATATATAATATATTATAATTATATAATATATATTACCGATCTTGTCTTATCAGAATTAAAAATTCTGTTACCATGGGAACCACAGCTGACTAGTGGGACTGATAGACAAAAAGGAGAAAAGATTGAAGTAATCTTCTTATGGGAGTCAAATATAATTTTAATATATTTGAATTCGTCTTGTTAATAAACATATATACATTTCCATCCTCCTTTACGATATATCATCTCTAGGTTTAGCCTCTTAAGTCATTAGCTACTTGTCCTAGTTTTAAATATGGCACAAAACACTACACTACCCATCATACCTTCATGTCCGGGTCGGCGTTCGCTGCCTCACTCTGCGGTTGCGGTTGTTTTATACACTGGCACACACAGAAAAATTACTTCATAGAAAAGTGTGGGGAAAAAAAAAAGTTAAGATGCAACTTTAACCATCTCTACTGTATTTTTATTTTGTTTAGATGTTTTTTCCTTTACAATCCAGTTAGAAGCAGTTGAGACAGGTCAAACGAGAGCATTGAATATCGGCTCCGCCTTCCTGAATAATTTTCGGTGTACGCTGGTTTTTTATTGGATTGCATGAACTACCGGTCAGTGGACGAAGGCATCCCTGCGAACATCTTGAATTTCGCTGCCTGTCAGAGGAACTCAGTCTGTCACAGAAATGTCCTCTTCACAGCCAGTAAGTTTGAAAGACGCTTAAATTAGTTAATTTGTTTAACAGTAGCTTTTTGTAATTTGGGGTACACTGCAGAGTAATGGCCGTGCTTTAGTGTTGACTGTCGCCTTTTCATGCACCAGCTTCAGTTCATCTCCATCAGCTCTAACTTTTCACTCATACCAGTTATTTGTAATGGCGACGTATCAACAGACGAACACTGACTTACTTAAATACTTATATGTGACTGAAATGCAGTTTTTCAGGCTGAAGTTTAATTTATTTGAAACATGAAAATGAGATAAGGAAGTGAAATTAGCGGAAGACAACAGATGTGTCAGCTATGCGCGCCTTAATCTGCCACATGGGACATTATGTCGTAGTTTTGGGCTCAGAACTCAAGAGTTGATCTGCCTACCTTCACAAATGTCCTTTTGTACAAGCTTTCTATCTCAAATAAACATGAATGAAAGTGGTTTGCCCCACATCTTGAAACCAGATGCAGCTTAACTCATTCCAGTATTATTACTGATGCATTGTTTTCCTACAGTGTAAAAGTATAACTTTCACTTTAGTTATGTGCAGTCAAAACATGATTGAAGTATTAGTTTATTTCACTGCATGTTAACTAGTGATGAACATCTATATGGACAGTAAATCTAAATGTTTTATGTTGTTGTCTTAGTTTTCAGATACTGATCCGAATGTGCACAGATGTGTGTCTGATAAATCCAACCCTGGATTTCTGGAGCGGCTGAGTGAAACTACAGGAGGGACATTGGTTGGTGTTGGACTGTTTTTCCTCTCAATTTATGTTCTTTTCACTAATGAGGTAAGAAACCCTCACACTGGAGAACATTTGTTCTTGACTATATGACATTAAGTTACAGATTGTGGGGTGAGTTTACAGATTAATATTTCAGTTAACTAACAGTGCATGCCTTTTTCGACTGTTCCTCTGTTTAGGGACGGGCTTTGCAAACAGCTTCAGCCTTGGATGAAGGTCTTTCTCAGGTTTTGTCTTTGGAGCCTTTGTCTGAGCTCGACCTGCAGAACAACTACCGTTTAGTTCACCTCTCTGCACAGCTACAAACAGCACAAGTACACTGTGTGCACTTTGTTTCATCACATTCAGAAATTTAAAATGTTTTTTATGCAGTTTCTCATACATTTCCCCTGATAGAACTGAATTTGTAAAAGGTTAAGTTGCAGTTATAGATTTCAAGTGTAGGTACATTTTGTTTGCAATTCTGTCACTCATTTGAAAATTATATTGAGATATACCTCTTATTTTATCATTATCTTCTCATCTTTTTTTTGGAGTTATCTTGGGATGTATAAAGGTAGATGTCTTGTTTAGAAATTTGTTATACAATGAATAAAAAAATAAACAAGTATAAATGATAAGTCACAACAGGCACCTTGTATAAACAGTAGTATGAATTGACCTGTTTCTATCTGAAAAAAAAAATGACAATGACCAAAATTAAACATAGTGTGGTAATATAATCTTCATACTAGTTTTTCTAGAAGTAATTTATCTGCTCTGTGTGTGTTTTTAGCCCCTTCATGACCCCAACTACAGAGTGGTGGTGCAGGCAGTGAAGCTGAAAAGAAAGGTCGAGATGTATCAGTGGGTGGAGTACCATGAGAGCAGGTGAGGATGCTGTCAGTGTATAAACTCAGGGCAGGGTGAGGTTTAAAAAATGTTGGCTGGAATGCAGAGCATAAAGAGACTGTAGTGAGTTTGTTTCTGTCTTTTTTTTTTTTCAGGGATTACCAAGAGGATGGTGAGACCAAGACTGAGACGACATACACATACAGTGAGTTAGTTTTTACCAAGTGGGGCATTTGTCAGTAACAACATGGCTTGCCTACTGCTGATATTTGTTTGCCATTGAGAAACTTAAAGAACAATGGTTCAGATGTTTGGTTTAAAATGAAAATGTCCTTTTTGTTCACAGACACAGAATGGAAATCAGACTTGATCAACAGTCGCAATTTTGACAAGGAAATCGGTCACCAAAACCCAAGGTACTAAAGTGTTCTTTGTATGATTCTGCTCTATTCTGTGTTCTTGAGAATAACATAAGTGTCTTTAAATGTCAGTGCCATGGCGGTGGAGAGTGTGACAGTGGTGGCTCCTGAAGTCAGAACTGGGCCTTTCGTTTTGTCTACAGGTATCTGACACAAACACATCACATATACGGTGATTACACAACTATAGCATCTATTATACAGTTCAGATCAATGTGTTACATGACCCCACTTCCAAACTTCACTCTGATAGAGACAGAAGGCTAATATATGTTTTCTCAGTGTGAATCATTGATTTTTGAGAGAAAATAACACCTAAATATATGGTTAGTTTTATTTTCCAGTTCCAGATTTATTGCTTCATAACTTTGAGTTTGACCTTCAGTGATCCACATTTATGTATTCAGTAGATTTCATTGCTTTGTCTTTGATTTTCAGTTCAACAGCAAGAATAAAGGAATTAATTCAAGATCTTTCTGGCAATTAATTATAGTTTTTTTCTTCTCTCTTTGTTTCATTCTTTTGTGTCTGGTTTGAATAATTTACACTTTTGCAAAAATTAAGATGTCACAGAGGTGTGGCTTGCAAGGTGATGGCCGAATTATACACAGACTGCTGATTATCCAGCAACTGTGTTTTTGGTGATTTTATTGATTGTGACCAATTCAGAAAGTCTTGTATGTGCTGTGATATTTGGTGCCCCCTTGAGGTGGGACTCTAGACCCCACTCAGTGAGCCATAAAATCTTGATTTCACTAAAAACTCACTACTTCATTGGTGTGTCATCCTCAGGCCTGGTGGAGCAGATTAATAACTTCAAGACCTTCAGTCTGAAGGATTTTTCTGCAATTAACTTGGACCCTTTTCTGACCATTGATGATGATTATTTCTATCACACTCAGTCCCCGCGCAGACCAGAGGTGAGAGTCCAGACCCCTGCCCTCCATACATACAGACTGGTCATTGTGTAATAATATCCACATAGTGTTCATACTGATTTCATGTTTTGTTTGGTTTCATTTGTGAGGTTGGGGATGTGCGTGTGAGATTTTCCTTTGCTGGACTGAGTGGGGAGACGTCCTACCTTGGTCCGGCCCAGACTGTGAGTTCTACACACCCCATCCACTGTATCTCTTCATCATGGTCATATTTCAGTATTTTAGAGGGTATCTTCATTCTGTACTTTGAATTCAGTCTTAAAAGTATTAAAACGTTTAAAGTAGTTATTTCAACCTGCCTCACTAGACATTTCCCTCTATATTAAAAACAGGATTTCTGTGACAGTGGATTATTTATTTTTCCATTTATTTGGGGATGAGCTGCTTAAATGTAATGTAAAATAATTTAGATTTTTTTCTTAATTTCTGCCACAAAGTACTGCAAACTATTCTGGATTATTTTGGCTATAATAACCTGGCATCTGAATTTGAAGTGTAACAGCAGAACAGATTTAAGAAAGCCTCAGTTTAAATTTGTTAACTCTACAGAAACGTTCTGTTATTTGATCACCCATTAATAAAGAATTTATGGGTATTTTTAAACACAATAACACAAGCCAATTAACCAGTATTTGTTTTTCAGGTCAGCATTATTGCCATGCAGAAAGGAGAGCAGCTGAAGCCCTTCAAAACAAAGTCTGGAGACACTCTGGAGATCCTGTACCTGGAGGAGCTCACTGCTGAGGTACATGTGTGGGTTTTCTTTTGCTCTCAGACCCTGCTGTTATTTTTGTAATGGAATTAGTTTGGTAAAAGCTATGAATATTCACAGATTGATATCCATGCATGGTACCCCTGTGGTTGATACAGCTCCGTTGTTCTCTATAGGAGATTTTTGCAAAGGAGCATCAGTACAATAGCATAAAGACATGGGGCCTCAGAGCTGTTGGCTGGGCTCTCGTGTTCCTCAGTATTCAGCTGACCATGCGCATCACCTACACACTGGGTAAACAAACGCCTGCTGCCACTTCGATTCTTTATACATGGTTTTCATTCAGTCCTGTGTCAGTCACATACGTCTGTTTTGTGTCTGCAGCGGACTGGGTTCCTGTCCTCAGAGAGCTGGTCTCTGTTGGCCCGAAGGTCTTTGCCTTGTACGTCTCCTGCTCCCTGTCTCTCCTTACCATCGGAGTAGGTTGGCTCTTTTACCGACCCCTGGTGGCGGCAGCTCTGGAGGCACTCGCTCTGGTTCCGTTATTTCTTGCCCGTTCAGGACTTCAAGCTAAGAAGCACGAGTGACTAGTGGACTGATAACAGTTTGTGGTGTGTTTTGATCATGGCAGGCTTCATCCATCCTTCAGAGGCAGTACTCAGTTTAACCAGAGTGGGTTACAGACTGTACACAATATGCTTTCTTTGGTAAAACAATTAAACAAACCCGTGTCTATATTTTGGTTTTATTGGTACAAACCTATGAGTGTAGTTAAAACAGGTTAAATCCATCTGTGTTAAAATTGTGGCAAAAATATTTCTTTCAGTTTAATAGTGTAGTTATGTCTGTCAAAAGAAAGATCACTTGTGTGTTTGAACACCAGTGGAATTAGTTTCCTTTTAGACCTCAGATGTTAGTCAGTGTTGCCTTTCAATGCAAAACTGCAGCATTCATTTCATTTCCAGATGCTCATGAGTAACATTACTGTAGTCTATTTTTTTCTTTAATATTCACCAAAGTGTGTATTCATCAACTGATAATCAGGTGCCAATTTATTGCCGTAGTTAAACTGATGGAGTCAATCATTCATGGTTTAGTATTAAAGGCGTCGTGCGGTAATATCAGCAATCACGCTGTACCATATGTCAAAATGTCAGGTTTGGTGGGTTATTCAAGCCCCTCTGCTTCCCGCGGTCTCAGTGTCACGAT
>JAPQRP010000024.1:21823433-21840354 GCA_037367295.1 Apogon hyalosoma | reverse complement strand
ATACTTTTCACTATCCTTAGAAACCAAATTTACTGTGAAATTATATCACACTGATAAAGTAACAATGGGAAGCTCAATGTAAATAAATAGGACAAACAGTGACAGCGTCACAGTAATAACACACAACTAATCTGATCAGCAGCACAGCAAGATGAGTCAGCTGCCAGTGTGTCCCAGGCATAAAGGAAAGACCTATACTCCTGAGGGTTACAATGGTCTGACTGTTAGTTTGGATTTTTGCCATTACCATACCTATAAACTAGTTCCCATCATAAAAAAATGCCCAAATAATGCTTCAGATGGTGTAGAAGTGTAAGCTGTAATGCTGCTTTTCCAGAGGTAATTTATATAATCAACAGAAGTCAGGCCACTCTGTATGGAGGGCTGGCAACAGTGTTTGGGCTTATTTTGGTTCCACTGCTACAGAAGTATTAAGTTAACCAGTTAGCCAGTACCAGGGAGCTAATAATTGGTGAACGACTTACAGCTCTTGCTCTTTTATAACTGTGCAACTAAATTAAACTTTGAAACTTGATTCAAGCACTTCTTGATGCATAATGGTATTTGTTGATTAAACATTTTCTACAACAGCAGTGTTTAGAACAGATTGCACACTTAGAGGTATTATTTGGACAACACACTGTAGGAAGTTGTATATTATTTTCATAACAATGAGACAAAAACCAAGTGAAAGAGCAATAAACAAAATTATGCATATTATGACCCTTGAAGGTGTAGGTCTTTCCTACAAAGAAAATTAAGTTGACCTAAAACTTTGGACAGGTAGTGTACAACAAACAATAAATGTATGTTATTCATTAAAATGTTAATTTTACAGCTGTAATGGATGACTGTACGACTCATCAAAACATACATATGTCTCCCTGGGTTTAACAGGGGGGTTATGCACTATAATAACTAAAATGTTATTACATAATTTTAAATTACTATCATTATGATATTTATACAAACACACAGGTTGTAGAATTTTACATTACATTCACAAACTGGCAAAAATTAAATATGTTCACTGATGAGGTAAGCACTCTGTACTTCAGTAATCCTTTAAAGTTTTGCAAAATGAATTTACTAGTTGCCTTAAAAAATAGGCCTAACAATGCAAATTTGTTGATAATTTAAATGTGACTAAACACTATTTATAGCAACAACAATAATCGAGAAACACACATATCATCTCATTGGACATTGATGTAAAATGAGAGTAAAATAAATGATATCCCAAGTGCATCCATAAATGACAGCAAAATGTGTTAGAAAAAACTTGACACTATTTGTCCCTCTTCATTCAGCTATATTGTTGTGCAAAAAATACTTGGGTGAAGCACTTGAATGTTATAATGACAGGCATATATGAAACATTAAACATTAATAAGTCGAGAATGTCGGTGTAAGAGATGGGGTAGTTATGAGTAACATAAAATGTTAGTAAATGGTGGATTAAGTGTATGCTTGAGTTGCTGAAACATTGGTAGCTCATAATTTTGTATAGTTGTTTATTACAACATAAAAAATAAGACAACACACAACCATTTACTGACTGGTGATGCTGTTCTGTAGAAAACTTCATACCTGTTTACTGTCGACTTCAATGTCAGCGACATAATTCTCAAAGACTGTGGGCACATAGACTTCTGGAAACTGGTCCTTACTGAACACGATGAGCAGACAGGTCTTTCCACAAGCCCCATCTCCCACTATGACCAGCTTTTTCCTGATTGCTGCCATAGCTGCAATTAAGAGGATAGAAACATGCAAAGGTTAGAACATTGGAACATTTTATCTACACCAACGAGGAGGAGCAATTTATTGCATAGAGTAACAGGCATTATGCAACTACTCGCACAATCCCTGTGAAAAATGAGCAGCGTGTAACCTTCAGCTGTGTTGACACAACGCCAGACCTGTCTGAAACCAACACCCGAGGCTAACTGTTAGCTTCATGTAGAAACGTCAACAAACACTGTTTACTGCCAGTACGTGAACTACACAGGATGCTTGGTCCAGACAAGCGTACACAAACCACTTAAAGGGTTAAGAACTGAAACATCCAACTTTAACCTGCCTTTGCCTTAAAATTTACGCTTTGGATTCTTCTTTCATGATAATACATTTCCGCTTGAGTGTTAGTGACCCACCCCGGCAGAAAGCCTCCCTAATTATTCCGTTTATACGTTGGTGGCCCTACACCCAAAACTACAAACAAATACTTAAAGTCCATGTATTGATACATAGCATTTAAGTGCAGCTGTGAACCTCCGCAATGCCGGCTAACCTAGATTTTAGTCTGTTAAGTGGTCGCTCTGTTTACAAAAGACTGACGCGAACAGCTATAGCTAGCACGGATGTCCGATTAGCATGTTTAGCTATGTTTACTTTTTGACGGTATTTTTCTAACATAATGCGGGATACTTGTACGATATTTATAACAACATGTACCCTCTACCATACCAATCTGCGGTATTTCTTGTAACTAATTATTTTAACGTCCCATATTCCTTATAAAAGATAAACCGGCTCTGGCTTGCTAGTACAGGGTTAGCTTAGCGAGTAAAACGGAAGTCTATACGACTTTGAGCTAATACGCTAGCGTTAGCAGAATATCGGAAGAAAATATAGGTTAACACAACATATAACTATATCATTGGCAGTAATGGTGCCAGTAAAGGACCGGAAACTCTGTTTTATGTATAGAAATTATATACTAACCCGGTGATTGTTCAAAAATCTATGCAAATGATTTTCAAGTAGTGCTTTGTTGGCCTCCGTCGCTGCTCCCTGAATGGGCTGTTCACTAAGGATTAACGGGAGGGAAGTGAGGGGGTGGGGACAACATCTACAACACCCCATAATAATAATAATAATAATAATAATAATAATAATAATCATCATCATCATCATCATAATTATGATATTTTATGATGATGATGATTATTATTATCATCATCATCATCATAAAACATCCATGAGTGAAACAATAAAATATAAACCACAGCCAAAGTATTTGGTGATTTTTGCAATACAATCCAATTATGAGAATGTAAAAATTATGTAATATGAAATAAAATACCTCTCTTTCTCTGCTCAGTTTCAGGCCAAACCTAACATCTTTATTTTACATCCAAATGGAGGTCCAGAGGCCTGAAATAGAAGGTTCAAGTTTTATGACCTGTTTCACAGAATATCATGAGCTATTTCGAGGCTTGGGTTTTCTAATGGTTCAATATATTACTTTGCAAATATGCACCATTTAAAAAAAAAAAAAAAAAAGTTTGATAAAGAACCACCATTCATATCAGTGGATAATTTACTTTTGCTATAATGTATATTCTTGTATTCAATAACAAAATACATAGAAAACAGTTAACATAGTGCTTTTGGAGACCATCTAGGTAAGAATTCTCAGGAGGTAATTCTGGTCTCTCATTTTATAGGTTGTTTTTTTTTTTTTTTTCCACTTTTTTTCCATTTTTTCAAATTCTCAGATTTTCTGCAATATTAGATAAAATTCAACTTTCTAAAAAATAATTACACACATTAAACATATAAGGACAACCATATTTTTCTGCATGCAAAATGAGTGATTGTTTTAAACTACACAGCTAACTATGACATAATGTCATTTTTAATAAATTGGGGATGTTACTTAATATAATTTGGAATGCATAGATATACTGTAATATTTTAATGACATTGTGAATGTACAAAGTATAAATATTTAAAAAAAAAAAAAAAAAAAAAAGATACACTGCAAAGTACACATTCTAGATATTAATGTGATACATAAACATTTCTACAGGTAAATTATATTTGTTGTATTTCAGGTGCTCTGCAGTGCAGTGGAGCCTGTCACTTGATAAAGTGTAATAATGATCCTATCCACAGAGATAGTCTGTTCTCAGCTGGTGCAACAGTGTGTTAATAACTGCAGCTGTAATCCCGATAAGAGGCTTTCTCAGTACTGCTCAATTCAGCCTCTTGGAAATCAACTCAGACATGTTTCCATGAAAACAGTATAGTAATGGTCCATTCATTTGCAAGTTCAAGATACCAACAATTCAACAATGAAAAACACACATTGAAAGAAGATGCCAAGGCTGAATGATGTTTATTTCTTTGAATTCCACAGACAAGAATGTACCTCTTCTGAGAATAACACCAACTGGAGAATACATTTCCTGTAATAGTTTTCCTCAAAGTATTCATAAAGGTAATTATTTTATGTACGTTTCACATCTTTGAAATAGAGATATCTTACATGGGATAATCATTCATAGTTTAGAAAACAGAGTAAACACAATTTACTTCGTCTTTATCTATGTTATCTTTATAATCATGAGTCCACATGTCAAGTTTAATCTTAATAATAATAATTAAACCAGATTCAAATGTTCAGAATCTTAATCATATTGTAATTGGCTTTGAACATGTTGAATCAACACAAAAGAGTAGGTAGAGACTTTACAGCCAGAACAAAACTGACTTCTTGCAGCAATAAAAATCATAAGCGTCAACACGTCTTTAAAGATGTTGTGATGAAAACGCTGTGGCCTAGACCTTTGCAACTCTTATGATATCTTATATATGTGAATTAACCACAGGTTATCAGGTTCATTATTTCATGATGACTGAATTAATTTGCATTGTTAAACACTCTTCTTCCAGTTCTAAGTCCATAACTCTAAACCAAGCTTAAACAGAGCCCTGAATGCAACATTATTTCTAATGCTGCTCTATTCTCATCTGATTTATTATTGATAAGTAGTTGCTGAAATATGTAAAAACCTTTGGGGCCCCTGAACATGCAAAAACCAATATCCTTGCTTGTTACTGGGGTTAAATGGGTCACTAAAAAAGAAAGCAAACAGATGTTGGCATTTTAGAAACATTGAGCAGTTGAAAGGTTCAATATGTAACTTTCAAGGGGATTAAGGGCAATCTAAGTGCATAAATGGAATAGAATATTCATAAATATGTTTTCATTTTTTATATGAAAATGAAATTTGTTTTTGTTGCACGGCAACATTTTTTGCCATGTTGAACCACATTTTTCTATAGATGGTCTGAATGGAGTCCTCTTCTTCTTGTTCCTATTTTATGGTGGGTGGATTCAGCATTAAGGTGTATTACAATAGGTTACTATGATTGAAATTATTATTCCCATAACTAAAAAATGTAACAGACACAAATATTTTCATGCACTTGCTTGAACATTTTAAAAAGACTGGAAATATTGCCCCCAAAAGAGTTTAAATTCTTGATAGCAGTGGAAAAATTATTTATCAGTAAAAGGTAAATGTGAAAAAGGACTGCATGTGTGGCTCAATAAAGAAACTACAACATTCAGTGAACATAAATTCTACATTACTATAAGAAAATGCCACCATGTAGTGAAGTGACAAAAGCTTTTGACGTTACATGATCCACACCAGTGGTTCATGACATAAAAAGCTAAAGCCAGCTTCAGATTTTTCTACAAATATATTAGTCTGTCAGTTCCTCAATCAAAGGTTCAGGTTGCATGTTACTGTATGAAACACCACAACTAACGGGCAAAACCATGACGACAAACCCATGTAGTTTGTCAAATGACAGTGGTTGTAGATGCTTATTTTCATGTAAAATTTATAATATAGTTAGCTGAAAATGTTATGTTTTCTCAAATGTTTCTCCATTTTGACATAATAATCTTTGAATTTACCAAGTTTTTATGAACATCTACATTGTCAATAAATTAAATGCAAGAAAACACCTGATTTTCACTTCAAAAATGCAAAGGAGAATGTTGTAATATATAGCAACATATCACTTGGAAATGGTCAAATGTAGAGAAAATTTCATTCACCACAAAAATAGCTCTGGGTCTTTATGGGTTAATATTCATATAATACCACTGGATGGAAAGTAACATCAGTTTGCATTGAACTTTCCCAACTGTCTAAAAATATGCAATATGTTTTTTGTGTGGGTGGGTTTCAGTTGGTTGCAACCTGTAATTTCACAACTAAATATTACACACAGACCTTTAAAAAGTCATTAAAAAATAATCAGACAATATTATTATATTATGGAGACCAACAGTATTACTGTAGGAAGACTGTGAGTGGTAGGGTCCACTGATATTTAGAAAAGTAATGGTAACATTCTCCATCTGCACTGTTCTCTGTTGAGTGGTGTGTATAATCAAGGAGTGTGACCCTCACCCATGTTCGTGTCTCTGAGTCCAGAGGGATAAAGACCCTCATATGTGAAATGGGTAGTCCTGCAGGTAGTGGAGCAGCGGCTTTGGGAGTGGCAGCTGGTCAGGGCAGTTTGTGTGTCTGTTGATGGTGAGACGTGTCATGTGCTGCAAAGAAGGGAAGGCCTCAGGTTTGTGCAAAGGGAGCTTCAGCTTTAGAGGAACTCCACCGTCCTTAGCTGAGGACTGGGCAGGGTTGAGGTTTGATTCATGCTGAATACTGTCCTTGTTGGCTCTCCGGTCCGATGACCTGATATCTGAGTCTGTGTAGTGCTGAATGAGGCTGAGAACATCTGGGAAGGCTTGCAGATGAAAAACTCCAGGGGAAACAGAATCCAACCAGAAGGATCCTCTGCTGTACTCTATACGGATACTAGTGGGTCCACAGCGGGTCTTCACAGACAGAGCCAGCATGTATTGAGGATGACTACTGTCCCGGACCAAGAACGTTCCTTCAGCTTTTGTCAGGAGAGCATCACGAGCCTCGCCTGCTGAGATGGAACCCCAGTACCAGCCTGTCAGATCAGAAATATGGATATTACATTAATGCAGCTCTGTTGAATACATCCACTGAAATGGTTTGATCTTTTGGGATTAATTACAAATTTCCTCCACATTACCACAGATAATCTTAGAAAAAAACAACTTTATTTGTATTGCAAAAGTCATGCACATGGTATTCAAAGTGCCTTACAAAAATGAGACAAGTTAAAATACATGGACAATAATTAATATAAAAACAGTAAAATATAGAACTTTAAGCAGGAAATTAAAAAAATTAATTGATAAAATAAAAAGAAATGAGTGCAGATAAAACCATGTTAGTTGGCATACGCAGAGCAAAAAAGAGATGTTTTCAGCTTGGACTTAAACATTGTGAGAATTGGGCTTGTCTAATATCAGTTTGTCTAAAGATTTTGACTGATCTAATTTGAATCATGAATTATATCTGTTGATGGCGTACCTGAGGTCTGCAGATACTGGAAGTTGGTGGTGATGCAGCGTAGGTCCTGTGCTGGATCCCAGGGTGGAGGAGAAGGACGTGGGTGACATGAAGCGCCTTGCTCTTCATGATGGAAAACGGTCACTGCTCGTGCAACCATTTCTGATCAACAGCCCTGCCAAGACAATATTCATGAAATATTATGAACATGTTATTAACAACAACAACAACAACAACAACAACAACAATAATAATAATAATAATAATAATAGTTTATCAATCAGTCAATAGTGTATCATTGTCAGTGATTTAGTATTAACAACATATTATTGTATTATAATTGTACTATATAGGCTACATAATATACACGTACAATACATACTATTACACATTTTACACATTTAAAATCAATGTGAGGAATTAAATCAAAACCTTTGAGCAGATAATTTATGATCTTTTGGTCACTTCATCTCAAATTCTATGCATAGCCTATATTTGGGGGCAAAATTTAATTTCAGATGTCATTTTAAACACACACTCAAAAAGAAACACTACACTAGCCTATATTTAATCAGGACAAAATAACACAACAAAATTCATATGAGGCTTTGGGCAAGTAAGGAATTATAAAATTAATGGTAAAAGGCAGAAAGGAAAGAGAAATTCAGGAATTAAATAAAGAATTAAAGTCAAAAATTGAAACCAAAATGTAAAAAATGGTCCGTTACTTATTCATATCAGCCTATTTCTACTATCGGTTTGTTGGAAATAGTCTCACCTTAGATCCAGAAAAATCATAAAGATACGATCGGTTTATTTTCCAGCTGGATAAGAAGTGCAGAAGGAAAACCTGGGGATCTCGCAGTAAATAATTAATTCTCAAATGCTAAATAGTCTCGAATACAAAAAAAAAGAAAAAGAAAAAAGAAAAAGAAACCCTATCCGTCGTCATGACAAAGTGATGAAAATGAGGCAGAATTTCCAGTTCATGCAGAAGTCTGGTTGTGCTCAGTAAAATGTGCCGGAGGAGCGAAGCTGCTGCTCTTTATTCAGTAAACTAGTGGACAGAAACAGCTCCGTTCAGTTTGACTGACGGATATTCCGGGAATCTGTTTCCAAGAAAGGTTTTATGTTTCAGCGCCCGCACTGACAGGCAGTCTGCTGCCAGAGGCTTCAGCTGGGTCTGTCAAAACACATGCAACACACACACACAACCGACACACAAAGCCTCATGAGGCTTTCACAATAAAACAGGATGCAGTGCCTTCACCGAAGCAAGTTATATTTATTATCTCAAGTCTGTTTTGAATGTTTGCAAATCAGCAATCGGTGCAGAAATGAGCAAAGCTGTATTAATTATTTGGATTTCCTGTTTACATTAGCACAGACGTTATTACACTATTTACATCTGCACTGTATATTTTTAAACTTTTTTTTTTTTTTTTTTTTTAAATCTATCTTGTTCTATCATTGTATTTTTTTTTTAAAATCTCTTATCTATTTCTACTTGGTTGTTATATCTGACGTTCTATGGACAGAATTGGAAAGAATTTCACTGTACAAGGAACATGTTTCCTCACTGTGAATATCACAATAAATGCTTTGAATCTTGAATCTTTTTTAAATTCCTACTGCCACTTTAATTTATTAAAGACTTGTGGCAGCTCAGCCTGAGATGGTGCAAATAAATATCCTTCGGTTCCTTGTTAACCACAGTTGCACAAAAAAACTACTGTATAACTGT
Organism: Apogon hyalosoma; assembly: GCA_037367295.1. NCBI lineage: Eukaryota > Metazoa > Chordata > Actinopteri > Kurtiformes > Apogonidae > Apogon > Apogon hyalosoma. The sequence goes on along the minus strand of JAPQRP010000024.1, from coordinate 21,831,411 downwards.
TTATAAGCTGATACAGAGTCTTTCTTTATATAGAGGTTAAATGTGTATAGTTTCTTTTTTTTATTTTTTTTTATTTTACTTGCCTTACTTTCTTTATATCTTGTATTTATAAAGAGGCAACAACCACTGGCCAAGAATTCCTTGTATGTGTTTACCTTATTTGTGAACAAAGATGATTCTGATGATTGTTAAAAAAAAAAAAAAAAAGATAAAATAATAATAAATAAATAGAAATCAGGGTTTTAAAACTTACATTTTTATTAAATAAAATGACCAGGGAAAAAAGGAGCATAATTTTATATCTTAACACGTACAAAGTTAAAAGAGACAGATTTAAGTGTTTTTTGTTTTTTTTTTTGGTTAAACTCAGTTATTATTCTTTGTGTAAGTCCTACATCTCTTACTGTGAAGGACAACATTAAAGCTTCCTGTTGTGTTTGTGTTGCCTTATGGTGTCTTGTTGCTTCTGCCCGCACTAGTGCATTTGATGCTGCGTTCAGGACCAAGGGGGTAAAAAAATCGATTTTTATCTCACATTGCTCAGTGGTTAATGTACCATTTAACAAAGGCGTATTGTATAAACTTTTCAGCTTTATTAGTTCATTTTACTCAAGATTTACTGAGACATTTTCCTAAAAAAAATCTAAATAGACCCACATTATTTGAGTTGAATTTGATTAATGTCATTAAATTAAATCAAATTAAATGATAATACTTAGCTACTTAAATCTAACACTCTCTTCAGTTGCCTCAGCATGACTTAAACTGAAGTGGCTTATTCAGTCAGTAACTCAATAAAAAAGAAAAAGCGGGTTGATTTTGTTTTCCTTCAAATTTACTGAATTGTGTCATGCCACAAGTAAGAAAGGTTAATCCCCAACATAGCCCACAGTTTTCACGCACAGAGATAATGACCACTTGAAAGCCTTCATTTGTCTCTGAACTGGGTTTCCAAGAAAAATGATCACATCACCAATTTTTCCAGTGTGATTTGAAAGCAGCACAGCGCTCAGCTGAAGGCTTCCTAGTAGAGGGCTTTCCTGGAAAACACACACAACAAATTGACCTCTACTACTGAGCCGTGATCCCTGCTGCTCCCTGCTGCACGACTACAGGATATCACAAAAAAAAAAAGAGGACACAGACACATGAAAATAAAGAAAATATTTTATTGTAGGTCAATGTAAAATAACGGTGTTTAGCTGTATGTGGGCCTTGATCAACTGACTGTAGGTGGTAAAAGTGTACGTATGATGTTGAGCGATTTCCATTTGGTGACAAGTGAAACACTGGCTTGTACCAAGGCAACATGAAAGATAATCCATCCTAAAACAATGATCCAACGATCTTGATTAGATCAGACAATGTTAGTGATCAAAAAGTGAGTGGGAGGAAGAAGCAGGAGAAATGAATGTAGAGGGGAAAAATTTGCCTTCATCTTGGACGTAATTGGCAAAAGTAAATAAAATAAAAATACCATGACGTGTCCAGTTTTTCTTTTTTATTGGTGCTGCCATAAATATGTTTATAGTTGTTGCATTTCTCACTGGATCTGACAGATTTTTTTTTTAATTGCATACTGAAGCAGTGTGATATATGATGGTGTGATGTAGGACTCTAAGTGTTTTATGGCTACACCATTCCACGACATGAAAATGTTTCCATGTCTTGTGCATTAGTTTGAACAGAGTTTGGCAGCACATTAGGAGCTTGTGATGTACTGGTAAGTCATTCAGGTCTGCAAAATGGTGTATATACTTCAAAGTATTGACACTTAAAAATGAATTAAACATGTTTTCATACACAATGAAATGCCGTTTTTTGTTTTTTTCCATTAACCAAAACCTGTCCATGCCGTAAGATAAGCTCACTGATTGAAGTCAAAGTTTCAGATTTGCTTTGATGAAGCAGTCATCAAAGTGAAAACAGTGACAATTTGGATTCTTCTACAAAACTTCCTCACAAGAAAATATGTATAAACTCTGTTTCACAGCGGATATATTTTTATTCTTTTCCACTGTGATATGTATGTCCTCAAAAAAAAAAAAGAAAGAAAAAGAAAAATGTGTAGAAGCTAAAGTGTGAAATAAGTTAATTCATAGATAATGTCCTGGTATGTGCTTGTGTATGTTATGTTGAAGTGTGTGTATGATGTTTAACTTTCTTCCCCGTTCTCCCCTGCTCCTTTGATGAGGCGTTTGTTGCCCCTTTTCCCTCCAGGTCCTCGAGGCTTAGAAAAGGCCTGCTTTAAGGTGTGCTCCATCGGGTGGACCTCTTCATACAGAAACTCTTCTGTGAGGCCGTCGCCGCTATCAATCTCCATCTATAGACACAAAGAATAGCCTGTATTAGCTACTCTTTTCAATATCATCATGCACAGTCACCCTTATCTTTAATCATTTAAGTTTGTGGAAAAAAATATAGTGGCTGTTTTGGGTGATTGTACCTTTTTGGTGACCTCCAGCTGGTAGTCTCTCTCCACCTCATCCAGTAGTCTGTTCTTACAGCTAGAGTACAACATCCGCTCTTTGATACTGCAGGTGTACCCAGGCATCGAATATATAAACACTGGAAAAAAGATTAGGTTAAGGTTAAAATTAATTTGCTTTGTTATCCCTGGAAGGAAATTCAACCTCTGCATTTTATGCATGTCAATACACAATATATAGCATTAGCATGTGGCATATTAGTGAACTGCCCATGTAGATGAGTGTGGACCAACTCCAGATCTTCATCAGTTTCTTGGTCAATGGCACTGACAGGAGAATTTTCCTATATGTACACATAGTTATTGCTGCAGATATAACTCTGCTGTGACAGGTAATGAAAACTGTAAACGCTACAGATGGGTGAAAAAAATTAACATCAAGTGAACTCAGTATAACAAATAAAGTTATGCTGATGTGTTTTGATGGTGATGAAGAATCCCATTAAAGTGTTCATTTGGATTGAGATTTAAATATGAGACATATTTCACAAACATAAATACAAATACATGAAGTGAATAAAAAAGGAAATGTATGATTGTGTCATATGTTTAACTGACAAACAATATCAACATACTGTATAAACATTAAAAAAAAAACCAAAACACCATTTTGCGCTACAAACAGTGTTCATGAATTGCACATTTAAGATGAGTTTAGCGAAAGAAGGTAGTTTAAAAGTACAGATAAGCAGAAGTAATTAAATTTATAGTATGGACATCACTTCCCAAGAATGACTAACAAACCCTTGAACTATGTTTTAAATTTCCAGAGGCTTCTGGGTTCACAAGGATTTCAATGAATCTAAGTTTATTGCTCTAAGACCCTTACAAACAACAAAAAGCAATAGATTTATTATGTCACTGACAAATTGGTATTGTTTCAGCTAACGTCTGTCATTATTGATTTTTACATTATGATGATTTAAGTACATCTTATTAGAATGTATTTGCTTCTCATAATACTGACTTATGATTTTAAAAAATTCCCATTGTCTTTTAATTTCTAAAATTTGTACATTATTATTATTATTATTATTATTATTATTATTTAATCTTTTTTTTTAAATTACATGCTCTCAATACAATGTTGTACTTATTTGTTTCTGATATTTTTGTTTACTCACACTCAGTTTCCAAGAATGATATTGTTGCTGTTGCTCCGAAAGAGGACAGCGGGGCCTTTTCTGAATAAGTCTCTTTTTGTATTTAAACAATGACATCTGGTGACTGCGAGGCTGCAGCATATGATTCACATTTTCATAGTCATTAACCCATTCTGTGACCCCTTGACATTATCATCCCTGAGGAGACCACTCTCATCAGGGGTATGATTGTAAATGCATTAATACTTGCCATAAATGCAGTAAAAGTTTGACCATGCCTATGAAAAATACTCTGCAGCTGCTGTTTTTGATCCAAACGCTTAATAAATATTGTATAGTCAGTGGTAGAATGTAAGTCACCTGTCCACTGCTTTATGCTTCTTCTCCACCACATCTTAGAAGTAAACATAATAATTTTTACTTTATTTTACATATTGTCTGATCCTCCTGACCAGTGAACCATGTCTGTAATGAACTAGAGTCATTTTACTGTAATCGTATTTTACTGATAATAGTTACATACTTGCTGATGCTGCTTTTTTATTCACCATGAAGTACTTCCACGGTGTAGCGTTACTGCTTTCACATAATTATGTGAAATAAATCTTTAAGTTGTATTTTCTTTATTAATTTAAGTGCAAAAACATCAATTTAGTTTTACTGGATGAATGGTTTGGGGAATTTCCCCTGGCTGCCAGTATCCAGGATGTTAATGTATGTGGCCAAGCAACAATACAGTTGTGCAGACTTTAGTGTGTTATCAAGCCTCTCATCTAATTCTTAGCAAAAAGCCAAGTTTCCCAAAAATATCTAACCATTCTGTTTAGCTCAGGGCTGGCATCTCTTACTGAGTCACTTGATAATGTTTTGAGGCTGTGGGAGATTCTCAGTAAATGAACTGTCTCTGACTCCACTCTACTGAGCAAACTGATAATGATAAATTTGATATTTCTGGGTAATTCAGATCTATCAGATGAACAATAACTCTGTGTTAGTTTCCATGTTGTGGTGCACACACATCTACAGTGAGACTGTACTGACCCAGTGCCTCCTGCAGCTGGCCCTGGTGGGAATGTTTGAAGATGAAGAAGTGGTATCTGGGAGAATCTGTAGGAATTCTGTAGGGAAGCTCATGAGTCTCTGTGGGTTTGGTGTGAACCAGTTCAATGGTCTCTTTCTCTACATCCAGCCTCTGCAACACAACACAACACAACACAACACAACACAACACAACACGCCAAGTTCAAGTCAGAGATAACCCAGTATATTGCATGCAGCTGACAAACATCACATTTAATTTGACCAATTTTGATATCTGCCAGCAGTAAAAACACCCTAAATGACAGTTTTTTCATTCTAAAATTTAATTGCCTTTAATAAAGTGTCCAAGAAAGTTCAAAACAGAAAATATTTTTATAAAAATGCATAGTTTTGCATAGGTTCCATAATCATGTGTATATTGATGTGGGTCTAGATCAAATTTGGCCAAATCTGAAATGGATCTAAGGATTCACTTTTAATAATAATAATTAAAAAAAAAGAAGAAGAAGAAGAAGAAGAAAAAAGAAGTTCCGATGTCTCAGGTAAAAGGGGACATGATAATGTGTAATAATATATGTTTCCACACAGAAGTTGTGGAAAAGTTACAAACACATTCTTCCTGTTCTCTGAAACACTGATTAACCACACATTTATTAATGTCAGATTGGATGCTTATATATTTGAAATAGGACTATGGTTCAAACGTTGTTTTACAAATTTGTTTTAAAGGTCAAATGTGAACTAGACAATACACTGAAGGTATGAATAGTATGAAAGGGTTAGAATAAAGTAGTCTGTATGCTGTCTGTAGTAATGAGGCTTTTCTTTCAGGGCTTACCAGTTGTATATAGTTGATCCGTTTCTGCTTCAGTTGCTGCAGAGCTCGTTTGGCCTCTTCTTGTAACGGGAATGCAAGACCCTGAAGAGTCTGAGCCCTCTTGTCCAAGCCAAACTCCATTGTAACCTGCAGGACCAATAAAATGTAGACATCTCTGTGTGAATATCCAGTGGTGCTTAAGGACTTTTTGACTAAATTGTGGTTTACTTGAGTAGTCTCATTTTGTCCAGCTTCACATGCTTCTACTCCTCTACATCCTGAGGCAAATATTGTACTTTTCCCCCCTAGATCGTTTCACGTCCAGTAAAAACCACACATGTGCAAATGTGTAAAACCAAATATACTGATTTTGAATACTTGGAATAAACTGAAGGATGAATAGTTTCTTTATGGGTTGAGAAAATTCTCCTTCTTTTTGAGCTAAATAAATTCCTTGGATTCCCTGAAAAATGACAAAGCTCAAAACAGATCTGTTTTTCTGAGCTCATGAAATGTTGACTTTTTGGAGACACATGGTTCTAACAGGACAGTGATGCCACAAACATGACGATGTTATATAATCTGATGCATTACTGTAGAATAAATTACACAGCAGTTGATGAAGTAGTTCAAATGAACTAAACCTCAATGTAACATACGAATTAAAAAAGCAGTCCCAATGTAAAACAATCACTTAAACACTGTCTGGGACCATTTTACGCCACAAGGACTGCTACTTTTCATCTTTTAACTACTGATAATTTATGCCTTTATTCTTAATTTTTCTTATATTTAGCTAAAAGACCTGAAGATTTGGACCACGGTGAACACTTTCCGTCATAGAAAATAACATAACTACCTGAATAAAAATTTTAAAAAGCACAGTAACTAACCCTTGTTCGTGCTGTTGGAGTCCCAATTCTTCTACGTTCATCCTGAGGACACATATTAATTATAAATTATGTTTCATACTCATACACAAAAACAGAAACAGTCTCTGAGAACACGTTATTGAGAATGAAATGAACATACCCAGACAACCTTATCCTGCAAAGAAGAAGAACAAACGGGTGCATATAAACACATGAAACACATCCCTGTAGCTGTAATATTTTGACTCTAGTTTCTTTGTGCTGTACCTCTGTGACTTTAATTCGTTGTAATTCTTGCTCTGCTGATGTTAGAGGAGCTGGGGCAGAGTGGGACGACACATGCCGTAAGTATCCCTGGAAGCACAGGTCATCCTGCAGACAAACACAGGAACAGTTATTGACCAGGTTTACAGGTTCACCATCAGGTTTCAGACTACGAGTGAACAAACCTCAACTGTGCCGAACACTTCATCTTTGATGTGACCGCCTCCAAACTCTTTCTTCAGGGTGGCACGAGTCGCTGCATATACCATCTTCTGCCTCACCTGGAAGAGACAAGGAGAAGGGTAAATATTAGCATGAGCAATGAATATGAGTATTATTGTTTTGGAGTTTATCATTATTTGTTAGTAGACCTTATGTTTACCAGTATTAGTTCAAGTTTTTTGTGTTGTGTTGAGTCTGAGCCTGATTATGCAGTATATCACTTAAAAAAATGTTAAAAAAGGTTTTTCTTAGATACTATGGTCATTTTCACTTTGGTTAATTTGCTTTAAAATGTGCATTTAGACCCTATAGAATTTGAGTAATGAAAAGGACCAATCACCAAACTAAAGGCTGTGGCATGGAGAATGCTAGTTATTAAATATCTGACCTATGATGGTGTGACATTGAAGGTAAATTACATATCTTCATGTTCCTGAAGCTGATTTTGTATTTCTGTTTAGGATAAATCAGAGGCACCCACATGCTTTTTCCAATTAATTATTTCTGTGTTACATTTTCTTTTAGTGTATTTTATTCAATTCTTTTATTTTTCCTTAGTTATTTCCTACCTATTTATGTGTGTATGTAGTATAATCATTATTTATTTTATTATTTGTTTTATCATCTATGCTGGTTTTATGATTGCTATATACAAATATTCAGTTAAAATACTTCATTTGATTTATTATTTTAAATAAATTATAGTGGTGCAACTAATTACTTTACTTCAAGTAATCTGTGATAAACCTTAAAAATGAAATATTTCTATAACACTTATAGAGGTTTCCTGCATGTAAAAAAAACTAATTTGTTACAAAAGTTAAAACCAAATGGATTACATGCAGACGTGCAAGATAAATTTAATTTTTTCACTCCCACTTGTTTATTATCTTGTTTTTGGACAAAGACTTTTTTTTTCTTAGCGTTCTAGATATCTGAGGGTTCAATCAATAAAAGTTGTTGTTCAGCATCTTTCATACAGGTTAACGCTATTCAGAGTGCATAACAAATGATTGATTGGGCAATAAGACATACTACACCATAAAAGAATGAAACAGAAAAAACTAAAACAATAAATACAGAAAAATAATATGAAATAGACAAAAACAAGGTGTGTGTGTGTGTGTGTTTGTGCTGTCTGTTGGATGGATGGGATGTACTTCATCTGTAG
>JAPQRP010000024.1:21792886-21823044 GCA_037367295.1 Apogon hyalosoma | reverse complement strand
TACACAGTCTGTATCTATGAAGTAGACGTACTGGTGACTGGTCAGGTGACCAGGCAATGAAGATCCACTCGTATCCCTGTGCATTCTGGGAGTCCAGACGGTAGAGGATGTAGCACGGCTCCTGAGGCGTGAGCAGCGGAAGCAGGAACTGGTCATAGTCCTTGTCCCAGCTCTGTGTCGGCTCTCTGCATGAATCTAGCACCAACTCCTCTGCAGAACCGGACATTTATCAGAAAAACTCATCTGAGGATTAGACTCTTCAACATTTGAATACAACACACTCCATGTTTACCGTTTCTGATGATGATCTTCATTATTCTGATGGCACCTCCCCTCGCTCGGGCCAGAAACTCTTTCAGCTCAGGTGTTGCTAAAGTAACCAGATATAAGGCAGACAAGTCAAAACTGAAGATGGGGGGTTGAAAGCAAGTGAGACAGAGTTGGGTAAGTAAGAACCTGAGCCTCCACTTCAGGGAGAAAATTTGATCCACTGCCAGATAGTCACGCTATTACCTCAACTAACTCAACTAACTCACACAGAGAGCAAGTAGACAAAACAAGAAACACAGACTAAAGGGAGTTTGGGCCATTAAACACCTCGTTGTTTTACAGATTTCGCATCCATAACAGGTGTATTAGGACTGAAAACTAGATATAGGGATTTACTGTACTGTCTTCTTCTCTCTCACCATGGTTACCAAACACAGCGGTCTCATAAATGATGTAAGATCAGGTGAGAAAGGTGAGAGAGGTATGCTTCCGCCAGCCTGTCCCCCTACGCTCCAATTACCAAATGCCATAACACACACACACATAATCTTATACATTACCCTTAAAATGGCTGTAAAGGTCTGGGGACGACAATCGTAGAGACACGTTTTAACTGTTCTGTGTATGCATACACTGTTACAGATGTTTTGCCTCGCAGGTTATACACATTTGTATCACAGGTACAATAACGAACAGTATAACATGAAACAGAAAATGATGTAACACAAAAACTAAGAGGATCCCAACCGTTAGATGAGGATGTATTAATAGAGACTGAAAGTTAGTAAGAAAAAAGTAAAGATGGGCAAACATCACTAATAGGCACCAACTACCATGAACCTGCCTTTAAGAAAGTTTCTCAAGTGTCTCATTCTCAATAAACTTACCGTTAATTCCAGTTTGGTGTGACATCTTTTGGCAGTCAATTTCACCTTTTTACACTCCTCTCATACAAGGACCAGGTCTGGGTCTCTGTGTCCTCGCTCTTCTTGCTCAGCAGGTAGGCTGCCTCTCCTCTGGTGGCAGACAGATGGACCCACGCACACCTGTGACATAAATGCCTCGAGGGTGACTTAGGAGATTCCTAACACTTGAAATATAATCTGCGGAACTGTGGCTGATGAGTAATAACGTGCCTGTCAGTGGATATGCCACCCTAACCACTGATCTAAAACTCTTTGCGTATCGATGACCACAACTTTAAAAGTCTTGGCGGGGGAGCGTCTCCCTGGTCACACACTGTACTGTGTGCACACAGAGGGGCCGGGCGGGCTGCGCAGAAATCCACCACTCATGACATCATTGGTCAGTGTTTTCACATGTTGTCACTGTGCCACATGTCATGACATTTTATCACTCATTCATATAGAGCTCAGCTTAAGCAGACGCAACCGCATGATCTCAAATTCCAGCCACCTGGTCAGAGAAATGTGACACCAAGCCAGAAGCTGACCGCTACTTTTCAACACTGTTCCCCGGACCAACAATGACCAGTTTCAGGTATTTATGATGAAGACATTTGGTGAAACTTTGCTGGCAGTGAAATGTTTAAAACAGACAGATGGGACTGGAACTGGTAGCTGAGGAAACACCTGAAACAAAGAGTCTGTGAGGGCTTTCATAGCAAGAAAAATGTAAAATAAGGAGCTTCAAACACCTTGAGAGCACACTTGAAGGTTTGGCTCATAAGTCCATCAGTGGTTACTTGTGATAAAAACACAAACACAAATAAAGCCAGACAGGACAGTCGACAATGGCATGAGGAAGAGACTGATTCTGACAAGAGGGAGAAATGTACAAATATTAACAAACTGAGTGACAAATGCTTAAACTACCACACCTTATTCCTCTGACACGTCTTTGTTGGACTCACACACACATGCGGAGGTGGGTGAGAGAAAGATAAGTGTGTACCTGTGAGGTTACCTGTGATGGGATCATCCATTATTTACTCAGTGGTGAGTACACAACCCAAGCATTTATACATTATTCAGCAGACCCCCCTCCCCCCTGCTTGAGGAAGACACACTTAATGTGCAGCAAAATAAATAAATAAATAAATAAACACAAAACAGAAAAACACCCATTCATCAAACCCATTAAAGCTTCCTGTTCACAGATTGTCTTACTGAATGGGTTTACTTCTGTTAAGGGATTTCATGCATGTGTAATCCCATTGTTGTGCCATTTTAATCATCCTCTTTTGAAAAGATATCAGTGTAAAGTATTATTTTTGGTATTTTTGAATGTCAAAGTACCATCACACACTGTCACTGAAAACATTTAGGTAGAACCACCTTATACATTTGATCTGATACAGTTTCTTCTTAAGGAAATAATGCAAGCACAGGTAATTGTGCTTGAAATAAAAACAGGAAATATTCATTGTCTAAGACTGAAAGAGATATAGTTGGATTAACTGCACAAATGCAATAAAATATTCATAATCATGCTTTCATTGGTGTGTTGTCATTTTCTTTGTGTTACAGTGAGGTGCTTTTATGTGATTTCTACAGTTGCCCCAAATTAGACAAAATCACATTAATTTAAAAAACCCTGAACAGACTTATCAAACACTGACTGTAATGAGGGATTTCTGCATTTTTACAGCCACTGTAGCTAATGGTGGTCTTATTCAGTTGGATTCAACTTCCAATTTCAGCCCTAGATGTCATTAAACATCACTCACTGAACATTGAATGACTGTTGGATCATGTACATTTGTTTATCATACCTATGTATGAGGAAAATCTCACTTGTGGATACACTTCCTCTCTGCTCTGTTATTCAAACAGTGGATATAATTATGCAACAGAGTGGAGAACACCAATTCCAGATTATAGCAAGCGGTACCAGGCACAACAAACCCCACCCCATCTTTTGCCCATTATAAGTAAATGGGTAGATTTTTAAAAATCATTAAAAAATTTGACCTTTGACATACCTTTCCCAAAATGAAATGACATCTATTCTGGGTCACTGGCAATCTACAAACTCAGTTTGGTATGAATTGAACCTATAGTTTTGCTTCTAAAGTGTTAACCAACAAAGAACACACAAACAAACAAACCCAGCCAAAAACAATATCCCTTGCCTCTCCTTTGGGGGGTGGAATAATAACTTTATCCAGTGAACCTGGGATAAATAAGAGTGATTACTTTGAAAATTCTACAAAACCAGCAAACAATCTTTAAATAATACACAATACATTTACATCACAAGATAATAGCACAAGAAAAGTAAGGCTAAAAATCTTAAATAATTGATGTCTTCAGGTATCAGACACTCAAAGTATAGATAGTAATTTTAAAGACTTTTTCCAAGATAATTTTTGATGAATTTGTGTTTTGGGCAAATAATCTTTTTTTCTTTGCAGGTAAAAGAAGTAAAAGTAAGTTTTTCATATGCAGTAGCAGGTTTTATCTTTATCAATCTTTGGTATTATATGCTATGTTATTGTATGTTTGAGAAAAAACATTTATGTAGGCCTATGTCATGTAATAAATAAATAAGTTATGGTATTCACTCTTATTTCAGCACACCACTAATAAAAATCATTACAATTTGTTGTTTAATATTGGGCAATTTACAGAGATAAAACCAAATCCCACTGCTACTTGTGTTTTGCAATGACAATAAACCCTATTGTATTGTATTGTATTGTATTCTGTTGAATTCTATTCTATTCTATGTCAGACATTACATGTACATGTTCAAAATAGGTTGCATCAGATCATTACAAAGACTCTCAGAAAACCAAGACCACGATGGAGTCCTAGAACAAAATGATGAGAATGATGACATACTGGTGTCTCTTCCAGTGGGAGGAGACTCCACAATCCCCAAATCTGAGAGCTTTGCTGAAGTCTATTTAAGAGGCAGAGGACCTCAAACATTCACTGAGATTCACAGAGTTCTTCAGCAATAGATCAGAAAACAAATGGATGGAGAGAGAAAGTAGCTCTCCAGTCTCAGTCAGTACAATTAGCTAATGTCTGAGCTCAGCTCTCAGAACCAACTGAGAAAAAATGATGAAGACAAGCAGGACATGAACCTGGTCCTTCTGAAGCTGAAAACGACTGAAAAGCACAACTTTTGTTCAAAAGAGTAAAAGCTGAATGAGGCTGTTGAGCTGGACTGAGTTGAATCTAAGACCTGCTGTTTGGAGTTGATGTTCTGCAAAACCAGAAAGAGCAGGTAGAGGAATTGGATTTATATCTGCGCAGACACAAAGCTAATGATCACATACTCTGAGAGAAACAGTATATGAGGAGCTACACAAAGGGAGGGATGCTCAGAGCTGAGAAACAGCTGAGACTAAAGGCAGAAAAAAGTGTTTGATGATATTAGTCATCCTGACAAAGACACTGCACTGTTTCAGGACTTTGAGTTGGAGTGGGCTGAATCCCAGAGGAAAGATGTATAGCTGAGGATGAAGAAACCTCTGCACAAAGAGGAGGAGGCAGGGTCAGAAGAATGGCAAGAAATGATAAGGTATCTGATATCAGAAATGACCCCAGTGAAGTAGGAAAACCTCTCTCCAGCTTCTACTATAAAGATTTGAGCTGCCAGTGAGGCTGTTCTGGAAGAATAAACTACAAGAATGAAATGCTTGTGGCTGGAGATGGCTGACAAGGTCCTGGAGCTCAGATTAGATAAATGGAAGTCAAGTCAGGATGAAAGAACTGATGTATGAAAAAATGAAAAGCAAGAGAGCTGAACCTCCAGCAAATTCAATGGAAGGAACACAATTCAGCTCTCCTCCAGGCCACCGATGAGGTAAAGCAGTGTCGGAGAGGGAGACGGAATGGACCTAGAGCTGCTTGATGAAGAGGAGGTGGAAAACAACATGATGAAGAAGTTGATCTTCCAATGACCTCTTTAACCCCACATCCCCTCAACCCTCTTAAGTTCCCGAAAACCCCTTTAAAGGTCTGCTCACCTCTGCTCTCAGATCAGGGAACAGGCTGTGCTTTTAAGATCTTTAATCCTCTAAATACATTAACCCCTGTCTGTAATTGACTCTTCACTAAGTCCTAGAACCACCACTGACCAATCGTACATCAGCAACGTTAACTAAGAGAGGAACGCCTGTGAAGCATTCACAAGTGACCACAGTATCTTACTGCAGAGATTAGAATGGTACATAGGCATTAGAGGAGCAGCCCTCTGCAGGTTTAAATCCTGTTTATCTAATAGGTACCAGTTTGTCAGTGTAAACCAACAATCATCACCATATTCCAAAGTTATTTATGGTGTGCCGCAAGGGTTGGTTCTTTGGCCCATTTTGTTTACACTATATATGTTGCCTTTAGGTAACATGATTGGAAAACATGGCATTAATTTTCACTGTTATGGAGACGACACACAACTGTATTTATCGATAAAAACCGGCTCAGACTAAGAAAGTGGATAAACTAAATGCTGAGACATAAAGACCTAGATGACCGCTAGTTGACCATCTTTTACAAGAAGACAACATAAGTGTAGCCTCTAGTGCTACAATTAAAAACCTAGGAGTTTTATTTGACCCAGATCTATCATTTAAAGCACATATTAACCAAGCCTGCAGAACAGCTTTCTTCCACCTGTGCAACATAGCCAAAATTAGAAATATTCTGTCTAAAAATGTAAAAATGATGCTGAAAAATTGATTCATGCGTTTGTCACATCTAGATTAGATTACTATAACTCCCTAATCGGAGCGTATCCTAAAAGTTCTCTAAAAACTTTTCAACTGGTTCAGAAGGCAGCAGTAAGACAATTAACAGGAACTAATAGAAGAGAGCACATCAGCCCTGTGCTACAAACCCTTCACTGGCTTCCAGTCGAGTTTAGAATTAGATTTAAAATCCTCCTTCTTACATACAAGACCATTAATGGTATGGGCCCCTCTTATCTCACAGATGTTCTGGTGCCGTACCATCCCAACAGAACCCTTCGCTCTCAGAATGCAGGTCTACTAGTAGTTCCCAGGGTCTCTAAAAGTACAGTATGAGCTAGAGCCTTTAGTTACCAAGCTCCTGTCTTATGGAATCAGCTTCCAGCTAATATTAAAGAGGCCGACACAGCAAGTAGGCTCTCAGAAAAAACAACATAAAACCAAAATGTGAAGACATTTTGAAAATCTGGTCATATGGGTTACTGACCATGTAATTCTCCTTTGATTGACACCAGTGTCCTGGGTCAGTTTTCATGCTTCAGTGAACAAGGCTAATTTGAATTGTGCAAAATAAAAGTCTTTTGCGCATGGAAGTGTAAGTTTAATATGAGATCTGTCGCTATGGATGACAAGTTCCATTGGTGAGAAAAATAATTACGTTAACCCCCTACCATTGATATTTGTATCAATGGTAGGGGGTTACATTAATGACATGTTTGAGTCTATCATGCCAAGCGCAAGGGGTTAATGCTGTCAGTGAGGATTCTTCAAGCTTGTTTTGAGCTGACCATTTGATATTTTAAACATTTCAGCCAGCATATGTAATTCATTGCATCATCTGGGTGTTCCCTCTTGGTGATTTCATTTGTTAGAAACAAACCAATAACCACTGGTAATTTTAGCCTCAAAAATTCCATAATCCATGGGTATAAATTTGTGCACATTCTGTGCATTGGTCTTTCTGTTCATCTGGAAGTCCACATGACATCTTGAAGTGTAAAATCCAAATCTTTGACTCAGCAAATTTTGCTATTAATTTTCAGTTTCTCACCGATGTGTGAAATCTTTGTATCGATGGTAGGGGGTTAACATGTAATCTTTTTTTTTCCTGTTTTATGCATGCAACTAAAAGACCAATGGAACTTGTCATCCATGGCAACAGATCTCATATTAACCCTTACACTTACACGCACAAAAGACTTTTATTTTTAACAATTCAAATTAGTGTTGTTCACTGAAGCATGAAAGCTGACCCAGAACACTGGTGTCAATCAAGGTAGAATTACATGGTCAATAAACACATATGACCAGACTTTCAAAATGTCTTTACATTTTGGTTTTATGTTTTTTCTGACAGTCTACTTTTCTCTGAAACACCCTGTATATGTTATCACTTCAGTGACACCAAGCAGAGAAAGAAAAAACATACACAGGTAAAAGCTGCTTGAGTTCAGTTTGGTTCAGTGAACGAGTAAACTTAAGTTATTTCTGTTACAAGATTTCATGCATCTGTAGTCATATTATTCTCACACTATTATTTAATTATTGAAAAAAAAAAAAAAAAAAGATAAATCAATGCTGTGAGTTTCACCTGAATCAGTTTATTGTTACATGTACAATAACAGTAGTGGCAAATACATAAAAACATATAAAACAGCATAAAAATGTAAATATGATCTAAAAAGACTAAAAACATGAGGTATGTTGGAGTTACAACTGTGCTGAACCTTTTGAAGACTGAAAAATTTTGTTTAAAAGTTTAACAAACTAGATTAATCCATGTCATAAAAGGTCTGACTGAAGATTTTATTATTGGTGAAAATGATTGATAGATGGTGGTCTGTCACATCACTGCACAATGATAATTGAGATATTTTTTTTAAACAAGGACACCAGGTGTGTTGCTGTACTAGTCATCGACACAAGGAAGCCAAAACGTCTGTTGAGAAAAGAAATAATTATGAGTGATCACTGTTTCGTTGGTTTTGTGAGCAGCAGCTGACATTGCATGTTTTCAGGATGTTACCATGTTAGTGCAGGCGCTGGCGAACGTCATGTATCTGGGGTTGAACTGCAGAGTGTTAATGGGTCCTGGGTGTTTCCCATCCAATACAGCCACCTTCATCCCACTCTCTGTGCTCCAAACGTGGACTCTCCCGTCCTCTGAGCCTGCAGTGAAGACACAGGTCATCACGGTCACAGCAAAGGTCATGCAGTACATGAAGAGACACTTGAGAAAGCTGAGATATGTAGACATACCAATCATGACAAACTGTGAGTCAGGAGTGAAGCAAGCCTCCAGGGATATGCCTTTACTGTTGTTGTAGCCCTGAAAATGAGCAAAGATAAGTAACAAATACAGGAAATAAATAATGTAATAATAACACATGAATCATTGAGATTTAGTACTGTATATGTCTTACAGAAAAAGTGTGCATCACTGCTCCAGTGAAAGCATTTAGGACACGAATCATCCCTCCATTGGTAGAGATGAGAATCTGTTTCCCATCATTGCTGAATTTGAGTCCAGTCCAGTCGCAGGCACGATTAAACCTTGTCTCAAAGGAGGTAAATGGACCCTTTTCAGAGAGAAATTGAATATATGAGACAAAATAACACCAACAACCTTTTCATTCATTCAATTTTATAGGAACTAAAAAAAGGAATTTATAACACCAGTACCTGCATGTTTGCAGTGGTTGCATGTTAATTTTGGAACTGATTCTAACTACTTTTAAAGACCTTTTTATACCCAGGTCAGACATATCAAATACCAACTGGAATGAGGGACTTGTGTGTTTTTGCAGCCACTGTAGCCGAAGGTAGGGGTATTCACTTAAACTTCACATACTGAACATTCAATCAGTATGTGTTGTATCATGTATATTTACTCATCTTAAAAAAATAGGACCAGTGTCCCTGTAGCTTACCAGCATGTTCTATCAAGAATCAATAACAACTTGAATTTGCAAGGTTATCAGGTTCTGCTGCTATGTATCCAGTCCTGTGGTCTGGATACAGGTGACCAATCTCCCAATAGACGTGGGTGGTACTTTCACTGAAGGATAACTTAACTAATTAAATGGAAGTCCATATATGATTTCCTATCAGTGCTCAATAGTAACTATATTGATATCTCTAACAGTTTCGATGTTATAAGCCATCAAAATATGTCCCCATTATAAGTAAAGGCAAATTTTTTATATTTCAAAAATTTGTCAAAAATCTAAATTTCTCAAAAATGTGAACAAACTGTAGACACAGAAGCAACATAAAAAAAATTTAAATAAATCTGACCAGTAGTTTCGTCACAGAAGATGTAACTGATAACAAAAATAATAACAGTGATTGTGAATAAAATACACTGTGATGAAGTACAACCATGACATTTTCTGAGAAGGCTGTTATCCCATAAAAATGTCACACTCCTGCAACCGTGAACACAGTCAATCTAAATTCTACCTTGTCAAATGCACGAAGGTCATATAACTTAATGGCTTGTGATTCGACACCTGCAGCAAATATCAGCCCATCTGGATCAAATGAGCACACAGGCTTCCCCAGAGGATTCGTCAGACCCTGAAACACAGACACCAGAGGACACATCAGCAGACAGAATTTACAACATGGACATGGACTTCAGGAAGGACAGTGCAGTCCTGGCCCCGCTCTTCATCATCGGGGACCCAGTGGAACAGGTCCACTCATTCAGGTTCCTAGGGGTCCACATCGCAGATGATCTTTCCTAGTCTGCAAACACAACGGCAGTGGTGAAGAAGACTCAGCAGCGACTTCACCTCCTTAGAGTGCTGAGGAAAAACAACCTGGAGGAGAAGTTGCTGGTGGCTTTCCACTGAGCCACCGCAGAGAGTATCCTGATGCATTTCAGTGTGGTACACCGGGAGCATGGCAGCAGATAGGAGGGCTCTGCAGAGGGTGATCACCACCACCCAATAAATGTCTGGTTGCCCCCTGCCCAGCCTGGAGGACATTGCTAGCTCTTGCTACCACAACAGAACTAGCAACATCATCAAAGACACATCCCACCCCAGTCACCATCTGTCTGACCTGTTGCCCTCTGGCAGATGCTACAGGTCCCTCAGAACAAGGACAAATAGATTCAGAGACAGTTTCTTCCCAAGAGCTGTCATCACTCTCAACTGCAGTAAGTAATAACTCTGGTGTTTTTACTGTGCAGTCACTTCCCTCAATACATCCTTATGCAATCACTTCCAATATTGTGCAATAACCCGGCAAAATGTGAATTATGTGCAATAAGTACTATGCAGCAATCCTCTGTTCTTACAAAAACAATGCAATATTTCATTCAATTCTTATTCAGATACAAGTGCAATATTTTTATAGACTTTCATGGATGTATATAAGTATTAATACTGTTAATATTGAGATACACATACTGTTAATATTCACGGATATACATGTTGTTTGTAATACGGTTAATAGTGTTAATATTGTACATCACATTTTTTGTCTATTCTTATTTTATTTTACTTTAGTTCTATTCTAATTTTACTTTTGTTAAATTTTATACTCTGTTTTCTTATTTTACTTTTTAGTTTTCTTTTGTAATTTTATTTTCTGACCTACTGACTTTTTATTCATATTGTTTGCACTAACTGGAGTAGCAGTCCTAATTTCATTGCACACACAATGACAGTAAAGGCTATTCTTCTATTCAATTTTATTCTATTCTATTCTATTCTATTCTATTCTATTCTATTCTATTCTATTCTATTCTAACATTTTTCATATAATACTTAAGTTTTTGATTCAGTTACTATTATAAAAGTGTTACTTCCAGACCTACCAGGATGTGTGAGATTCAGATTTTGTTACTCATCCATTGTTGTTGCTGTTTTAAGTGTGAGGCTGTGGCAAGTGTGGAGACACCAAGTGGCCACAGAGAAAGAAGCAGCCTTGTTGCCCATGGATACTGAAAACTATAATGTGCATGGATTTATTCAGTGTGTTTTAAGTGCTACGAGTTATTGTTTACATTTATGTTACATAAATGTGACAGAGATCCTGTCCACTCACTTGACAGTTTGGAGAACGAAGATCCCAGATCCGGATCGTCTTATCCAGTGAACCTGAGATAAACGTGTCATCCACTGGTGA
This sequence comes from Apogon hyalosoma, assembly GCA_037367295.1. Taxonomy (NCBI): domain Eukaryota; kingdom Metazoa; phylum Chordata; class Actinopteri; order Kurtiformes; family Apogonidae; genus Apogon; species Apogon hyalosoma. The sequence continues at coordinate 21,811,973 of JAPQRP010000024.1, read as the reverse complement.
CATGGAGAGAGCGATTACCCTGGAAAATAACACAGAAGCAACAAACTACCATTAAACAGTAAACAATAACATACTAAGACAAAAAAAAAAAAGAAATATAAGAGAAAAGTCAAGATATAAAACTTAAATGATCTGGATGTCGGCTGTCGTTCAACATTTTTAGACCTTTACAATATCATTTACAAAAAAATTAAGAATATGCTTTAGACAAAGAAATGAAGTATCTAAAATCAGAGACCATTCCAATTAAGCATGTGAGACCCACTCTCCAGCAGCAGCAGCTAAAAAAAAAAAAGAAATCTTAAAGAAAAACACTATGAATCCCTTATAGTTGAGCTGAAGATGGCTGACAAGAGCCCAACTTTCCTTGGGACAATAACATGGAATATATTACACGATTATTATATATTGTACGATTCACACTGAATTGCCACCAGATGCCGAACCATTTCTTACATGTCATTTCATTCTCCTGCTATGATCAAATCCCCATTCACAGAAAAACTGGAACAAAATAAGATGTAAAAAAGAAATCTGAGTAAGCTTACTTTTATAAATTACAATTAAGTTGGTCAGTGAAAACACTGATAATCTTTTCTTTGTACTGTAGTGGTAAATCAGGAACCTAGCAAATTAGCATCACTGATTTTAGTTTATTCTTGATTTTAGACCATGATCCAACATTTCTAGAAAAGCCTTTACACAATACATTTTAATCCTTGTGCTTGGCTTCACTCACCTTGCAGTGTGACCTGGGAAATATCTGATGTACTTGTTGTCAGTGAGGGACAAATACCTGATGGTATCTATGAACATAAAATATTTTGGTTACCAAAACTTTGCATCGTAAAATATAGGAATGTTTGCGTTAAACTTTAACTTTTACTGTACACACAGATGAATGTTAACACTTAAGTACCATCTAGTTTGTTGGAGCTGTAAACCACAGTCTCTGCATCTCCATGTGTATAGCGAATCAGGTCTACTCCATATTTCTTGCTGAATAGGGTCCCTGCAGGTCTGACGAAACAAAAGAATACAATTTTCAATTGGGATAAATGCACTGACAGCGACGTTAATGCAATAACATACCTGTAAGAATCATAAGTGTTACCTTCCTTCCCTCATGTCATATAATACAATGCAGTCGTCATCACTGCTTGAAACAGCATTTTCTCCATTAGAGCTGAAATCCACACAGTTCACTTTCTGGGAGTTTTCATGATAAGTCCTTGCAACCCTAAAACTTCTTAACAAGCTGTCAGTTATCTTCATGTTTTAGCTTCTTAATTAGGTTCTGCATAGAAACAAAAAGCTGATCTCGCCATCAGTTTCCTGCTTTTTATGGAAGCAGCCAAGTCATGTTTGATTCCTCTGTTCGAAGAGTAAAAACGGTCATTTTTAGCCAAAAAATCTCAAAACAAAAAGCAGCGTTACTACAGCATGCAACAATCAGCTAGGAGCCATGGTGGTAAGTTTGGTTTGTTATTCACTCCTTGCTAATGCTAATTGGGCGGTGAATTTCAATATACACAGAACAAAATTGTTTCATTGCAACGGAAGGAGATGGTACTTGAAACAAACGCATCTGCTTTACGAAAGTAGGAAATGACGACAAGTACGGAAGTTCTCTCTTTAGAAACGTTAAAACAGAAAAATTTAATAGATTGTATCATTTATTATTATTATTTTTGTGTTTTAATCATATAATTTTTTGAAAACTATATTTTATATAATTTATAACTTCTATAATAACGGTATGTAATGACTGGTATCTACGGAAACTAAAATACCTACATTTCACTATATAAACGTGTCTTTAACAGTAAAAAAATCTATTAATACTTTTGAATAATTTTATTTTATTATTATCTTATTGGTTTTAATTACAGAAATTTATATTTTAATCATTTTTATGTGCTATTATTCCGAAAAAGTCAACCGGAAGTTAACGCGATAGCATGCGTCTCCTAAAGTTAAGCTAGTGTGGGTCATTCAGTTCCACAGTTTGACATTATGAATATCTGTAGAAGAATAATTTGTTGTGACCAGAGCTCCGGCCTGAACGTCATAATTTCTCGGGTCAAAACACACACAAACTGCCGCCTTTGTCCGCAGGGATCACTACCCTTCAGCCAATTTGAGGCTGCCGGGACCAGACATGCCCCAGACGCCGACACAGAGGACAAACCCCGGCTGAGAGCGATCGACCTGGCACGGAAGATCCAGCAGCAGAGGACGGAGACACGGGCCCAGGCTCCTCCAGTGTCCGCCCAGCAGAAGAGGGTGATGGACCTGAAACGGTTCAGTCAGCAGCTACAAAACGTTCACCCAAACGTGCTGGCCAAACATCTCCGAAGAAGCGTGCTTTACCAGGATAAAGATGTGGTTATTATCAACAAACCTTACGGTGTCCCGGTTCGAGGTAAACTGTGCTGTAACTGGTAGACTGTCAACATTTCAAGGGCTTAGTGTAGTTTACCCATAATATTCAACTCAGAGTCCACCACTGAGGTCTGGTAATGAGCATAGCCATGTGTTTTAACACAATATATTCTTGTGTTGACATTTGTTACATTTTTTGTGAACTCTAATGTTAGCCTGTCAATATTTCCCTGAAAGCAGTTCAGTAGATGACTGACTGGTCCAATGAAGGCATTTTCATTTTAATATTGATGCTGTCTTCTCAGATGACTCCGGAGCCGCATCCATCTCTTCTGTACTTCCTGTCCTCTCTAAACTGATGGATGAGAAGAAGGTCAAGTCGGACTCTGAGCTTCTCCCCACTCTGAGTCTGGAGAAGGAGACAACAGGAGCTCTGCTGCTGGCAAGGACTGAAGAAGCACTGGAGAAGATACTCAACCAGCACAGAAACAACCAAGTGCAGAGGAAATACTGGTAAGATACAGCAGGTGGACATAAAATACAGATTGTGTGTAAGAAAATGATTGTGTCTTATTTGACAATGCTGTAACAGTTTGACTCTTCATGTCTTTCGGTGTTCTTCATTAGGGTCATCACAGTCGGTGTACCAGTGCCATCTGAAGGACTGATTGACATTCCCATTATAGAAAGAGAGATCACAGGTCCTCAGCCTCATTTCAAGGTCTCCTCTTCTGTTCTCACTTACACTTAGTAGTTATTCAGTGACTCAACAAATGGGAATAATGAGGAAAATAAATAAATAAATAAATAAATGAATAAATAAATAAATATATATATATATATATATATCAGTGAATGTCTGTACATTTGTCACAACAGTATGAACATTTTAAAACTTTTCATAAGTTTATTTTTTAAAATATGTTTTTCAATTTCAGATGGCTCTAAGTCCTCTCTTCAAAATAAACGATACAGGAGATGGTGTAATCAAAGTCCGAGCCCATCGACAAGCCCAGTCTGCAGTGACCAAATACAGAGTTCTGGACAGTAGCAGTGGATGCAGCCTGGTGGAGCTTCAGTCATTACCTGGTAAAATAAAGATTATACTGCTTACAGGTGGGGAATCAGTTTGATAAATGTATCTTAAAGGTGACTTTGCACTTTCTTTTGTTTGTTTGTAGGAGTGAAGCATCAGATGAGGGTTCATTTGGCATTTGCTTTGGCTTGCCCCATTCTTGGTGACCATAAATATTCCCACTGGAGCAAACTGGCACCACAGGTAACAAATGTTTAGGCTCTATAACAGAGATTACAGAGAAATGAAATGGGACGTATTAAATAAAGCTTTTTGCCTCGCCTTAGTGACATACTGATCCTAATATGTATTTTACAGATGTTGGCTGAGATTCATGCTGATTCTTAGTTGAATGATTAGTGTTGTTCCTTTTTAATTGCAAAGTGGGAATTCACTGCACACGTTATAGCTGTCTGTGCTTTTCTTACATTATGACCAAACACATGTATGTGCATAAAGACAGTATGTCATGGTACATAAGTGATCAATGAGACTTAATGTTAGATGCCTTTTGATGCTTGAGGCAACAATTAGAGGCATATCTCATGTTTAAGTGTTATGCGTTGCCAAAAAAAATGTTAAAACATTATGTGATGGCAGAGAAAGTAAAAGTGTATTCTGCTCTGTAGTGTACTTTAGCATAAAGACATTGAGCTTGGTATATCCCATCATGTGTATTAATTAAACATTCCCAAAGTCAGAATGACCTCTGCGATCTGCTGATAAGTTGTAGATGCACTGGTTTTACTGAGTCCTGCAAGAACTAAGATTTATCAGTCTGTCATCAATCAGCTCAGATCTAAAACGGTGAGAGCAAGCCTGTGCTTGTTTATTCGATGTACACAGCTGCCAAATGTGAGATGTAGTATATTCTAAATATAGACTATTTGTACCCCAAACTTAAGTGTTGTGCTTACTGTGATTGATGCCTCACCAGTACCGTCTTTTACTTGTAATCTGCCTTGGGTCGTTTCCCACACAGCTACTTTACAGTCCAGATGTTAATTTAACTCGCCATGTTGACTTTAAAAAGAATGTGTGAGATTATATCCAATTTTTGTTGTTCTATGTAATATCTCTACCTTCTAATAATGTTTCACTCTGATCCACAGAAATTGCCAGAGCGTGTTTTGGGAAGACTCGGACTGGAACAGAGTAAGATCCGGTATCTTCCTCTTCATTTACATGCTCGACAGCTAACACTGCCAGGAACAAGTCAAAATGACATCAATGTGTTGTCTCCCCTGCCAAAATACTTCAGCCAGACTTTGAGTCAACTACATTTAAAGTTTCCTGATGAAAAAGAATAAAGACCTCCCTGCCTTTTGTTAGAAATCATGTCTGTGTTATGCATTTTTATGATCGCTTAAAACATTGTGAATGGGACATTGAAGATATTGTCTACAGAGAAGGTTGTTATAAAGGACCGGTGAAGTATAATAATGTGACTATACAGTGCTAAAAGTATTTTAATAAGAAACAAAACAGAACTGTTTCCAATAATTCTTCCCCTCGGGAATAAGTCTTTTTCATTTGCTGCAAGTCTGTTGGTGTAATCAGTACTTTTTAATGGGCTGACATTTAACCCTTATTTAAAGTAGGCAACAACAGCGCTAAATGCTTGTAATTTTTGACTTTTTTAACTCAGGATACAAGGATTAATACTTATTTACACAAAGCGTTTCCATCTTCATTTTCTGTTTAATGACCTACATACATCCATACAGGACCAAGTTGGCAAATGTCCTTGGTGGGTGTTCGACTCACTAACGTTAACCTGAGAAAAGTGTTTCCGATCTCCTGAATGACTATAATATAGCACTTGTCCTTGTGAATATTTGAGATTTAACCTTTGTTAAACATACTCAATAATCCACAAGCATAAATTATGAGCTCGCTTTTGAAAACAGGCACAAGTTTTTCAGCTTTGAACATATCAATGTGATCCAATATGCAGTCGATTACAAAAACAGTGAGTGCTGGTCCCTGACAGTGAACATTAAGATGTATCACATTGGGACCTTGAAGGGAAATAAGACATGTTAATGGTCTGTAAGATTAAAGAACGAAGGGTTAAATATCCTTACATCATACTGATAAGACTGACTTTTACAGGAAATATTTACCACCTCTGATCAGTTTAGAGAGCAGCAGGCCCTGAGGTCAATCATGAACCATCAAGGATGAGACTAAAAAGTTGCTTACTCACTAGTTCAAAGGTTTCAGAAGCAAAAGGTAGTAAAGAACAGTCCATTATTTCAGCTGGAAACAGATGTAAAAAAAAAAAAAAAGAAAAAAATGGTCTGAATTTATCAAGTGCTTTCAGAAACACTCTGAGATTGTATCAGAAGGTGCTCCATTTGTGTTGAGATTGCCGGTGAGGTTTATTGAAACGGGATGGCTACTGCATAGTCAACATTCAGTGAGTTGAGTTCCCATGAGTCCAGTCAAGCCCTCTCATCTTAGCTCACATCCTCCGGACAAGCACTGAATAACTCCTGGATCTCTTGGACCACGATGATGCGAGCCAGCATTTGCTCCACTTGCTGACTCGTGAGGGGCTGAGACGAGTACCACATGGGACTGTTGGGTGCAACGACGGGCTCTGGAGTCATGTAGTACGCATCATTACGGCCTTTAACGCTTTGAGGGCTGGGAAAGGAGAAGGGGAAGATTACTGTTTTTATCATATACTTAAGGCTGTTTGGAGTATTACAAAGCACAGGACTTGTGTGGAATAAACTGCTACATACCATTTGAAGAGATAAAAATCATAAAGTTTGATGGGACAACGGAGAGGGTTCTCAGGATCCTCCACCTGCTCTTCATACATGTCATCGGTTCCTGTAACATGAATCATAGCAGGCCTGTCAGTGTGTTTCTGCTGGAGATAATTTTAAAGATTTACATCAGATTTTCTAAGTGGAGATAAATCTGTCACCATCCAGCACCATCATTCCAGAATGGGGTAAAAAAAAATTCTGTGGGCTATATAGCTAGTTTGTAATCTCTAAACAAAGCACACTTGTCTTGGGTGTGGTTAAGAGCAGGATGTAGCAGTAGTGTCTTTACAAAATAGTGTTGGGAAAGAAGCCGTTTTGGTGGGGCAGCAAGTTAAATCCCTGCTAAAGAAAGTGTCACAAAAAAGTGTGCCTTTATCAAAACTTAAGTTGCAGCAATACACAAAGGGAGGAGAATCCTGACTGAAATGGATATCAAATGGCATTATATCAGAAGAGGACATCATCCTGTGAGCCAGACTACCACCACAGAGGCAAAAAAATTAAAAAAAAATAGTATTTTAGCCACCCAACCAACAAGAAAACAGTCAAGTGAATGTTATCTTAAGACATGTTTTTAACTCACAAAACACAAGAATGGCTGATGTCCTGCTGCCTTCATGGGTTAGTTAGCTCATCTTAATCAAACCATTGTGTTAAAACACCAGTCTCTCTGACACAAATTAGGCAATTAAGATATCTTGTACCTACAACTAAAAATGCAGGTTTTGTCTAGGAAGTTTTGTGGCTTTGAGGAGACCAATACAATGGCTTCAGTTCCCTGCTGGAAAGGGCTGTATGTCAACAAAAATGGTGAAAAATCTCAAAGTATAGCGTACACTTGGGCTGACATGGATTTTTTAGGTGCCTAATATATAGTTTTGTGCTTCTAGCCCTGCCCAGAAAAGTAGATCACCAACTCCTGTACCCTTTACTCTTGTGCCTTCTGTGAGGCACTATGGGTAATAACACTGGCTGTCAATAAATACTTCATACAACCCCACTTCAAATTATGTAACCCTTTAAAATGAGGTTTTAAAAACAGTTTTAATCACCTTTTTGTCCACCACTGTGTGGCCCTTGTCCTTTAAGAAGACGGATACTGGTTGCTTTGTCCTTGACATTAGCTGGGTTCTTCCTTGTGTGTCTTAGGACCTTAGAGAAAGCTACTTTCATGTGCTGTTCAGCTGTTAGTAGGCGGAAATACCTGTCATGAAGATACATTTTACAGATCAGTGTCATTAGCATGCAAACATAACTGCATAAGAGACTGTATTTAAGCCATTCAGTGTTGAAAGGGTGTGACTCACTTAGTGTTGAAGTACATTAGAGTCGTGAGCAATGTAGCTGGTGAATGTGCACCAAGCTGCTTACACTCCCACAGCATCTCCTCTGTCACATGACTTGGTATGATGTAACCTAAGAATGTGACATGTAATAATTAATAACCATGCTTTAAAAAGTCTGAACACAACTGTAAGGAGGAGTCTTACTTACCTAAAGGATGGACACTGGGTTTCCAACCCTCCAGGATTTTGTGTAAACTCTCACAGAAACGTGTGTAATATGGATCAGAGAAAATATCATCCACACGCCCATTTTCAGAAAGATACTATGAAAAGAAACAGATGTAAGAATCTTTTAGGGCAAAGTACACAGTCATTGGGTTGCAACATGTAGATACTAACCTTTTGTATACATAAGAAGACATAATAAAGAACATCAGGTGCAAACTGTTCTTCCTCTGCTCCCCGTGCCTCCTGAGTCATCAGGGAAAGACCCAAGTTTAGCTCAGCTACTGCACTGGACACCAGGTCTTCTTGAAAACGCAGAGGCTGACGACCTGGATGTAGACAGGAATATAGTAAGCTATTAAGCAGATGACAGCACAATACCTTATTTAGAGTATTATGTATATGTTTTGTTTAGCAAAAGTACAAGAAAAAGGAAGTTTTCAACATTTTCTATTTTGTTTGTACATCCATTTTTATTTTCTGATTGAGAGACTGATTCATTTGGTGTGTACATCAGAGACAATGCTACCTAGCAGATACTGGCAATACACTTAAATGATGACTGTGGTGAAACAAAAATAGACAGGCACTGGCTGAGAATGGCTGTTTTAAACATTTTATAAAAATGTAATATAGGGTCTATTATAATACATTATATGGATGTAAAGACAACAAAATAAATGTTACCCAATAACGGTATTTACATTTCCAACTCTTATGGAAAATGGACTTCAGATGAGTTATGTACTAGTTTAAATTGTGCTATTAAGGAAACACCTACAGTACATGGACAAAAAACACAGTAATTAACAATTTACATCAGACACAGGCAGTGTTAATGATGTAACTGCAGCTTCATAAACACATTACCATTTTGTCAAACTTAAATACTAATGCTGCTGAATTAATTATGAGTTGACTTACGTCCAATCGGTGCAAGTTTTGTACTTTCTTGCTTGACTAGGTCTGCATTTTTTCGCTTCACCCAAAGACGCCAGACCTCAAGGCCCTCCTCTGGCTTTAGACAGACTGGAACCAGAATCTCTGAAGGGGGCTCAGCTTGAGCCTCTGCCTCTACTTGACCCTGTATTAGATCAAAACAATAATCACAAAACTATTACTTTCAGGAAGCCCAACTTGTGTTCTACATTTTTACACACATTGCAGTGAAATGAGATACAAAGCACAGGACAAGCTGAAGGTCTTAAGGATCACTATTAAAAAGTGTGCTCTAACCTGCAGGTGGAGCTGCTGTTCTTGTCCCTCTTCACCTTGGCTCTGCTGCTGATTTGGATCCCATATGTGGACTGACTGTGTGGAGTTGTATGTCCCTCCTACAGTCTGCACGGCCACAGGGATGTGAATGTTCCCGTTCATAAACTGTGCTGGAAACAGTGTCTGCACTATTTCTTCCTGTGTCCCAGCAGATGCCGACTGCCCATCTGCAGACCTTGATGAGGAATTGGAGGACACTTTGTCCTTTCCATTGGTGGTGGCAACCTGCACTGTGTTGTACGACTCCTGTGGTATGGTGATGTGGGTTACACCCTGCTGCTGCGGAGTGGAGTACACAGGGATGGTCCAGGTTTCCCCTGTAGGACCTGTAATTGTACCAGTAGTGCTGTACAGCTGAGCACTGTCAACAGTGAGCAAATCTGGACGTAGTGACACATAACTCTGCTGCTGCCCTTGAGGGATGGCTAGAACTGTGGCCACTTGTTGGCCCTGTGGAACAGCATAAGACACAGCTACAGGGACATCCACCTTGCGCTTTTTGGCAGGTTGTAGAACAGTTGACACAGTGTTGGACCTCCGATCTCCCTCCCTAGGAGTATCCTCTATGGTCTGGATCTGAATTTGTTGGCCACTTTGTAACTGAATCTGCTGCCCACACGGTAGCTGAATTTGTTGGCCAGGTTGAAGCTGAATATGTTGGCCCCCTGGCAGCTGAATCTGCTGGATTTGTTGGCCACTTGACAGTTGGATTTGTTGTCCTCCAGCTACAGCTGCAACCAGCTGTGCCTGTATCTGTGAAACACAGACTGATTAGTGACACAGCAACAGTAATGCATAATGTAGAAATGGCTGCGCTGGGTGATTAAAGGCATGTTATATTTCTCAAATGTGTTTGAAAGAAAGCCATTCAAACATCATCTCTTTGCTCTATTTAAAAATCCTACATATTTTTCCTTTAATTTAATAGGGACAGTACCTGTTGTTGCTGCTCCTCTGTGAGCTCTCCATGCTGGATGAGCTGGGCTGTGGAGATTCCCTGCAGATCTTGCTGAGAGGGGGAGGCCACCTGAAGAACCTGGCCCACTGTCTGGCCCTGCTGTCCCTGGATCTGAACCTGGCATAGAGGTAAGGAGTAAAAATAAAAACTTTCTGGAATTGTACTAAGCAACTGGTGGAAGGCTACAACATAGGCCAAGGAGGAGTCCATTAAATTATAGGAGTAGATTAATCAGAAAAGGTAAGACCTGAATCTTGCAGCCTTATTAGCTTTTTTTTTTTTTTAATTTCCACAAAGGGGCTTGACTGTGATCATTCTAGTTTGAACTTCTTTTTAAAATTCTATGAATGATCAGATATTTCTCTCAAGTGTCACCAGCATAAACACAGACCTGCACTTGAAGCTGCTGTTCTGACCCTTGGTGTAAAGACAGCTGCGGTGAGATCTCAGCTGATGTCACCTGTACCTGTTAGAAACCATAAATGTAAATGTGCCAGACATGAATATGAAGGATAGCAGTTAATACAATGCAACATCAAGCATATGATAAGTAACTTGCTCTTACCGGACAAGCCAGCTCTAACAGAGAACCGGCCACCTCTGTGCTGTCTGTGTAGATACAGTTGGTGCCCTGCTGTTGGTACACCATGGCAGTGGTGGTTGCAGCTCCTTCCTGCTGGCTGAACTCCTGCAGCACCTCTGGGCCCTTTGCAAGAGACTCCAGGAACTCCTTCATTCTGTGCTGAGGCACAGTGCGGGCCTTCTGCCGCACATATTCATCAAAGGAGACCACTCCACTCTCCTGTTCATTCATCTTTACTTCACCTAGATGGATGAGACCGTGGTTTGTTACACTGAAAATGTAGCTAAAGATCTATGACAGCCTGCAGTATTTATGTAGTTAAGTATATAGTTAATTTTACTTCAAGGCTTCTCTATTGAGCAATATTCTGTCAAACAGCACCTTTGTTTACAGCCGCATCCGCGTTTGTGAAAAGAGCACTAATTATTAATTAAACGTGCCATTTAAATTCCTGCTAGTTAAGGAGTGTGTGTAGAGTTGGCATGGTAAACACAGGGAACAAAGTCCTTTTGGCTGGTAGTGCAATGACTGTGCCAAGATTTAATCAACTTCTTATACTATATTCACAGATACATTTTACAATTAATCCAATTAATAAACATAAGATAGTTTTAATTACATATTTACAGTGTTACTCATCAGGTAACTAGCTATGGTATCCCTGGCAGCGCACAATTAGCTAAAGAGTGTCTAACGAGACATAATTGTTAGCAAGCTAGGTTAGCATACAATGTTAGCAAGACACAGTTTCGTTGCAACCCATATGGGTTGTTGGCCGACAAACCAACACTTATTGTGCATGACATCGCTGTTTAGTATTGCGGCTTCTAGTATAAATGAAATATATGTAACCACACAATTTCACTTTAGAGCAACAAATATCAAAGCAACAGTCCATTCATTGCAAGCTAGCTAACCGCTATGCTAATGTTAGCTAGCTAGCTCCGTAGCTCTGGATCCTGTCATGCTACCTTAAATAAAACGAAATCCTCTCCTTTCCGCCAAGGCACGGTGTTTAAAACTAAAAAGCCGATAAACGTCTCGCAGTTACCACCAGGATGCCAGTCACTTCGCTACATAGCGTGTGTAGCAGCAATGTAATCCCGCAAAATATGCTGTGATTAGTTTGCAATAAAATGTAGCAGCAGCGAACAGGCGAGCTCTCTGACGTCTGCTTATTTCAGGAGGAGATCCAGGCAGCTCTCCGGTTAAAATAAGTTTCATAAATACCGCAAAGCGCAGATTTGTGTATCCAACAAGGTAAATACAGCCTACACTACACAAGGACCCATGCTATCAGGTGGATTGTTTTTATCCAGGGAGATACAAAATGACGGAAGTAGGCCCCGAAAAACGACACGATTCTTGCTTAGACTCTGCCCGACGGAGGTCTGCAGCTCCATCCTCACACCAACACTGACAGAATGAGGCTGAACAAAACCGAGAATTAAATCTGCAAGGAAATACCAACACGCCTGCTGCCCAAATCACACTCCAAATCACAGCCCAGCACAAATCACATTTTATTAAGTTATCATTATGTTCGGGTGAAAAAGGGACAGAAAACTTCACTCTAATCATTCAGATGAACACTGGGGTATTTGTATATGTCTATAATGCATACATAGTATGTTAGCAATTTATTATATATGTATATATAATTATTACTATATTGTATTATTTAAACATTTATGATATATTGATTCTTCAAATGGCAAAGAAAGTCGGAGAAAATTAAGTGAAAATTGTAAAAGTGAAATTATGATCTAAGAATGATAAATATATAAATAATAGATAGATAGATAGATAGATAGATAGAGTTTTATTTCTAAATGTTTAAAACAGACATATGCTCATTAATTATCCTACTGGGGTAAATCTTAGTATATTTCTTATTTTAGACAGTGGGTGAAATCCTTCCTGGAGGGCTCTGGTGATGTCTAAAAAACATTTGACTGCATGTGCCTTTAACAGAATCTAACTTCCCCAGTCTGCCTTAAAGAGCCAGGCATGTGCTACTGAGTGCCTCCCCCTGTTCTCCCCACAACAAACTGCCTCTCACCCTTCTTAAGGTGGACCCAGATAGATGCACTGTGAGGATGGGCTATCCCTGCTACACCCTGGGTATGAAAGGGTTAATTCCCACACTCGCTGCAGCCTAACTGTGGCTCTGCAAAGGCTCTCTGGTTCAAGTGGTGGTGGTACTTTTATATGTAGTCATGTTTTCCCTCATGTTACACATCAATAATGGCATTTTAAGAACTCCAACTTACTAAAACTATAACTAGTTGTATCAGTCTAATAGCCTATACACTGTAGATATCTAATATATGCACTTCTGTGAAAATAATGACCATAATTTCATGCCATGTTTGAAGCAATTGAAAGCAAATACAGTTTTTTCTAAATAAAATGAAATGCAGTATGTTGGCACATTTTCTACACTTACAGGTCATACCTAGTTGGCTCCACATTAACACTTATGTGACTTTGTGCTCCTGTAAGAATCTTAATGTAATCCTTTAGAGAAGGGATTTACTTTAACACAAATGTGAAGAAGCAGGTGAGGCATATGGAGTTTTATTAATGGTCACATATTCATGTTTTTTCAGTTTGTGAAGATGATAATCAGGAATGCGATGATGCAAATGCTTTTTGAATCATATATGTTAATGTTTAAGTTCTGACTTTATTTTTGTGGGTGACATCATAAGGGGAGGCTGCCAAGTAAGCAGCCGGTGCAGTAATGAGAGACAGATGTCAGCTTGAAGAGGATACAAGCAGTCACACTCACGGTGATGCTCCTTATGAAGCATCAAAAATCAGACGTTGCACATGGTGAACTGCACAGAGATGGAGTGCTGGATGATGTCCTGAAGAGAAACGTTTACAAGAGGAGTCCCAGTTACATCTGATGCACCAGGTATCAATGAGCATTATGAAATGGCTACATAGTTTATGATTTTGGCACTGGAATATTGTGTTTTGGGAATGTTGTCAGATAAGATGGGAATTGCATGCTAGTACTGTTGGAGTCTACAGATAACTTCACATGTAAAGCCTTTAAATACTTAACAGGAATTTTCATTATTTGATTTTAACTTATTAAATATAATGCACTTTCCATACAGTATGTCAGAACTCTAACACATAATGTCACAATTATAACATGTAATTTTAAGATAAATACAGGGTTAAAATAAACACATACGCATTTGTTTATATATTTGGATTTTCTGAAAGTTGCATTTGAGAAATCAGGTGACTTATAATAAAAAAATTCTGAGGAAACTGTTTTTAGAATACATGCTTGCTGTTGTATTTAAAAATCATGTAATTATTCATGTTTACTTTAGTTCTTTTTTGTGTCATGTTTGGTGTGTGTGTGTTGCATATCATTGAAGTGGCAGCTTGACATTTGTAACCTTAGGGCATACATCCAAAACACAGATCAGTCTAATGCTGTGAACTTTAATGTTTTTGCCAAGGTGTGTTTCATTTATCTTCAGACAAGCCTTTCACAGATGTTGTTAAGTATGCAAACCAACTGGATTACAGAAGGGAATTATTGTCCCTTAAAGGATTGGAGCATAAGATTATCTGGAAACCTCTGTCACTAGTTTTACCCCATAACCTTTCACTCCCACGCTGACACACTATAGAGGCTGCTCTTTTAAAACAATTGTGTGTTGTTTAAAAAGACTGTACTCAGGTGTTATTTCATAAAATTTCATCACTTCCTCTCTTTTTTGTTTCACAGGTCTTTGAATATTAACGTAGGTGTAAAAGAATGGGATGTTCTGTGCTGTTCATCACTTTAACTGTGTTTCTCTCACCACTTGGAAGCCTTATTGAAAGTACACATTCTCTTGGCAACACTGATCCAGTCTGGAGAGTTCACAGCCCAGGTAGAGGCCAAAATGCCATGGACAGCTTGGCCCGAGATGTAATCTACTATTCAGAGAGCAGGAGTGAGTCTGTGGAAGGCAGTGGGCAAAATGTTGACAGTACACTACAACAAAAATTCATAAATAGGAGTGCCGTTTTAAAGGAGCCTGAGTGGTCTAACACCAGAAACCATTCTGGGTCTGGAACAGGATCAGATACAACACCAGCTCCCACAAAACCAGAGGCTCATGACCAAGAAGCTGACAATACCAATGCTTCAATTTCGGAAACGTCAGGGGAAACTCACTCTAGTGAATACACAGTCTCAGAAGAAACATTTGTGAAAGGTGGTTTGATCAAAGCTGACGGACAGTTGCATGATGGTCAGACGTCCACTTTTAATGATAGTTTCCTGAATGGTAAGTATATGCTGCACATGATCGGATTTCTAATATTTTATTCAATGTATCATCTATTTAATTTGATCATAAAATAGTGGCATTATATCCCCTTTACTAAAGTTTAATGGGACTCGCAAGTACTTCATGAGAATGAAATTGCATAATCTCACTATTGTAATGTGAAAAAATCACACCTTACCTTATTGTCTTTATAAACATAATTTCAGCCTGAGTAAGATCAGATAGATTTTCATAGGAATACTATGACTATTGTTATTATTTTGATTGTTATAGTGACATAACTTATATAGTATGCATTGAAATCATTAAAATTTACTGCAAAATGTAAGTCTTTGCAACAACAAATTAAAATACAAGAAAATGTTTGCTTGAAATTTACCACCGAACAGTCCTGCATCAGCATTTACACATTTCTTTTCAACCTTATTTTTTTCAGGTGGAGGCAGCCCTAAACTACCCTCCCAAAACAATATGTTTACATCTAAGCCAGACCAGAACCTGGCAGGATCTGGAGGATCTTGTTTGCTCGGTCTTAGCCCTTGTGTTGTTCTCACAAACTTCAATGGGACCAGTCTTCTATGGGATGACATGAAGCGTACGCTGGCATTCGCCTGGGAACTACACGTCTTTGGCTCCGCCAGCCTTTTCATACTGATGGCACTGCTGGCAGTTTTGGGGCTGGCTGGTGCGTTCACACTTCCTCATCCCCTCTGTGAGGCCCTGGCCCTGACAAACAGTCTGCTGGTGTTGAGTGGTACTCTACGTGCTGTACTTCTTCTACTTGATCCTTATGGTACTTGTCAGATCCTATCTCGCGCATCTCTAGCAGCACTGCATAATGTTTCCCTGCAGGTCCTTCTGTGGACGCAGGTCATTCTTGCTCTTGTCACACTCAGAGGGTTGAAGTTATTATTTTTCCCTCTAGAGCCAAGGCATCTGTGGGTGGTTGGAGGCCTGGCTATTGCACATTGCACTTCTTTATTTGTAGCAGATTTATATTCCTCAGTTTTATCCCCTTCACTCCCGTTGTTACTCCAGACTC
This sequence comes from Apogon hyalosoma, assembly GCA_037367295.1. NCBI lineage: Eukaryota > Metazoa > Chordata > Actinopteri > Kurtiformes > Apogonidae > Apogon > Apogon hyalosoma. The sequence goes on along the minus strand of JAPQRP010000024.1, from coordinate 21,796,051 downwards.
TGTCCCTCTGCTGGGGCATCCCATTCTGCATGGGAATCATCACCAAATCTCTCAGTCATTTGCCACATTTTCCCAGGTCATCTATACCACAGTGGGTTCCTTCACATAGAATTGAGAGGCGTGCAAAGCGGGTAACAGCAGCCTGTGCCTTCATTGGGATTCTCGGCTGCAGCCTTCAGATATATAGCCTCCTCTGGCTTTATGGGCTGCTGGGAAACTGGAGACGCTTTGGCTGGGGATGGTGGCTTAGTCAGTTCTGTGCCAGAATCCTTGAGATATCTTGGGGATTTTCTTTGCTTGTCTTGGGATCGTGGATTTTCTGGACACCCTCTAGAGCCCATTCCAGAGGTGATGCATGTAAAGGAGGGGATGTGACAGCCTTGTGGGGTCGTATCTTATCATGTGTTAGAAAAGGGCGTCTAAGAAAATCAGAGAAAACCTGGGAAGACCTGATGCCAAATAACTGGGCAAAATATAACCTATTTAGAACAGGTATCAGCAATAATGTAATGTGTCCGTACGACAATCAGCCATCAAAGCCCGAATACAAGACTGATTCTGTTAGCAGCAGCTATGACTCTCAGGCTGCAGTGCTGTGGCAAAAAGTTGGTGAACGTGAATGTGTTCTTTCCCTTATAGAATTTGACATGTGCCCCCCTTCTCCTATTAATCTCAGGCGCAGCATTGACAATGCCCTCCATCATGGACAGCTTGTAACTGGAGGTCTGTTCACACCTCCCCCTCCCTCTTGGACTCACAGTGTTGGCACAGACAAGGATGGAGGAGTATTTCCCCCAGCTTATGTTGGCTATGGGTGGATGGAGGATACAGAATCTATTCCTGCATCTCTAGACAATTTTCAAACTAAAGAGTCTACGCAGTCACCTAGTGCTACCAATGATCAGAGCAATGCTGCAAATAATGCACATCAGGGAGAAGAAACGAAATCAGGGCTGACACTGATGCATGCGTACAATTGGTCTGATGATGATGTTACAGACCTCTAAACTGTAGACATTTACTTCTCATAATAAAACATATAGGCTGCTGTTACTTTGAATCAGTTTTATCTCAGGAGGACAGTGAACAGTGGAGGAGTTGATTCATGTTTATGCATTTGAATTATGTAAGTGTTTACTTTTATTTAATTTAAGGGACAGCAATACTCCACTTCACACAAACTTATCTTTTTTGCTTAAAGCATGAACGTTATAGAAGTGTAGATACACATACATGTGTCACTACATACTTTAATTTTCTTAATGTGCAAGTATTGGACCCCAACTCTTTTCTTTGTCAAGTGAATGAAAACTGTATGTGCAAAGGGTTAATTCCCCCAAAAAATGTGCTGTGTATTTTGCAGTTAGGATTTTTTAAATATACATATATTGTCTGTGTATTTGGGACAATAAAAGACTAGTTTCTCCACTGACTGTGTAAAAAATTCTCTTGTTTCACATCAGAGTACATCAGACTGGTTAAAAGCATTAAACTTTGTTTTATGCTCATTATGTCTAGCTATTTTTAGTTTATTTTAAGTATATTTTCAATGTATTATTTGTGAGTAAGGTATTTATATGGATTGTAAATAATACCATTTTTATAAAGCATAACAATCAAATGGCACGTTAGTTTAAGCCGCATGAACTCATGTATAACAAAGGTCTAGAGGCAGGTTTTTTTTTGTTTATTTGTTTTTCCTGCAAAATAGGACACCTGAACCGCATCCTATAGCTCTTATCTCATACTTTTAATGAAATAATTCTGAATTATTATTCCTTGATTACTATTCAGTCCACATCAGCATCAAGTTTTTGTATGAGACCATTTCTTTTTCAGAGTTTTGACTTTCAAAGGAGTTGCACAGGTCTTTGCTGAGATGTTCTTTCACTCCTCTGTTAATGACCTGTGAATGTTGGACACCTGATGTTCCTTTGGCTTGTGTTTCCCTGGGTTTAGATCCAGGAATACAGTATTCTAGGCCATTCTTTCAGACAATCAGTAGCCTGTGATACAGATTACCAAGCTTTCATCTTGAAGCTGCCATCTCCTCTATTAAAATATTACAGTACATTGTGTAATCCATGATCCCATTGATAAATCTGAGCACTCCAGTGCCAAGACACGCTTAGAAAAACATCTGTGTTGTATTTAGTGATGGACACTCTGATGCTCTTAAAACATTGTAATGGACAGGTCGTTCAGTCTGTTGACTCATGGCCAGTACAGGGCAGTTGTCTCTGCAGAACACTGTCCGAGGCAGCATGATGGATCTACAGCACTACCTTGATGGAGGTTTGTTCAGTTTTGTCTGGCAGGGTGAACACACATCAACCACTGTAGAGCTATTACCCCATATGGTTTCATATTAATTTAAACGATAACCCTGTGTCACTGTCCTATGGAGAGATTAACCCAAAATGATAAGATATGTGTGATAATCTCTTGCAAATGTGTCTGCATGAAGAAAACCATAAAATATAAACACGAGTCACCCTTTATACAGTCTGAACAGGTTTATTAGTATTAAACACATTACTGTATTTTGCTTATGTACTATAATACATTTTATTTTATTACATAATATCAATGATGACATTATACAGTACATACTTTAATGGTATTCTATCCAATACCAATACCCCTCCTTTAAACATCTGTTTCTAAAATCTAACAGATAGAACTAATAGTCAAGACTGTGTTTCAGCTTTGCCATTTGCTGCTGGTGCTGCTGGTGGTGAAAAGACAGATCAATCAATGACTATGGCTTAGTTACCTGACCCCTCATACAACACCGAGGTCCTGTACAAAAGCATGTATGGCTTTTCTTTCATAAATCAGTCTTAGAGTCAAATAAATTCATGCATTTTCTTGTGTGTAGTAGTAGGTTACTCATAAGAAGTTTTTAAAATGTAATACTACTCACTACATCGTTTAGAGTCAACTTCTTTTCATTTCATGTGCCAGACAGGGGAGGGGTGATATGTTCCTACCTGAAATACCCTCCAGCACAAGAATGCCTCGTGTGCAGCACCTCACCAGGGCTGCTATGTTACCCAACAGTTTACAGTTAATTTTCCAAGTCAATATTCACAAGGCAAGTAAAGCAACTAACACTAGAGGGCACAGAGCATTAAAGTTGCAATTTAAAAGCAAAACGTGACA
>JAPQRP010000024.1:21771959-21792541 GCA_037367295.1 Apogon hyalosoma | reverse complement strand
AAAACAGAGACCAATTGACTGATATGTTTTTAGTCTTGATTTGAATGATTTAACAATTTTAGCAGATCTCGGGTATTCAGGAAGTATGCTCTACAAAAACTAAGGCTGCTACACTTTGGTTTTGATCCTGGGAACACTACTAAACCTGTCCCAGGTCACCTGAAGGTTGTGGATGCTTGATAAAGCAACAATAAATTAAATGATCAGTCAGCTGAGCCCCACAAATCTCTCTACACTTGTTTACACACAAACAAATGCAAACTGAATTCAGTGAATGTATTCCTAAGAACTGTTGTAAAATCATTGCATGCATTATATGCTGCTGCAGCTGCTGCATTTATTGGCGGCCCCAGTGAGGATGCTCCATTCTGCTGTGTTACCAACACCCATTTAACCTTTTTTCCACCTGATATAAAACTGTCACGTGGAAGTGCCTGTGATGAGCACTGTATGTGGCAGTTGTGTGTCTGCTCAGTTGCCACATGAAGAGCTCCTGGGGCTGACACTCACCACACCCAAAAAACGTTTATGTATTCAGATTAAGTTACACTGAGCCCTCTGGTGGTTAATAAATGACTCTATTTACAATCTAACAGTTCTTTACAGAATGAAGAGTATTTACTTTTCTGTTTGCTGAGTTGGAGCACTTAGTCACATGCCCTTATTCACCAGACATTACACTGACTCACTGTGACAACTCTGCCTCCTAGTGGCAGTGGTTGCATCCTGCACTATCCTCATTTGCCAGTTTCCCCACAATACCCAGTGTTTCCTTGGCCCTCTTCTAAAATACACACTTCAGCTCCTACCAGAGACACAGCTGCCACAAAAACAGCAGTTCCCCTTAAGTGCTACTGCAGGTGCCAGCTCTCACAATGAAAGTCAAAGAGTGACTGTGGATCAGCACGCTGCGTTTTCCTTTCATACGTCAGCACCTACAGTTTCCCACACCTCCCATTTTCCACACCTGCCCCAGTGACACAATCCATGATTAAGAAAAGCTCTGCTGCTTCCCTGTGCCTATTACCTCAAATGCTGCAGTTGCCACAGTATGTGTCTGTTTTAATGTATCCTACAATTCCCTGTAGTACCTGGAATTTTCCATCCAGCACAGCACCCCCACCTCCTACCACATGTACACCTGCCCCAACCACAAAGCATACTGGGGAGCCTGATCACTTCCACAGCAGCCTCAGTTTCCAGTGCATCCTCCATCTCATTTCCTTAATCTTCCTCCATCTCTGGAAGTGCAAGTTTGAGCTGTGTGCAATCCCATACCTCTAACATAGGGGTCCCAAACACATCACAGGCATCCTCCAGCATCTCCATCATTGCATTGCCATGTCCCAGTTTTATATTTTCTGAAAATAAGCTGCAGGATCTTTTAAAAAATGCCATCTGACTGTCTCCAGAGGATTACAACTTGTCCTTCATTCATTCTGACAAATCTGAGACATTTTTGCTGCTCACAGCTATAACCTTCAGACACAAATTTATTATATGTAGCAAGATGAAACAGAATGTAATTTTGTATAGGAAAAATAAAAACAAAGTTTAGCTACAACCTTACTGTTACCTGGTGGTGTGAATAATCAACAAACATATAACACTACTGCAATCCCTGGCTAATGAGTATCTCAGTGAGTTGTTGTTTTTTTTTTTTTTTGAAACACTGGTATCAGAAAGGTAGATTATTAGTCCCCTAAAATTACTATATTATTTGAGAACATATGGAGAGATTTCAATAGCTAAACCCAAGAGATTTAAACACTTTTATACACATTCTTCCATGTTCTAGTTAAACTCTTTAGAGGAAAAGATACATATTTGCAAATTGCTTCAAGTTTTACTAAGTTTTACTCTGTTAGAATTTCATACCTTAACATCCAAAACATACATTCTGCCATCATCATCTACATGTGTTATGTCTCCTTGAACCGACAGGCTCAATCTGACATCGCTGTACTACTGTTAATATAGGTAATTTTAAAACCAACTCCAATCTTTTGTCTCCTCTTATTTTCTTTTCTGAACAATGTTTCAGTGTAATCCAGACTGACACTACTTCATTTGTTTGTGCCATAGAGTAGATGATTGCTGCAAAACCAATGACTATTTTGAGGACAAATGAAGTGTTTGACTAAAATAGGTGAAATTGTAGGAAAACTTAGGTCGCTGTCCAGATTTAGACATGGAAAAGACACATGGAGAAAAAGGGAAGGGCTGCAATAGGTCAACGGTGCAAAAAAAAAAGTATAGAAAAGAATAAAACATTCCTAATATTGCAAAGAAGAGATACCCTTTGTCTGTGTCAGTTCTCATTTTTCCAGGTCATTGTGCATCGTTGGTTGTTTTCAAAGTCCAGCTGGACTCGTTTTGCTCATGAAAATGTTGCTGAGCTTACAAAACAACTAAGGATAAGACAAGCCATTTGCTACACCTAACATAACTATAGGCCTACTTTATTTAGTAAAAATACCTGTTAACTCATCATAAACCACTAAAATTGCAGCAAAATGCTATAGTTATGATCCCACTGCCACAGACATTCCAACTCCGTGTAAAACAGCAGTAATTCATGTACAACACACTGCTGAACCCACTGAAGTGTCTCACCTGCGTGGATCATTTGTGATGGTTAGCTGTCTGTCTGGTACTCAGCTGTTCTGACGTCGAGCACGCTATTTGACGTCACCGTGGGAGTGTCCCACCATCGGAGAAATGAACGGTCATCAACACAATCCTCTCAGCGCCCATGTAAGTTGAAGCCAGCAAAACACGCATTTTACGATCTAGTTTTTGAATGAATTGTGTTTCCAGTCGCTGTTGTTCAGCCTGCACAGGGGTTAGGGGTGGCTGAGGTTGTTTTTCGGGTTGCCGCCTGGCGATGTGCCCTGTTTGCCTGTAGCTAACCATGGCTGAAGCTGAAGGATGTTTTTTAGCTAGTCAGCCTTAGCCAGTCGGCTAACTGACAGGCAGAGCGGCCAGGCGGAGTAAGCGTCTGTTTTACCACACAGGATAGTCTGGACGGGCGATGTTAACGAGTATTTACAGTAGAACACCTGAGCACGACGAATTCTTGCTTTTACAAATAAAACTCTTAAAGGTGTAAGTTTGGAGACAACACCCCGGCCTGGTTCCCTGTTTTTTTCTTATTTTTTTTTTTTTTTTTTTTTTTTTTACATACAACCGGGCCAGCATAAGTAATTGTAATGGCTCTAACGTTGTTTGAATGTAAATTCTCTCTATTATGTCCCTAAGAAAACGCTGGTTCGTATTACCAGTACAGAGAAAAGATGTCTAGCTCATGTAACTGTGTGACTGTCGAACTAAATACGCCACTGTGAAATACAACTCTGAGGTGTGATTAAGAAACCTGGTGGGAGTGTGTGACAGATGGCCACCCTGCACCTTCAGTCCACTCACTCCTGTCAACTGGAGCTTTTCACACCTGTGGGGACCTTTATCATGGTCAGGTGGATTGGATCTGGAAAGGATTCTGCTGTACCACAACATTACTTAGCAAATCTTAATTTTGCCAGTGTGACATTTGGGCATGATATTGAACTGTAGCTTTTAGTAGACAGCTATAGTTACATGATAATATCAAAAATCACGTTGTCAGCAAGTAGGTAATCCATCTAATCAAGTCATGTTTTATCTAAGTGTTTACTATAGTGGCCATAATCTGATATTTGCATCCAAATTCAGTAATGTTAGAAGCACGTCAGTATGTTTATTAGCAGCTGCAGCAGTTTATTACCAACTTGACACGGACATGTCCTGTGGTGAGCTCACATCATTCACAGGGTTGGTAAGGTAACTGCACACTTTTTCTGTCTGAGTTTTTGTTATAAAGACAGCCTTTTGAGGTCGTGACACCCACAGCTTCTATGAATACAAACTATACAATATACAGACTCAAATTTCAGTAGGCTACACAAAGTAACATATTATGACCTCGCCCCGCACCACTACACCGGTGTGTCCTGTACACTGAAATCAACACCCTCGCTGTACCACGTTAGCTTGTAGTGCTAGCTGGTTTAGTAGTAGACACGCCACTAAAACGGGTCCAGTGTCTTGTTAAAGCTTTAAATTCCTTCATTTTCAGGAGTACAGTAAAATAAAACTCATGTATACACAGACGCATCAAATAAATACCACTCAGTTGTGTGTTTTTAAGGTTAGGCCAAGGAACGTCAGCTAGCAAGTTGCTAATTTCATCCTCTTCTTATCCTTAGCCAACGTTAAACCGCACCGGCCCGGCTATTTACAGCAACGTAATAACGCATCATAAAGAAAACCCAGTGTTTTGACTCATACTTTTTCTTTTATTGTCTTGTTTAAGCGCTCACTTTACTACACTCACCTCTCATATTAAAGCCACGGATGCACCTGTTACTTCATGTTTAATGGTTTGGTTAACTACGTTCTGACCTGGTTGTAAGATGAGATGTTAAAGTCGGTGTTAATTGTGTTTTAATTACATTTTTGTTTTGTGTAAAGGCCCCCTATTGTTAAGCCAGACTAGTCAGATAAATCATTCCAGGTGATGGTGATCTCATCCTACGGAAGTGTTTGTATTGATGCATGTGGTTAGTTAACAGTGTCAAGTTTAACTTAACCTCATTAATAAATAATTTTGTCTATTGTAAGTCAGGCACACTCTTCCTGTCCTGCAGAAAATCCCAAAGAGGCATTCTGCACTATTAATTAACAGTACACATTTAATTATATAAAAGGCCTGGCAGGCCTGTACTGTGCGAAATTGAAACAGATTTTCATTTAGCCCTGTGAATTATTCTCTTGAGCCAAGACTTAACAAGGAATTTATGGTTTGTTGTTGTGGTCTTTTAAAGAACAGCTGTACTTGTTTGTAAGAATGGCGTAACTTGTCTTCTTACAGAGACATACTGTGCCTTGATAAATGTAATGATGGCCTGACACTAAATTGAATGAACAAACACACTACTATATTGTATTTGCCTTAAGGAAACGAAAGTACCACCACATCAATTACTTATTTACCTCCTTGGAGCAAGATAAAAGCCACTGTGTAGTGGTTGTTGAACGAACAAGGGAGGAAGCAGTTGTTTGTGTGCATATCCAGAAGAGTAAAAAAGTATTTATGTCTGATCTCTGCTAATCTGAAGAATGTCAAAAGTTGACAAAGTGGATGATAAGCTTCAAAGTTGTCCACGTATGTGACTGATTTTGTCATTTTATTGTTGAATTCACTTCTTGTTGCTGCTGCTAAATGTAGGACCAAGCTGAGCGGTATTTGTTACCTCTTGTACTCTTACCTTCCTCTTGTAATACAAAGACTGGCTGACTTCATGTAGAAGCTGAAACATCACTGTAAAACCACTCATTAACCATGCGTAGCTCATCTTTCCAATGTCTAGAAACATAGTTTTACTGAGCAACGAGTGGTGTAAGCCTCTACATTGTACCATAAGCCGCAGTCTTATTGTTTTAAGAAAAGTGCTATGCTGCTCTACAGTACATTGTTCAAAAAGACTTACCATGGGGTGTAAAAATTTTGCATTATAATAACATGGGCATTTCTTTCCCAGCAGGTGCTTATGCTGCATTTCTGATGTTCCTTTTTTCTTCTTTTCAGCATGTGATTTTTCTAAATGTCCATGGAAACAGCTGACTAAAGTTTGACAGCTGCCCCACCAGATTTACATTTGGAAGACTTGCTGGGAAGAAGTGGTGCTGGAAATTTGCTTGGCTTATTAGATCTTTTCCTGTGTTAGTAGACCCCACAAATCATCTGCTGATGAACACAACTGAAGGTATGATTATCTGCAGTTCTGCTGAGAAAAGACTTAGACTCAAACCAAGGACAATCTCACTGCTTCAGTTATTGTATATTATTAAACTACTATGAAGTGTATGATAAGAGGATAAGCCTGATTCTGTTCACTCCATTTGCTGCAAAATCTTTGTAGTATTTAACATTTAGCCTGATTCTTAAATCTTCATCAACATACAAATTCAAGTCAATTCTGCAAATGAAGACTTATCAAAATCAGGTATTCGCTAAAACACAGTCTCCTATATGTTTTAACTGAGATTATTGAACAGGCTTCTTATTAAAGTCAAACTGTACTATGTGAAGACCTACACTGCACTATTGTTGAAGAGGCTTCAGTGTTGTAGACATGCACTGCACTCCCTGTGGATGGAGTGACCTTGGAGCACTGCATGAACGGAGAGTGATAGGCGAATGTTGGCTGACCCACTTCAAAGAGAACACTTTGCCCTCGGCCTAGAGGACTCGGACGCCATTGTATTTTCATTGTAGAAGAAGGATATAGTTCCAATTCGGCGTGCAGTGTTTGTTCCAGTCTTAGGTTTCAAGCTAACAAAGCTTAGTGCAGTACATTGTACTGAAAGGTTGTCCCTAGATCTATGATTGAGGATAAGAGAATGGTGTTGGAGCAATACTGCTTTGTCATCCAGGATCATACATGAAACTAAATCCTGAAAATGAAGAGTATGTTGTTGATATAGCCTGTAAATGGTAATTGTAGCCTTACATTATGGTAAGTTTATTAAAGAGAGTGATTTTCACCTATAGCTGCTATAACATATATAAGCTCTAGGCTAAATCTTTATTTTGGAAATCTGCACATAGTTTTTATGTTTTGATTAATGAGTGACAAATGAACAGCAGCAGGATTTTTTTTATAAGTTATTCAAGGATGTTGATTTTTGAAAATCGATAATATTGGCTTCCTCCATTATTGAACTATTCACCACCTCATCCTTAAACAAAGGGCTTTCTTATCCAGCACTGCAGATCGAACAGCAGGACCAACACGTAATGAGTCAGTGTGTACCACTCACAGAGCATCTCAGTGTTTTTGTTGCTAGATGTGCTGCTGGCTTGTTAAGTGATACTTTGTAGCTTTGCTGACTCTTCGAATCATTTTTCAATTTGTCTGCAAAATAATCCATGTACTACATCGTCGGACCCATCAGTTTAAGCTTTTGGTATTTTCCCTTGAGAAAACTGCCTCTCACTTGGTGCTGGAGAACAGTATTTCAGAAATATGCATTTTGAGAAATAAATCATGACACTGTGAAATGCAATAAGGCTGCACCTTTAATAATGCTATATTGATGTGTCAGACAGACAGTGTCTGGGTTATGATACTATGTTATTCTGGCATGCTGACATGTAACAGAAGCTGGTACTGCATTACAATTGGCTATACATCTATGAAAATGAGTGATAAAAATATTAGTAATTTCATTTTGTAAAAACAACATTACTAATATTGTAAATGACAATTCCCCTTAACATATTGAAAATACACATTTCTGAATATAAACAAAGAGCAGCAGAAGCTAAAACACATTGGTGTTAGTTGTTTAAGGTTTAGGGCATGTTTTGGTAAATTAGTAATAACAACAGGTACTGTTAAAAATCACCGTATGTATGTTTGTTATCGTGTGAAAAATCATCAAATGCAAAACTATAGACAATGTTGTGTTCAGGAGTAAACATTCCCCACTCCTTTGAGCTACAGATTAGTTGAGGACTGACATTTCCTGACTGCACATTTGAACAGAATGTTTGTGCCATGTGTTGTTTCAAGGCATAACATTTTGTGATCTGTGTGCAGAGTGAATGTCATGTAAATGTTGTCAAATCCTGTCAGTGTCATAGGTGAGCTGCTCTGCAGTGGTTAGACCACAGTATAATACCGGTAGCTATAAACATTATAGCAGCCTTTCAATGTCTCATCTAGCTGTGAAAAGGTTTTTGTTAAAGTCTGCACTAATGTCATTCTGTGCACGTTATTCTAATTCAGTTTCTTTTTATTTGTTTCTGCCTCATTTAGCTAATCCTGAGCTGTGAGTCAGACGAGGAGAGGCTGGGCTGATGGTAAGCATTGCACTGTATCTCACTCTCTCTCTTACTTCACTTTTCATTGTCCTATGACGTGTTAGTAAACCAGTGGGCTTTTATATAAGCTGTCATCTTAGGGCTGAAGACTGGGAGTGGACCTTTACAGTTCAGGATTTAGCCTTTATAAAATGAAAAGGTCAAAGAAGAGACGGTTAAGGATCATTTAACACATTAAACAGTTAAGCACTGGATATCATTCACTTCCTATGTAGTATTTCATTTACATTTTTCACACTCTGTAGTCACTTGGTTCGCATCATCCAAGCACTTTCTATTATGTTGATTATTAATTACCATATTGAACACTTTCTGAAATGCAATTATACATTTTGTGCAGAGGCTTTTGTGAGGCTTGAATCCTCAGAAATAAACAACAGAAAAAGCTGAAGAAAGCCACTGACTTTCAACACATGCAGCCTTTCAGAAACTGTTCTCACAAACTTGTTTGTTTTTTTAGACTTTGTGTTTCTGCATTATTGGGTTGGCACGGTTAGACATGCCACATACTGCGTAGATAAAATGAAGTCCCACTGTCTTCAGTAGAGACAATATTAAGACATTTTCAATTGCAGAATGTTGTTAAGACGTTCAGACAAAATGAACATCAAACATTATCAAGCAGCTGTAAACATGGCCATGCCTGTGTCAACCCAGTTTGTGTTGCTTGTTTTATTTATTCTGCTGCTTATTATGTTCATCATTCACTGCTGCATGTCATAATTCATTTATTTTCCTTTTGTGGTAGAAAAGCATGACTTTGAGTCCAGCCACAGATGCATGTCCACTCAAAAGGCCCAACTGAGCGCCATCCCCTCTGCTTCGCGGCTTTCAACCAGCCTCTCGGGGGGGGGGTGTCGACGGGGCGTAGCTAGTCTCCCCTGCACATCGAGTAGAACCTCACTGTGAAACTGGAGGTCTCAGATGGATCAGGGTAGTAGTGAGCAGAGTCCAGAGGAGCCGGACACAGGAGGCCGAGCAGAGCTGGAAGTCGGCAGGAGGGCGTCTGAGTCAGAACACGGTTTGTCCAAAATCACCCATAATGCCCTGGAGAACATGGGAGCGTTGGGCCATGGTCTGAAGCAGTTCTTCCAGCCACAGCGCCGACGCTCCTCCGTTTCCCCACATGACTCTGCCTCATCCTGCACAGGCGCCCCTCCCTCCGAACCCACTGATGTAGGGTCGGAAGTAGGGGAACCTCCTGCCTCCTCGGCCCCCCCTTTGGATTCTGACAACCCTGCTGCTTCCGCCCCTCCTGCAGCTCTGAGCCGTGTTCTGCAGCAGATTCGTGGTGCTCCACCAATGATGAAGCGAGGCACCAGCCTGCAGAGCCGCCGCAGCAAGACGGGCAGTGGGGACCCTCCCCAGAAAGGGAGCCCCCAGATCCACCGGCGCAGCACCCATGAAGTCTTGCTGCAGGCTGGACGCCCGCGCTCATCCTCAACCACAGATACACCCAGCAGCCCTGCTCTAGCAGATATGCTGCTAACCTCTGGCTACCACTCTACTGAGGAGCCAGACAAGGTGAGTGTTGATAAAATAAACCATACAACAACCCATTTCTTAAGTGTAGAGAGCAATGCAGTGGAAAATCAAAGTGAAATTTTATGTATGAGATGCTGATATTTTAACTTAAATCAAACATTCAGAATTTGTTTTTATAACTCTCTCACCTGATATTAAGAATGGTTGTCTTTTTATTACTTAAGATGGACGGCCATGTTTCTGCAGTAACAGAATGGACGTGGGCTTCTCTTTTCTGAGGTTGTTGTGACTCTCACAGAAGACATGAATATAACTGCCAGTAACTGAACAGATTATGATGCAATGACAGTCAGTGCATCTAATTGAACTCATGCCTGTTTTGTTTTATAGCACATGGCTTCCAGTGTTAGCATCCTCTTAAACAAAAGACTACAATAGGCAAAACAAACAGTGGCGTTATGGTGGGCTTTTTAATATGGCCATGGTAGGGGAGGGTGAGCTGGCGTATTCTGTAGGTTGCAGTCTGAAACCTAACCACTAGATGTACTAAATATTGCACAGTGAACTTAGCCTGAGGTCTAAAATACAAAAATCAGAATTTTGCATCTTAAGATGTCTCAAAATCAGTTTTAAAAGATCTTAAAAATAAATTGGCTTATGGAGTTTATTTTTATAAAGTTGCATGAACTTCAGTCTCACTTTGAGATGTTTTTTGTTTTAGGGAAATGTCATGGATCAGAGTAAAAAAACAAAACAAAAAACTATGGAGCTAATAACCAACAATGAAAAGTGGGAATCCTACTCAGAATTTATCAAAGCACTCCTAGTTATTGTGTTGGGATGTGGTGTGTTGGTTAATATGGTGTTTTCCCTCATCAAGTAGCCACTTATACAAGGAATTAGTTGAAATAATCTCTGTCAATATGAATTCAGTCTAATATGGACAAGTACAGACTCAGTCAGATGTGGCTTTAGAACAGCATTTAATGTGTGGTTGAGACCTGTAGAAAATAACAAAATGAAAACCTCCCTTACCTTGCGCAAGAAAAGTTTACGTAGAAGTTCACATATGAAGTCATTAGAGCTGTATGGGAAAACTGCCACCATCCAATATTATTCTGCATTCATGGCACAAGTATCACAGAAGCCAGAGTCCTGTTTTCATTCCTGTCCTTAAATATATCCTGTCCTGTACTTTTAGAGTGGTTTAAAGGGTCTTAAGGCTTAAATTAAACTTGCAGAGATGCTATTTATTAATGCAGCTCTACAGGATTCAGATATTTTATTAAATCAAATCCTTGAATGTTTATATAAAACAAGCATGACTGGCGGACATTGTACTTTCAGACTGTAATACAGACATGGTATACTCATGAGGAATCAAATGCATTGATTTTTAGCAGCAAAATACAGGAATGCCTGTATAATGCAAAACTGACTCACGCGTCATATCTGTAAAACAATGTCAAGACCACGTGAATTGTGGTTACGTATTAAAGGCCTGTTGATGGTTTAGATGTGCCTGGATGAACTGGTGAATGTGAAGATGAGCTGTCAGCTGTGGAAGGTCAGAGACTGCCTTTGAGTGGTTGGTCACTATGTGCTTTAAGCCTTTCTAAATTTAGCTGTTGCTGTCTCTGAGTGTACTTCAGGTCAGAGAAGGCTTGCAGGCCTGAACAAAGTCAAACTTGTGTAATGAACTTTTCGTTCTTGCATATTAGGTCTGGCAGAGCTGATCACTCTGCAGGCACTTACAGTCTACCTAAAGCAATGGCCTCTTTGTTGCTTCTTCACCTCTACTTAATGGCTTTAAATGCTTGTGTTGTTAAATTATTGGTTCACTAGTTCATTTATTGTTGATTAACTTTCAGTGTTTGGCATTAAACCAAACCATACTGTGAAAAGATGGGGATTTTTTTTTTTTAATATACCTTAGTGTTGTACAGTCCCATGCTGCAGTGTCTTGGTAATTTTTGACTTAAAAGTTTTATCAGGCTAAAAATGCGTGTATAAAAATAACCACAAACAACAATGGAATGGACAGAGTTAAAAATGTTGCTCTTTTTTAGTGTTATCAAGTATTTGGGTTACGCCATTTACTGACAACCACATGCCGAGAGGTAAAGAGTCTCTGTTAATTCCAGGTTTATTTGGTCTATTTTTGTCTGATTAACAGTTATATGTCCCTCTTTCATTATCTCCCGGAGCAATAAAAATAAAGTGGATAGAGATCTAGAGATTTTATTAAAACATGTACCAGCTGCTGTTATGAAAGCAAAATGACAGATGTGCTTAAATTAGTAAGTAGTTTAAGTAGATTGTAGATACTGAGAGAACCATTTCATCAGTTTGTACTTTCACAACAATAGCCTCCTGAGACCCAGTAAGTAAACATTTTTGCCATTTTACATTAAATAATTCCCTTAATTGGAAATAGCATGTTGCAACAGTTTTTGCAGATACATTTTTACATTTTTTTTTTTTTTTAATGTAATGTCCTTTTCAGTGGACTTCTTTTTTTTTTTTTAAGTAAAGCTGTGAAACTCTTGTCCACTACAGAGGACAAAAATTGATTGCTGGGTCTCAGGAGGATAAAGTTAAGTAGGTACTGACATATCACTCTACTCTGATAAACATGCCATTGCAAATTTTGTAAGTCTGTTGACTATGTTATAAGCTGTAAAAAAAAAAAAAAGGTACAATCTCTAATCAGAGTTCTGTGACCTACCTGCCTTTGAGTCTGAGAAATTCATTTTCCACAATTAAAATATATTGATAGTGGATTTTATACAAAGCCAACCTTTATCAAAATCTTTTTTTTCTTTGTTTGTATTTCAACTAATATCTTAAAGTCAAACTAATACAGATGAACTAACCAGTCAGTGCAAGGGTTTTGGGGAATTCCTGTTTTTGTTAAAGATGTCTGGTGTTTTTGAAGAGCACCTCAGGGCTTCCATTTTTCAGAAAGGACTGTTTGACTGCAAGGTAAAGTGGAGAAAATCTTCTACATATAACGCAGCCTACATTTAAACTGATAATGATTTTTTAAGAGACCTTTTTGCAGCTGCCCCTCTTCACAGCAATATAAAAAAAAACAAAGTAAGCCTTTCAGACCCTCATGTCTAGGCAGAGATGCTTTGTGACTCTCAGTGTAAATGTAGGTGTAATTAACTTTCTTTCACAGTATTTTCTTTTTCTCTGGTTCACTCCTTCATACAGTCGGATCGTTATGACGGATCAGGCCCTGCCGTGTCACCCAATGCCCTCTCCTACGGTGCAGATGGTTACGATGTAGTTGACAGCACCCCAGACCCCCAGCGTACTAAGCAGGCCATCGCTCAACTCCAACAGAAGATCCTCAAGCTCACAGAACAAATCAAGATTGAACAAACCGCACGTGACGACAATGTGGCTGAGTACCTAAAACTGGCTAATAATGCAGACAAACAGCAGAGTGCACGTATCAAACAAGTGTTTGAAAAGAAGAACCAAAAGTCAGCTCTCACTATCCAACAACTGCAGAAGAAGTTAGAACACTACCACCGGAAGCTTCGAGAGGTGGAACACAACGGCATCCCTCGTCAGCCCAAAGATGTTTTCCGAGACATGCACCAGGGCCTGAAAGGTGTTGGAGCCAAGGTGTGTGAAAATGAAAAACTTAACTTAGACTGAAGTGATTTGCCAAACATTTTGCCAGCATGGTTTATAAACACATAAAAATAGTTAATAGTGGCAGCTTTACTATACAGGTGTTGAGTTGTTAAGTCACTCCTCCCAGATACCACACTGAGGCCTTTTGGTTTGATTTGTGCAGTACTGAGACCTTTCCTGCTGAAACTGCAACTACTTCATTACTGTGTAAATGAATAGCGATTAGTTTCTACTAGTGTAGCACTGCACAAAGTAATCACTTACTGTTAAATGACATTTAACAAGTGATGCATGCATATTTCTGCTTCTTAATATGTAAGATTATAGTAAAGTCTGTCACTTTTAGAGAAACATTGAAGAAGGTGGCAAAAGTGAGGTCGTTATGTTGTTCATGTACTCATATTTTATTAGAGTTCTCTGTTTTATGCTGCCAGATCAGTACACTCTATATTCAGTTGTGTCAGATAACCATCAAGTGAAAATTAATTATTCATTGTATTTTATTCAGCATAATTGACAACACAGCCATGGCAAGACTGCTCCACACATTTGAATTTAAATACGGCCCTAAGTGCTAAGTAAGACTGTGTTAAAGTAGTGTGCTGCATCATAATTATCCCGCCCCCCAAAGGGGAGGCGAGGGTATTGTTTTTGGCTTGTTTTTTTTTTTTTTTTCCTGTCTGTTTGTGTGTTTGTTTGTTTGTCAGCAACTTTATGCAAAAACTACTGGACCAATTTCCATGAAATTTCAGGAAAAGTACGAGGTAGTCCAGAATAGATCCTATTAAATTTTGGTGAATGTAGGTCAAAGGTCAAGGTCACTAAAATGTGTTTTTGCAATGAGAAGAGATAGGGTAAATCAGGTAAAACATTTGCGAGGGGTGGGGTTTGTTGTGCCTGGCACCATGCAGCTTCAGTAGTGACTTGATTTTCCTCATTCCAGGTGACAGGTGGCCTTTCCAGTTTCTCTCAAGCCACTCACTCTGCTGCTGGAGCTGTGGTGTCCAAGCCCAGAGAGATTGCCTCCCTCATCCGCAACAAGTTCGGCAGCGCTGATAACATTGCAGCCTTGAATAACTCTCTGGATGATACCCAGGGGGATGAGGGTGTTGGACCTGGGGCAACAAGGGCCCTTGGAACAGGGCAGCTGCAGTCCAGCCCAAAGTATGGCAGTGATGATGACTGTTCTAGTGCAACATCTGGCTCTGCAGGAGCTAACAGCACTACTGGAGCTCCTGGAGGACCTCCTAGCTCAAAGGGGAACACCCTTGAACATGGCCAGGCATCAGGCTTTGACGCTGTACTCCACGAGATCCAAGAGCTGCGAGAAAACCAAGGTCGACTTGAGGAGTCCTTTGAAAACTTGAAAGCCCATTATCAGCGGGACTACACCATGATCATGGAGGCACTACAAGAGGAACGATACAGGTAGAACAGACCTAAAACCTTTATGACACAATAGGTTGATTGCAAAATGACTCCAAAAATGACATATACACAAAACTGTGGACACAAGATACATCAGATAATGTAACAGTACACCAATGAGGTTTAGACTGTGATAATTAAGGTTAGGTTTGATTAAGTTTAGGGGAGTTTAGTGGAAGATGGCAAAGGTGAAGAAAAGGTTGTTGTATAGCTAAAAAGGGAACTGTCAATGATGACCTTTGTGATGGTTGCAATAATAACACACAGACACAGTTTAAGGAAAACATTTACTTTCAATCATCAGTTGTAGAAAGGGCATGAGTGCTAGTCTCATATTAAAGGACACAGGTTGGTTGTACTGCCATATTTACCTTAACCTCCTCAATATAATCAGACTAATAAGACTAGTGTTGTACTGTTTGACATGTTTCAAACATTTATTCATACAAGTGCAAGAGGTCACCATAGGACCATAATGTGCCGTCTTTGTAAACACTGTTGATTTTAACCTCCGTAAGTAATGAACCAATAGTATTGTATGTTTTTCTTAAGTAAGTTCTTCGTGGGCTGATGTACTATTGTTACTGTTTCACAGATGTGAACGTTTAGAAGAACAGCTGAATGACTTGACAGAACTGCACCAGAATGAAATTCTGAACTTGAAACAGGAACTAGCCAGCATGGAGGAGAAGATTGCATACCAGTCTTATGAAAGAGCACGGGACATACAGGTAAACACGACTGCTGTTAACATTATGTTTTTGCCTTGTCATCACAGCACTTTTGCTCACTCAGTTTTATCTGTAACTTGTAGGAAGCGCTGGAGGCATGTCAAACACGCATCTCCAAGATGGAGCTGCAGCAGCAGCAACAGCAGGTGGTGCAGCTCGAGGGTCTGGAGAACGCCACGGCACGAACTCTTCTTGGAAAACTAATCAATGTGCTGCTAGCTGTCATGGCTGTCCTTCTGGTATTTGTGTCTACGGTGGCTAACTGTGTTGTCCCATTAATGAAAACGCGCAGCCGCACACTTTCTACGCTGCTCCTTGTAATCATCCTCGCCTTTTTCTGGAGGCACTGGGATGCTATTTCAGAGTATCTACATCGCTTTCTCCAGGACCCCAGATGACCGGCTTGAAAAGGCCTAGTTATGTGAGGAAGGGCCAGAGGGTGTGGGGCTGTGTGAAAGGTGGACATTAACCCATACAGGGAGTTAAATCTCAATAGTCCTACCTTTTCCTCTTTTTTTTTTAGCTGCTTCTCAAAACACTCAGGATTGCATCAGAGGTTTGCTGTCACTTTATCACTTTTTGAAATGTGTTTTGAGAAGAATAAGAGGAGAATGAAGGGAGAGAAGGTTGGATGTTTGGTATTGACTTGCTGTCTTTGGTGCGTTCGAGGTACGAGCACGAGAGTAACTGGGTTGAAGGAGGGGCTGAGAGAACTGCACACTTGATTTCTCTCTTCTGAGTGAATTTGTTTACATGTGGAAAACTTTGCATTGTTTCCCCACAGACAAAGCTGTAAGTTTTATTACTTTCTGGTCAATTCAAGTGATATTGTTTTGAAGTCATTGTTTTTAAATACAGATTATAGGTGGCTTTTATTTCCTTTTGACTGTAATGAGCTGACAGTGTTCTGCTGAATTAGCTGTCCACTTTCTTCTCTTGCTGTTCTGTAAGTTCTCTCTCTTCTAATCTTGCCATCCTGGTTTTCCATCAGTCTTCTCTTTCTTTCCCCTTTTACTCAACCTTTTTAAATTTCAGCTTGTGTGACCAACTCTTCCTCTTCTTGCTCACTACACTCTGAAGAACTGGATGCTTGCACATCTGCTACTTAGCTCTGGAATCAGACTTGCCACTGGATCAAGGAATAATAGGCTGTTGACTCGTTTCCTTTGGATGTGTGAAGTCAGTTACACTGGTTCTGCCACAGCCAGGACATTAGTATCAAGAACAGTTCATTTGGAGTTGTGACCTTGCCCACTGGGCCAACCGGATCCTATTATCCTGGTGGCTTTTCCCACTGCAGAAGAATAATCTATGAACTGAAATAACATACTTGAAGAGCAGGTAAAATGCTCAAAGACTCAGTGCTTCCGTACTGTTTCTATTAGTGACAATGAAATAGTAATACTTTTTAGTTGATTTTTTTATTTTTTAAAAACAAATAAATTTGCTGTTTAAAAGGTGAAACTGTGTAAGAAAAACCGTTTGTTCTTAGACGTGAATGTTGAAATCAAGTTGCAATGCCTACATAAAGTGTTTAACATGTCTCATGAGCCACAAAATCATGTAATTCAATGAGAGGGTTAGGGTAACCTCATACTGTAACTCTGAAAGCACTAAGGTGTTATTTTGATATTGTACATCATAAGAATTTCTTCCTACATTTGTTATTGCCTCACACAGGTGACATGTCAGCTTGACAAAAAAACCCTGAATGTTTCAGTATTTTTTCCAGTTTTATAAAATGCACTTCATAATGTAGGTCAATTGTAACATGGATCATAAAGTCTTAGTTTATGAAACCCAAGATGTCAAAGTAAAAACCATTGTAGCCAGAATGTTGCAGGTAAGTTTGTCAAGCGGACACACTTAGGACTGATTCATGAAGGTACGTAATGCAAAGAGTTGATATTAATCATGGGATTTTAAGAAAAATCTTAGAATGTTTCCTGAAGATTTCCCCTTAAGTGTAAGACTAGACCCTAGTAAAGAGAAGTTACTCTCAAAACATCTTCACCCTTAAACTTGCAAGGGACAGGACTTTTAAGAGGCCTAACAAACAGAATAGATGACAGCAAGAGAAAAAGGCAGAGGTAATGTGAAAACAAAGGCAAACTAAATTAGCAGTATAAAAATTTTGAAGGATAAAAACAGGTATAATGTCCAATGCAGCATGAAAGGTGAGCAAGAATATCATGTAAAATGAACTTTCTAATCTTGTATTGTTTCCAGAAATTACCCCTTTATTTTATTGTACATATTCAGCATCTAGAAATCAGGCCCATCCTGATAAGCTGAAAGAGACTACAACTAGTCAACTCCTCAAGCGTGAATGTACTTTAAGAGCCAAAAGTAATGGGAGTTTTAAATTTAAAAAAAAAAAAAAAAAAACTGGATAAGCGAAAGCAAAACAGCTACGCCCATGTCTTCAGACATTTTGTAGATGATTGTAGGTGTATGATGTAGATTGCCTGTGCACAGTCTATTAAATAAAGTCTCCACCTCCAACTAGTTCAGTAGATAATTACTTCAGTGATTAATACATTTCAACAATGTTGTGTCCAAAAACTGCTGTCAACCAACTGCTTGAACATAATGAATGACCAGGTCTGAATTGTATTTTTCTTCCCTGACACCAGGTTTCATCAAGCAGTGGTTCAGGGAATATGACAGTCACCCATGGATTGAGCACCAGAGTCCAGATCTGAACCACGTTAAGAAGCTTTAGGACATAACGGCGGAGACTTTAGTGATCCAACTCTCCCAGCAATACAAGATACTGGTGAAAAATTAATGCAACTCTAGAAAGAAATAGAAGGTTGACATTTATTGCATTAGCGTTGTGGCAGATGCAAGTGATTTTATACAATATCAACCACTTTTAAAATGAACGTCATACAGAGGCAGGTTCAACCCCATCTCCTCGGTGAGAAGGTCTGTCTCTGCCTTAGAGACAGAGCTCCTCTAGGTTCCCAGATGAACCAGGGCCTTTTTGAATAGAGTGTACATTCTGTGTTGTAGAAGTCCCCCCCCCAAATCAAAAACAATGTCAGTTCTTGACCAAGGTACTGCACTTCATTGGCAGCTCACTGCTCCTTGTGAATGAGGTCAGATCAATTTTTTCCTACATTACAAGCTCTTACAGGATTACCAGAATACTTAAACGCATCTCTTGCAGTATTTTGTGCAGACTGATTCAGTTGTCAAATTATGACACTTTACTACACATTTACCTGAAGTATGTTTTAACCAAGCAACAGGCTTTTCTATAACCCTGAGGAACATCTACCATTTCTATGTGAAGTCCATTTCCTATTAGCTCTGACAGTGAGACCAACCACTTAAGTTAAAGATATCTAAATACATAAGTTTATTGCATTACAAAATAAAAAAAAAAAAAAAATATTACTCTGCAGTTCTCTTCCCTCGTTTCCCAGGTGCTTTAGAAGCAGGAGCGTCATCAGCTTTAGCAGCCTTTTCTTCCTTTATCACCTTGGTGGCCTTTGCCTTGGGTTTGGCTGCATCAGATGCTCCCTCACCTTCCTTAGGCTCAGCTTTTTTAGCTTTTGGCTTCTTTGCTGGGGCAACCTTTGAAGAAGAGGCTTCCTCAACTTTCTTGGCCTTTTTGGGAGGCTTTGGCTCCTTAAAAAAAAAAAAAAAAAAAGGATATTTAGGTCCAAAAACCAATACATTTGTTGTGAGTCATGTCCCATATGACTACACCACCTTTGACTTGTCCTCTTTGCTTCCAGCATCCTTCTTGTCCCCTAAAAGTTCCATAAAATAAAAAAATATGAATTAAAAACTTACACTGGTTGTAGCAGTGAATCATCAGGTTAGGCTTACCAGTTTTTTTTGGCTTCTTTGCTCCATCCTTGGCTACTTTTGGGGCTTTTTGTACATTGGGATCTTCATTCTCAGATTTTGGCTTAGCTATCTTCATTTTTGATGCAAGCTAAAGACAGACAAAATGAAAAGTTAATGACACTTGGGCCTATTGTAATGAGTCTAGTACACTTGTCTTCTTACCCTAAATTTCCCCATGACACCTGTGGTCACTGTGGATCCAGGAGGCCTCACATACGAGCCGTTCTCCAGCCCTTTGGTCAGCTCTTTGCGGACAAAGTGCTTCAACCTGGCTGGATCCATCAGCCATTTCTGTTTAATATAGTTTTGTATCGCTTGGTTTGACACTCCTTTTCGTGAGTCCAACACTTTAAGTGCCTCCATCACCATGTTTCTCACACAGGGATGATCTGCAATTTTACACAGCTTTGCTGTATCTACAGAGCAAACACGCACACATTTATAACCATAACACAGATCTGATCTCATTGTACTTTTGGAGCAATGTCTATTATTTTCCTTCCAATCAGGTGTTCATTCTCACTGTCGCATTCTGATTTAAAACCATTTACACACTGACCTGTTTTTGTTTCTTCTTTCTGTTCAGGTGAGGCCTCAGCAGGGGGAGGATCAGCTGAGACTGCTGCTGCCTTTTTAGGAGGCATTTTTGAAAACTGGTATAAATAAAACAGCCTCTGACAAGTCTAAAAGTACATTCCCACCAGCTTTAATTCAATGTAAATGGTCCTGAGTTTCACCTTTATGCAGCTGCTTGTGGCAAAAACACCCAGCTGAAGCCCATCCCACCAGGTGCAGTCTATCAGTGTGTAAATAGGAAGCACCAGGGGCTGCTGGGAAAAAGGCTCCATTTCTAAAGCAAGGTAGAGTTTTCTTGGATTTGACCGTGAGCTGCTACTTCACCAAAGGCCCATCAGAGGGTGAAGTGGTCAAACACAGATCAGATACATAGATGTTCTTACCCGAGAACAGTGTGCTCTATTTGTAGAATGTACATCTAGTCACCTGTTTTGTGTGGACAAAGATAACTGTGAATATAAACAGCCTAATATGCAGTTAAGTCTTTGAATGAGTAAATATAAAACATACACAGTGCTTCTGTTGAACATATGTGGTTTTATTTATTGTCATAAACATTGATATGTAAATAGAGAATGACAAAATGACGATTTGATAGTGTGAGACTCAAAACTGCGGTAGAGTTGATCCAAATATAAAGCACCTACTGGGTCTTTTTAATAATGTCAACTGTATGTAATTCACTTCCCACTTCTGTCTGTAGTTTATTGAGTACAAGCTCTATGTATAATAATATGATCAAACAATGACCTGCAGTTCATGTAGTCAGAAAAGCCAGTTTAGTATTTAAAGGACTTCTTAAATACTTAAATACTTAAAAAAAAAACAAAAACAAAAAAACCATTGCCTATCTATCTATCTATCTATCTATCTATCTATCTATCTATCTATCTATCTATCTATCTATCTATCTATCTATC
>JAPQRP010000024.1:21726646-21744498 GCA_037367295.1 Apogon hyalosoma | reverse complement strand
TCTATATCTCAGACAAACACACACACACACACACACACACACACACACACACACATATATATATATATGTATGTATACAAAAAGAACATGAAATAATAAAGCACCTTCCTTGAATCCCAGGCTGTCTACCTCATCATCACTGGCTCATTAATATATTAAATATACATATTATACAGTTTAACAGTAAAGTCATTCTCGAACTGAGTCAGACTATAACATCAGGAGGTCAGAAGGCTTTTAAGGTTTCTTTCCTATGTTGAAAGATTTACATGTTTATATATTAGACAGTGTTATAATAGACAGTGTTAATTACCAGCAGAGACATGTAGAGCTATTCAAAATAAAATAAGACAAATGAAAAACATTTGCATTCTGACATTTGTCTGTATGAAATAAGATCTAAATATACAACATGTATTCGGGGCTTTGTGAAGGTCATCCTGTACTGCATTGTATACGTCTCTGTGGTTTGTCTAATTGTGTTATTTGATTCAGTTGCTTGCTGTGGTTTTCCTGAGACCAGGTTCTATTAAACAATGCATTACAGTCAGACAGACTGGGTCTTTAGTTGATTTTTGGGAGATTACACACTGTTCAGCTTCATCATGGCTCGACACCTGCTGTTGATTGTACTCATTTGTAAGTTAAATCTATTATAAATCGTTACTAACGTGGTAAATGTACTGATACAGACACAGCTACAGATAGAGTCTGAAATGGAGATGACAGCTTAAGATTTTTATTAACGTTAAGTTTATGATTGATTAAAATTCCATGCAAAGGCCTTGTTGACACATTGTTCCTTCAACAGGTTTCTTTTATGGGTTCAAAGTTCAAGGTCAGCTCCTCATTATTATTTTTCATTTCCGTTTTTCACTACTACCTCTATGTACCTGACGTTCATTGTAGACTATTGTTGGACGTACATTTTATGTTTTTTTTGTTTGTTTGTTTCAGCTATTAGTCCACCTAAACTCACTGTAGATCCACCAGTGATCACAGAGACAGACTTGGTCACATTAAACTGTGGGACTCCACCATCTGTTTCTATCTCTCAGTGTTTTTTCTACACTTTAAGAGGAAAAATTGTCAGGAGTGTCTCTTGTTTGCAAAATCAGACACTGACAGGGTCTGAACTGCTTTCAATGGAACAAAGGAGTTCACCTGCTGAAGTTCAAATTAAATGTTTTTACACTGTAAAACATGGAATAAGGAAGTTCAGATCTCCAGATAGTGACATTTCTTCCATATTTATTGACAGTAAGTAAATACTGTTTTCAGGTATTTCATTCTAACCATGTAATATTGACAGTGTGAATACAAGTATAAGTACAGTGTAAATAAAATGTTACAATGTTTTTAAGAACATTTCAAAACATAAATTTATGATTGTGGATGATTTCAAGCAAATTCAGTTTTCATTATTTTAACTTACCATAATTTAAACTTTCTAATATTTTACTGTACTTACATGTTCTCTTTCAGCTCCTCTTCTGACTGTGGATCCTCCAGTGGTCACAGATACAGACTTAGTTCAATTAAACTGTCAGACTCCATTATCTGTGCCTGTATCAAGGTGTCATTTCTACACATTAAGTGGAATACATGTCAGGGACTCATCCTGTGTGCAGACACTGAGAGCAACTGACCTGATCAAGAATCCAAGTCCCCTAGTTAAAATTGAACTAAAATGCTCCTACTCTGGAAAACGTGGAGAATTTTTTTTTCAGTCTCCAAACAGCACCACTTCCTCCATCTTCATTCAAAGTATGCAAATCCTATTTCCAGGTATTGTCATTATTACAACTTAAATGAGAGCATGTAATTTGAAAACATAACTTGTGTTTAGGTGTGAAAAATGTGAAATTAACAACCTTCATTCCCAATCCAGCAGTGGGAGGAAACGGTGAAGGTACATTTTTTTAATCTTTTTTCTTTTAATAGTAAAACAGTTGTTACGTTTGTAATCTCATTGTCTCTTACACTCACACTCATAAATTACACTCTCCAGTAAAGTTGCGTAAAATATTAAACTGCAGCAGCAGAAGGTGGTGAAAGATCGTATTGTATTAATAAACTGATAGAAATTTTGTGTCTGTTTTTAATTTTACTTCCAAATATCATGTCAGATGCATTAATCATATGAACTCCCACAGTATAAGGTGCAGATACATAATAAAAACACAAAAACTACACTGTACAAGTTTTGGCTACACATGATCTGCTCCTTGTATGTGTTCATATTAAACTCTTTTACTGTAGATTTTGCTGAAACAAAGACAAGTTTGATGCAAACGAAGCTGACATTTAGTCCATCTACAGGTGGGTCCTTTTTTATTTAATAATAGTATCTACTAAATAATAACATATTTTACATATTTCTCAAATATTGACTAGTTTAAGTGTTTTAACATTTGTGTACTTGTATTTATTTAGTTCTGACTGTTAATGCTGCCTGAACTTTGACTTCTTTAACTTGTTCTGTGAGACTTACAGGGAAATAATTGTGAATTTCATGTATTCATTTATTCTGACACAGACTTTTTAACTCAACCTATGTATCACTCTTAGTTCAAAGTTCACAGCTACAAACTCTGTAAAACTATTGTCAAGTAACACAATTATAGAGTTTTTCCACTGATTCTCACTTACTCTTTGGAAAATAATATACATTTTCCTGACTGTCTGTCAAAGTGCTTTTCCAATTAACTGAGTCATTTTAGATGAAAATTGGAGCATTTTACATCTACCCTGACAAAAGATTATATACATACCCCCCAAAAACTACATATCTTCTTAAAACAGATTTCTATAGATATTTTAAAACTCTCTGTGTCTTGAAGATCCAAATGTAAGAAAGGCAGCCACTGAAGGCAGCTATGTCTTAGACACAACATCGAAAAAACCTGAAGGTGAGTTGAAGTGCAACCTTAAATACAATTTTGCTTTCATATTGTCAAAGGTTAAACTGACAGACCTGTGTTCCTCTGAACAGAGAAAAAAACTTCAGTCTGGAAGTTCTTCCCATTCATGGCTGGTTGTGGACTAGCTATGGGTGCCATCCTGCTAGTTTCTGCACTTTTATGCAACAAAAAATCTGGTGAGATTAAGCTTAAATCTAACTCTAAATGATTATACACTTCTGCAGACAAATCCCATATTTACTCGTCAAAATATTATGGACTTTCCTGTAATTCACTGTGACTTTGGGCTCTAATTTGAAGTGATCATGACATTTGGCATAAGGTTAAGAGTGTAAAATATGTTCCTTGTATTGGCACAAAATCACAAACATCTTCAGACTGAGATGATCAGGTCAAAGAGCTGATTGTAGACAGTGGTTGTGAACATTACATTTACAATTAACTGAATGGTTCTAGGAGTTGTGGTATATTACAATATGCTATAGCTGCAGTACAATAATAGTGAGTGTCTATCATATCGACCACAAACGCTCTGCTCTGGATATGAAAAGCCATTTGCAGTTTGTACTCGACAAATTGTTAATGCAGTATTATTTGAATAGAATTCTTGTAACTCACAGCAACTAAAATAACAGTTCGAACACGCAAGACATGCATCTGAAAGTGAAACCTCATACGTGTGGGAGACAAACACTACACTGAGGTAGAAATAACCTCCTCTGTGCAGCCTTTCCTTTGTGAGCTGCTCTTACATCCACTTTATTCACTGTTTTCTACGAACGGATAAAAAAAATAAAGAGCTACTTTGGCTCCTCATAGAACATGTATGTATTTATAATGTGTTATGATAATCATGCATGCCCATCATGTTCTTAAATCTACTTGATTGGAAGCTTTTATTTCTGTTGTTTGATACTTGTTACTTTTTTTGCTGAAATATGTTCATGTAACCAACCCTCTTAGTTTAACATTTACTTTTCTGTGCAGGTTCACAGGCGCCAAACAGGCAAGAGCTTCAACAGCAGAATGTAAGTCTGAGAGGCTGTATTAAAGCTGTGTCCCACATGTTTGCATTGTTGCTGCAGTTGTGTTTTTTTTCTATTTGTAGTCTTTCATATATCACATATACGAAACCATCCCTGAGGAGGCGGTTGCATCATCCCTGCAGCCTGCTCTGTACAGCGCTATAGTACAACACTGAGAAACTATCTGTGCTTTTCAGAGAGAGAAAGTCTACAGCCTGAAGAAAAATGTGTAAAACGAGAACATTGTGCACAGAAAATACACCAAGGATGTGTACGATAGAATGTCAGTCAAATGTAATTGTATAATATTTCCCTCAGTTTGGACCAAAATGAGTTAAAGTTTTATTTTTTGTATTTTTTTTTAATGTCATATATGAGTGTGGTAATAGAAGTTTAATTTGATCAAGGTTTAAAGTGTCATTTTAAATACATATCAGTACTTCCTACTAGAAGAACACAACCTGACATTAGTCAGACTTAACACACATTTTTTAGGACTTTGACTCCAACATAGTATTCACCTGACTCAGCTTGACTTGGGGAAGATGGCTTGAGAAGTCATCCTGTTTGGAAGGATATGTCTTCAAAGTCTTTTTCGAAGAAATGATTGGATGATTATTAATTCATTATTATTAATGCCATGTATAACAATCATTTTAAGCAGCCTCTATTGAAATTAGCTGATAGGAAAGGAAAGATGAATGCATAAGGTCTATTAGTGATGTATACTTATGTTCTGTATCATAAGTACAAATATTTACATCCGTGTTTAGCGGCGCTAAAAGCAGTTGAATAGTTCAAATATGTTTTCATGGTTCAGTGTTTTAGTTATGACAACAGTGGTGGAAGAACTGTGCTGTCATTCCTTCAAGTAATGTATGAAGCCATCAGAATACTACTGAAATACTGTCCTGCAGTAAAAGTGATTTATTTCATTCATGCTTTTGGCTACTATTGGTTTATTTCAGCTTTGAAGTTACATTTTTTGTGTAAAGAAATATATAGAAACAATCACTTGTATTCACTTTGGAGTTTAAAAACCTATAGGGCTACAGTAAATTTTCACTCCTTTTTGTTTTTCATAATTTATAGCTAAACTTGTCATGCAGGACAGATGATCAGAAGTTCACATGACTTTGTCTTGGCTTTTAGCAGTGATTCAGCTTTACTTTCACCACAGAAACCGAAATGCTTGAGACTTGACATTTTCTCATGTGTGATGTGCTACAAACATATACACACTCCAGGGTAAATGAAGGAAAATATTTCTTTGTATTTATTTATCAGCTTTCTGAAACATGTGGTTAAGAGTATGTGGTCACTTTGACAACTTATGGATGGACATATCAATGTAACATTCATTGAAACACTTTCATCTTCATCATGCATCTTTATCTTGTCTGCTTCAAAACTGACAGAATAAAGCAACTTCAGATTTACTGTTGTCTCTCTGGTATTTTACAGAAATAACTTAACAGCAAAATAAACTTTAAACATTTGAAGTCTGTGAACTATGACACTGCTGACACTCGCTTTTAGCAATTTACTGCCAAAAATATAAATCATTCTTCTTTCTTTTAATGTATGGCAAAAGTGCATTTTACATTCTGCAGACTGTCACATTAGCCTTTTTTTCTCACAACAAAGAAACATACAGATTTAATATCTTACTGTCACCTTTTGCGCAAAGGATTTCAATTCATTTTTTTTATTTACTATTAACATATTTCTTTCTTTTTTGTCTTTCAATACACAGTCAGGACAAAATGGTAAACTCTCAGTGGCATGATGTGCAAACTCACTAAGCTCTCACATTAGTTTATTTTGCACCATGTTGTTTATATTTTCTGCATTAATAATAAATGTAATAGATGTAGAGCGTTGCCTGTTTGCAGAGGTATGAGCAAATCATTTCTGATTGACCATGTTCTCTATGTGTTTACAAGCATCGTTGTTGCAGATTGAGTCCAGTTTTAATGCTTGAGTCTGTGTCAGCTTCATGGTCACCTGCTGACGGTCGCTGCTATCAGAGGGAACAGAGCTGCCGTTAGAGCGCTGGAGAGACGTGTAGCTGATCCACACTCCATGGCATTTTCCTGGAGAAAATACAATCAAATGTTAAAGACACGGAGCCGTACAGGGAGTTTAGTAACTAACCGTAACTTGGTTGTATCTGAGAGTAACTTTAAAACTCGACATCTCAAAAAAAGTCAAACAGTTATACTTCCTCCAAAACATCAAGAAAACCGCAAATTAATATACATGATTTTTTCATCACACATAAGTGTTTCCCATGAAAAGTTAGTCATTACAGTAGAGCAGGAGAGTGTCAAAATGTGAGCTCCTTACTGCATTTGCAGTTTCACTTTAATATCAAAGTATTAAAGTATTTACCAGGAAAACAAAAGTTTGATTATTATTCATATTCTTCTGTTTATCAGAGAACCATAGTTTTTTATACTCATGGTTCTTTTTTACATGCATATTTATTCTATTTTCTATATTTTATAGTTTTATATGCATATTTGTTCTATCTTGTATATATAGTGCCTGTTTGTGTTTTTTACTGCTGCCTGCTGAGCCAGCAACACTGAAATTTCATTTTTGATGTAAAATCTGGAATGACAAAATAAAAAAACAAATAAAGTTTGTCCAAGTCTATATTAATTTATAAGTATAATTAGGCATTTGTAAGTTCAGCTCATGGAGACATCGTCCAACTGTAGCCTGGGTGAATCTGTTCAGGGACGGGCCAGTCAAACAAACTGTATTTGGCTTGATCAAAAAAATCAGAGCTGAAATGACAAATAAATAAGATTTGATCTGCCCAGTAACATGTTCCAGTTAAATGGTCCTCTTTTGTGTGTAACTGGGATCACTGAAAACACATTTAGGAGAAACTGGAAATATTAACTGGGATATCATCAAGCTATGTGTGGATACAGACTGGAGTGTGGGGTCACATTTTGATACCCTCTGCACCCTAACATGAGGTCACCAAGTTTCAGTTTAATAAAAGATGCAAACTGAGGTCTCATTCACTACTTCTCAGCCTGTAATACAATGGTTGTTCTTGTGTAGAAGTTCCCCTACGTCGATGGCCAGAGCAGTGGCTTTAGGACACATCATAGTCTTTACAAAACTGATACTAAAAGCAGCTTTAAACTAGTTTATATTCATTTAAAATAAACATTATGATACATTAATGATTTTACATACAATCAAATGTAACCTGATAAAGTGTCTTTCATTAACATGATTTAAAATGCTAATTCAATTTTGTCCAGCAGGGGGCAGTGCAGTCATGTAACACAAATTTACTATTATGAGCCTCAAGCTGAAAAACCTGAGAAAAAATTGATAACTTAATTTCCTTTAGGTCAATGACCTCCTGCTGTTCCTGTGATTAAGTATAAAGTTCATTATGTAACTACATTTAAACACACATTCATACCTCGGGATGGAACGGGTGACATGATTCAGGCTTCTTTCTGTCCTTCTGAAACTTCAGTCTGTCACACTTTAGTGACTCGTTGTGTTCAGAGGTGTCAAGGGCGAAAATAAAGCAACATAAGTGCAAAATATGAACTCAAAAAACAATAACATATACAGAATGACATGAAACCAGATTCACACTGCTAATCATAATATTGCGGGTTTGATATTGAAAGGATATACATGATTTCAATGGGGTCCATGGTCACTGGAGGTGCGCTGCTGCAGTCACACTTATTGTCCACAACCACCATGAACAGGTTACTGCTGGGAATCTGCTGAATGACAAAAGATCTGCAGCCCAAGGAGAAACAAAGACTGGAGTCACAATGTCATAATAATACAAGTGACAAACTCAGCAGCTTCTCTGTTAATGTGGGGAAGAAAACAAAGGGAGTCATCAGATGAGTCATCGTGTAGTTAATTTCAGTCGGCCTGAAGCGGTACCTGACGCAGCCCTCACAGTCGATGTTGCCTGTTGTTTCTTTGATGGTGCGTTCAGAGACGAAGGCGGGATACTCGGTGTCGCACGGCACCATCATGGTTTTACCCCGAGATCTCTGCGCTGAACGTGTAAAACATTAAAAGTTTATCTTAACCACAGAAGGTTGACAAAGCAGCTCAATAATCTAAGAAGACACTTCCACTATCTCACATCCATCTTGGTTTATCTTTATGACCATCAGCTTTTGTTACCTTTTACTGAAAGATCAACGTTCCACCAACTGTAAAGGTTAAACTCCAGTAGGAAACTGGAGATAGAAACACAAATATTTTAAAAACAACATTTTTATTGAGAGTAGTCCAATGAATTTGCAACAGCAACTTAATTAATGACAATTTAGTGAATAGTTGAATTTTTGATACTAATAATATATGATTTTATTTTGTGTGATGTGCTCATATACAGTGGTGGTAAAAAAAAGGTTTTTGTCACCCCATGTATTTGTGATATATTGCATTACGAATCACTCTTTGTCATTGAACTCTACCAAGTATTGTTCCATTCTCCAAACCCACATGCACCCTTCTGCACATGCTCTGTTCCATCAAGGCCAAAACTGGATGTTTCGGCAAAATAAGGAAACGCATCCAGGACATGATAAGTTGAAACTGTCAAGAATTTAGTTTAGTCATTTTTTTCTTTGTAATAATAAACAAAAAAATAATTCATATTTATTTATATCTGTCTGATGCAGCCACACCTTTTGAAATACAAAAAAGATTGTTCTGCTAGTATTTCATGATAATATTTGAGATTGTGTAACATTTTAAGGGTGTCTGCAAACTTTTTTCCACTACTGTAAGATGAGCATTAACTTAGAGTTCATTAAATGTAATATTTTTAGGGAGGATTTAATGCAAATTTTCTATTTAAAAGATTTAGGTGACTTTGTAAATATTTGGTTTAGGATCCACTTACACTTCTCACAATATTAACCAATGAATATTTTTAACAGATTGCTTTCATCAATATATAGATAGTTCATGTGTTACTGGGAAACAAGACAGTGTGTGGGAGCTTTTCTTGTTTCCAGAGTTGACCAGTACTCTCTAATGCACCTTTTGCATCTCTCTAGATTTTTATTTATTATTATTATTATTATTACTATTATTAAATTTGTCCATGTGCTGCATTAACACAAAATCCTTACATGACAAGTTCAGTCAGGAGCCACTTCACAACAGAGAAAGGCTAAAACAACAAGACAGAAGAATATTTTGTCAAACACTAGAGTAATTCATGCATGTATATAGATGGAGTGTAACACAGGGTAAAATCATTTGTTCTGATGTCGGCGTCTTTCTTACATCTGATAACATGCGTGCGCTGTCGCTGCTTCCTGCATATTCTCTGCACAGAGCCTGGTAGTCATACAGTGTGATCCTGCAATGCAAACAGCAGCAAGCACAGGACATCAGTAAATAAAACCATGCTCAGGTTAGTTTTACTGTGATGTCCTGTCGAGTGCTTCTGGGAAATATTACTGCTCAGACCTTTTGAAGGAGCCCATCTGCAGAAGTTTGTTCATCACAGCACCTTCAACCTCTCCAAAGAAGAGCCCTGTCTGAGAGAGAAGGTGTGTCACAAGTTATGAAGTTAACAAACACAATACCAGCCGCTGATGGAAAGAGCATCCATTTGTAACTCACTGACAATAACTCTTAGATAGTTTAAGATGTTTTAGTCTCAGATCACCAACGAAACCTGCTCCAGACAAAGTTAGGTACAGGGTAAAATTCCACGATGATTTGCTCCAGTCAGTAAACCTAATTTGTAAAACATAAAATCCTGAGCTGAATCAGGAGGTGGTTTTCTAACTCTTTAACCCTACTTTGTTAAACAGACCCAGATATTGTATCGTGATTATAGTCACCTTATAGAAGTCATCTATGTTTCTGTCTGTGCGCTCAAAACAAGTATGACTCTTTTTGCTCCTGAACCCCCAAAATTAAAAGGGTTTATCCACACAGATCAACTTCATAGCACAGCAGTGTAGACCCAGAGTCAGCACAGTGAAGGGTTTATCCAGCTGATCTCTTCCAGTCTCTCTAAAGTTCTCATGAATACTGCTCACCACATTTTATACCAATGAAAACCTGCACCTTAAATCCATAAACGCCTGCTTCTGTCACCCTGCTGCCTTCAAAATCCAGTGATTTTCAGTTGTGATGTGTGACTGAATCAGTCTGTCTTTAAAATGTGTGTCTTTGTTTCCATTATATAGTGACACTTTCTTAGATTTGTATCCACAGCCTTGTACACAGTACCTGAGCCTGGTTCTCTGTGACAAGAATGAAGCCATTGTTGTCAATGAGATAACAGTTGATGTCCTGTCAGGGGCAAATAAAAAGACTTTGTAAACACAACAATAAAATAAACATAAAACTGAATGGAACTGGCTAGAGTGAAAACTTCTTTTCATTCTCACCTCGTTATCACAGCTGATGCTACATTTTCCATCAAGAGCCGTACACTAAGCACAAAACAGATGGAAATTAGTTTACACCTAAATAAAATATATGTTTTTAACCCTGTAAAGCCCGAACCATTAAATCATTGACAGAAAATTCCTGCTCTTTGAAACAGGAGCCTTCATCGGTCCTTTTGAACAACCAAGGATTTTTTTTTTCTCTTTTTTTTCAATATCAATTTCCATATATGAGTTTCAATTTTGTGTCATATTTGTTACATCGGGTCTCAATGCTCAACAAAAACATAATATAACACAAACATGTCTAATAAATTGGTAATTCCTTTTCAAAATTGTCAAAGTTCTGCCTCTTTCCTCATTAATGACAATTTGTAGTGACACTGGAAAGGCCTCTGGTGGATTATCCATCTATTGCATGTATATAATTGTATACATCAGGTTTTCCAAGAAAAAAAAAATCACACTGATCATGTAGAGGGCTTCAACACTTATGGATCAAATATGATACATTTAGCGTCATTGGGTTAATATAAGATAAGATAAGATAAGATAAGATAAGACTTTATTTATCCCACAGTGGGGAAATTTCACAGTAAACAGCAGCAACATACAACAAGCAATCACAAAGCAAAAGACAGGTAGAAAAACCACAAGTGAAAATGACTAATATAAAGAGAAAAATAAGAATTTTCATATTTATACAAATACTTATTTAACTAAAGAATTTGAATTAAAAATTAAATATTATTTATGTTTTTACATCATCATCATCATCATCATCATCATGGTGGCACATGTACATGGTGTGATATTGGGGGGGGTTACTGTGTTGCTACCTGTCTGCAGGCTGTCCAGAACTTCCTCTGAAAAAACTCCAGCTTCATCTGGATCCCAACAGCTGAGCACAAAACAAGGATATTAAAGGGGTTCTATGTAGTAATATTCTAAACTCTCACCAGCAGGGGGTAGTCGTGTTCCAGAGCACATTTAGGACAACCAAAACCACCAACAAGTAACAGCTATGTATCGACAAACTGTATCAACTGCATAAAGTATTAAGCTTATCTGTTTTTGGCATTATTACGTTTTTTCTTCAAACAAAAAATCAGTTTGTTGTTTTGACAGTGGGTAAAATAACACTGTGTCTTATAATCTTCATGTGCTGCATCAGCTGATAGTTTACATTATACCTCTGTGTGCTTAGCTGTGTTCTTAGACAGAAAACAGACACAGTGAAAACACAAATCACATCACAAATCACATCAACTTTCTGTCTGATTTGTGTTTTCAATGGTGTCACTAAATATCTGTTTGGGATCATCCAAACAAGGACAGAACTGTCACAGTCTGGTGTGAACTGTGGATCAACAAATAACCAATTTAGGAAAGATAATAACGTCACATAATAAAGTTTTATCTGCTTAAGTCTCATAATCAAACTCAGTCATGTAGAAGAAATGCAATAATTTCAGCATCAAACTCCATTCTTTACATTTAGAGCTGTGTCCAGTGGTGAAAACAATAACAGTGCTTCTAGGTTTATCACTTTGTCACCTTCTTTGACTCTAAAACTTGTTTCTTAGTGGTTCTCACCCCATCTCATCACTTTCTGTCTCTTTTCATATTCAGTGTATATTTGTACAATTCCATACACTGGCATCAGTGACTTAGCTTCAGATGTCTTTATTCTCAACACTGTAATGATCAATTCAGGTAATTTTTTAATGTTTGAAACAATAAATACTACATATATTCACTTTAAACTCTGCTTTGAAAATGGTTATAGCAGAATAATAACTGATGTTGAGAGCTGCAGTAAATAACAGATGGTTATAGAAGATTTTACCTGCAACAATTGGAGACTTTCTGTCATCAAGTAGCTGAATAGCTGTACTCGCCAAAACCACGCTCTTATTTTCCCGAGCTAAAGTCATAGAGCAGAAAAAAACACATCATTCATTCAGATGGAAGCGTGTGGAGAAAATTACACTTCCACATCACTAGATGGCGTCCTGAACTCAGCCTCAGCTGAGTGGCTCAAAAGAAAGCAGCGCCAGTCCATTACTTTACTGTAATGGAGTCCAGTCAGAGCTTTTTCTACAGCCAGATGCCTCTAATAATTCTGAAATGGGTGCTGTGATAGGACATTTTACGTTATGATGGCAAAGCCTGAGTGGATGCAGTCATCATTAACAGAGGGAAGGAGGTAAATGCCCTGGAGAATGAGTTGAATTCTCCATCCTCTGAGTAGGAGCCACATTAACTGCTGTGCTGCGCATCCTATCAGTGGAAACCAGTAAAAACCACAATCCATGGCAGAAAGTGGGACACAGAAAAAGACAGATTTACATGTTAAAATGCAAAACGACTTCCCACTACTTTTTATACTGCTGCTGCTTTTGATTATAGAAACTATACAGAGGTGGAGTTGCAGATTATTAAAAATGATTCTTGATGATGATGATTTTTTCTTTGTTCTTCGTACCTGTGCTGAAGGGGATGGAATAGAGAAATGTGCCAGGGACCTGCTCTGCTGCTCTCTTGTACCACAGAGGGAAGTGATCAGCATTAAACACACCCTCCTTGTCCTCCGCTGTCAGGAAATCTCTGAGGAAGCACACAGAGAGAAGTGATGTGAGGAGCCAAGGATTAGATTCATCAGACTCAATCACAGTCGTGCCTCGCTCTGTAAGTAATGATTAGAGAAATGTTGAGCAGTGGCACTCACTGATTGGAGAGCTGATCTGCCGCTACAAACAGCTTCGTTCTTGACAGGCCGGTGCGAGTTCCCAGGAAGGTGATCTCCACTCCTTTGTCTGAGTTCCTGTCCGTAAAATGCAGATCAGGGATTGGATGTTGATAATGTGTCAAGAATAATTTTTAAATTATGATTAAAATCTCTTCTACTAAAAACATCCTTCAACAAGTCCATAAACCCCTAAATGGTTTAGGCCCAGAATTCATGTCTGACGTGCAGGTAGATGTTAGATTAAGTACCTATAACTGAATTCTAAAACTTACAACCTTTTTCTTACACTATACCGGTAAGTCTTGAGTTCTGTACTTTATTTTATTTACATAATGCACATTTTTAAAATATAAATTTTTCATTAGTATTTATGTACTTTTGTATTTTAAATAATTGATCTGGAAGCATTTTTCTGTGTAAAACACAATGATTTGCCCTCATGTATGAAATGTTCAAACAAATAAAGTTATTTCAGCTAAAGTTTATCCAAAGTAAATAATGAATTCTCTTAAAAATACGGAGAAAGCGAATGTGCATTTTCTTACAGTCATCAGTGTATTCTATGTTGTATTTTTTCTGATTGTCTGTGAATTTAGCAGCATGAAAGGATGTTTCTTTCCCAATATGTTCCATGTCTGGCCATGACAACTGATAAGCACTTGTAATTATGTCTGATCTTTACACTAATAGGCTAAAAGCACAACATGGGCTGGGCAGTATTACTGTTGTTGACTGAAACTGACAAATGTCACAGATGTCAATGCCTGATATTTATGTAATTTGTTGTATGAAACATTGTTTTTTAACAATTTGTCAATGACTGAATTTGTGTCAGGGCTGAAATACATTCAAATGGTTCCATTTTTTATATAACCTAGATTTCTTTGATTCCCTTATATAAAAGGGGAATAATAATTATTTAAAAAAGAAACCACACTGTTGCTGTTGACAGAGAATTCAACATTTAGTGCATCCTTAATTAAATCGGTAAAATGACAAACCTTGCAACCATGTATTAATTCTTGTGTTGTGAAGTACCACTGTTCTTACTCTGACTTGTTGAGGGCCAGTCCGGTCCAGTAGGCCTCCAGCGGAGCAGTGACAACAGCGTCAAATAAAACCTCCTGGATCAGCTCTCTGTCACCTGCACAGCACAGACACACACCTACATCATGCAACCCATCTGTCATCAAGAGTTTTATTTACTGTCTGTGCTTGAGCTGAATTTGATGCAGTCTGAGAAAGTCCTTACATTTGAGATGTGGTCTGCGGCCCGTCATGAAGAGCTTGATGGCTTGAATCTGGGTCAGGTGACGATGCTCGTGCTGTTCCTCCGTGTTGCAGTAAGTCCTGTGGTCCAAACAGAGCCACATAGTTACATCACAACATCCCTGATGAACACAGAGGGATAACCTACATAACGCATGACTGCCCGCTTCCATAACCCCAGTGTTACCATTCATCTGCCAGGGCGACATCTGGCTGTTCCAGATCACGGAGCCCTGAAAAACACAAGTCAGTAACGCTTCAGCAATGCCAGCCTTCGATGACTGAAGCAATAAGCTCTCTGGTCTCGTAACCCACTGTACTCAGACATTTGTCAATAAACAGTGACATACCTGCTTCGACTGAAACATTTCCTCTGAAGAAGTACTTGCCATGGCCTCTTGAGAGAGCTACTCCGACACTGACAACACAAACAAAGAGGAGAAAAAACAACCTGAGTCAGTCAGGAACTGAGACGTGCACAGACAGGATGTCTATGAAGAATGCAATAAACGTCTTCTGCACCTGAATGGAGTCCCTTTGATGTCCGTGTAGTAATAGTCATTGTGCATCTTTAAGACACGTCTCTAAGAGAACAGAAAAAGAAGCGTAGCAGCAGAAACAACATGGAGAACAGCCTCCGTCTGATAAGCATCATACACCTTTATCTGCATGCTCACCCCTCTATCCACTGTCTTCATCACCTCCATGGAGAACGTCCCCGTCCTCCTGTTCACCATGGCGTTACGCAGCTGAAAGATAAAGCACAAGAGACACACGGAGCGCAGAAGTCTCAGGTCATTGATTGTGAGATAGTGAAAACAGTGCAGTCACAGCTTGATCATCAGGAAGAACAGAGGGGAGACATAAAGTGTAAATACTTCATGGATATGGATGTGGAAGGAGAACTTTCAGGTATCCTCATTTTAATATTTTTACCTTTTAGTTCCTACAATGTCACACAATTACACTATATCCTCTGGAGACCCAGGAAAGTAAAAGTTTTGGATTTTTTTTTTTTTTACATTAAATAATAGCTTGGATTAGAAACATCATGATGTAACAGATACATTTTTTTATGCACTGTTCTTTGCAGTGGACGGATTTTTTTTTTTTTTTAAAGTGAAGTTGTGAAACTCTTGTTCTCTACAGGTGACAAAAAAGGAGGATATGGACAAAAATACTGGGACACATCATACCTACAGCTTTTAAGACTTCCCAATCCCATTGATTTAAAATATTATCATCATAAAAAATGTTTAAGTCTGTTGTTGTCAATAATTATCATAATAAATGTAAAGTTTAAAAGGTGGTTTTAATTCCTCAGTGATAGTTTAGTAGAAGGAATCAGATGATTACTTATGGTTTAAAATGAATATTCACGGTCAGAACATGACACACATATTTATGACATGAGCAAAATGAAATAAAAACAAACTCTGAAGCACACTGAAAGCATAAATGACACTGTCAACAAAATTTACCCTA
The DNA here is from genome assembly GCA_037367295.1 of Apogon hyalosoma. Classification (NCBI taxonomy): domain Eukaryota; kingdom Metazoa; phylum Chordata; class Actinopteri; order Kurtiformes; family Apogonidae; genus Apogon; species Apogon hyalosoma. The sequence goes on along the minus strand of JAPQRP010000024.1, from coordinate 21,728,615 downwards.
AAGATGAAATAAAACATTCATCACAGTATAATATTATGACTTTTATCATTTTGTAGCCCAGTCCCCTGTTAGCAACAAAATCCCTTGAATTCTTTAATTTTTTAATCAACAATTCTTATTTTGCGTCATTGCACGGCTGATCTCAACCTAAATGGATGAGACAGTAATTCTAAATATTATGCACAGTAAAATTAATAAGATGAATACAATGTAAAAGATGACAGCATAGACGATCACTGTACTGTAAAGAAATGGCATCATCACATTTAGAGCTCTGTTGCTGACATCGAACAAATAAATTGTGGGATATTGTAAAGTTAAAGTTCATTATTTGTTGTATGTTGTTGTTTATCTGAAGTTAAATAAGAGATAAATGTCCTTCACTGGCCACCATTTACTTTTATACCTGCACTTTATTTTTTACATTTTTACTTGATGAAAAAATGTTAAAACAGTACTTTTATTTTAACCATAAGTAGTTCTACTCAAGTAAAGAATGTGTGAACTTTTGCAGTCTTTCTTTCTTTCTTTCTTTCTTTCTTTCTTTCTTTCTTTCTTTCTTTCTTTCTGGCGTGCACAATTATAAGGTGAAAATCTACTATGGCATCCCACGAAGTTGCATTTACGATGAAAGAACATAGTGAACCGTACAAAACATATGCTCAAATGTTTCCAGATGTACAGTATGCTGTATGTCTGACACATACTATGTCATCTTTGTCCTCCCACTCCACTTCAGAAAGATCCACACTGCTGTAGTTGGGCTTCCTCCTCTTCTGACCCTCCTGATACTGCACAGAGGAACACAATGCACCAGACTTAATGATCGTTTTTGTGTAGAGACATTTCATTTTAACTAAAAGTCATGGCTCAGAAAAAATAACTAATGTAGCCTGACCCAACTGTGAAATTAGAATGTTACACATTTTTACTTTGAAATGCCTTTCTTGTCTCGCTGAAGGCTCACTGTAGGCTGTTATTTATTAAGCCCTGATGGAGGTTTTTGCTGAGTAATTATTTAACAAATCATCTGTGAAATTAACACTGTCAGGTAAATTAAAAATAATTAATATGATTGATAGGAAATTCACGCTCAAGCAAGTCTACATCAGTGCATTAGACTGTACATGTCATATCACTGTATGTAGTCCAGACCACAAAAAACGACAAGTCAATGACTACAACCACAGCACAGTTTTAGCCACAGAGACACTCACAAGAAACTAACACAGACCAACACACACAGATAGAGTTGCACATAGAGGAATAGCACTAACACTGGCACACACAGATCCACTAGCACAGCCATAGCTCCTGAGGAACCAGCGGTCCCAGGGCAAGCGGCTGTGGTCTCTGCCAGCGAGTGTTAAGTTACCTCTGGGAAATCTCAGGCCAGCCAGCCCTATGAGTGGCCTTTATCCCTGCATGCATACATCAAAGGAAAAGGTGGGGATTACAGACTATACGAGCCCATTCAGACTCTTATCCAGAAAACACATTTGTCTCTGTGTGCCCTTGTCATCATTTTGGTTATGCATACAATTGCATGGACAAAACAAAAAGGAAAAACAGGGTTAAGTCAGGGAATGCTGTGCCGTGTTGCAAAAAAAAGAAAAAGTTAAGAAAATTATTTACCAGAGGCCTGAGGTCTGGATGTGTCAGGATGTAGCCATTATTCGTAATGGCAAACACATACCCATGGATCCCTAACTGGAGACACAAAAAATATACGCATTTTAATTAATTAATACATTCATTTCATTTGAGCGATTGTGTAGACAGCTGATTGTACCATATGTTTGGGGATGAGCTTCATCAGCTCCTGCAGTGGGATGTCTGTTCCTACAACCCCCAACAGAATACCCTGATTCTTCTGCACGAAGAGATTCAGACACACATTAAAAACTTCACAGAAATGTACATGGACAGACAGACAGACAGACAGACAGACAGACAGACAGACAGACAG
>JAPQRP010000024.1:21699159-21725447 GCA_037367295.1 Apogon hyalosoma | reverse complement strand
ACACAGAAAGGTCCCACCCCCATCAACTGGTGTTGGAATCGAACCCAGGACCTTCTTGCTGTGAGGCACGAGTGCTATCCACTGCACCAAAATCGCCCCAAAATATACACCCTAAACTAAATAAAAAATAAGCTCATATCTGATTTTTCATCTACTGATAATTAAAACAGAGTGCATTTTGTTTACATTGTTAACAGTGTGACTCAGGAAGAAATAAAACAGCCTTTACGATTTGATATTTTTTGTGACAATTACTGACAAAAACTGACATGAACATTTTTGTCATGGAAATATTTAGTATTGACAGGTATGGGAAGACCATTAGTGTGTCCCAATATCTTTGTCCATATAAAGCATTTCAACTTTTAAATGAAAAATCATATAAAATGGTATGAAATGCAACCTCACATTATAGCAAAAAAAAAAAACCACTGTCCTTCCTACATCTCACCTTAAAACATTTTGCTGTAAGAGATGACCAAACTGTAAGTGGATACCAATGTTATCTTTAGTATATTTATTTATATTTTGGTTAATTTGCTCTTTAGTGCCAAGGAAATAAAGAAATTATCATTAGAGATCTTTATTATAGGTCTTTCAGGCCTTACAGTCATTGAATGACTTCATATGAAATGTCTTCAATACTATACTTACTATACTTGAACACAATAGATAAATATCGGCTCGCATCATTGCTGAAGTAACTTCCTATTTGCCAAATGGCCAGTGTCAGTTAATAGGCCTATATATGTCTGATATTGATTTGCAGATAAATCAGTACATTTCTTATTGCTATAAATTAAAAACTTGATACACTGCCCATCCCTGCAATAATTCACATTAAATGTAATAACAATGTCCAGGGGGTTTCAGTGTCATCAGTACTTAATAATGACTTTGCTGTAAGTGAATGCACAAACAGAACGTGTCAAAATCACAAGAGAGATTTGACACAGATATACATGTTTTCTGGTCAAAATGGTTAAACGCTACATCACAGCCAGAGTTAATCCTGGTTCTGGCCTTTTTGTTGTCAAACCTGAACCATGTGCGGCTCATGTGGAGCCGGGTTAGACAAGGTTAATTCTGTGGGATGAAAGCTGACATAATTGAACACATGAGCACTGTTAAAGTAGGTCTACTATTCCCTCACCTCATGAGTCAACATAGCTGAGTGTGTGTGTGTGTGTGTGTGTGTGTGTGTGTACTTGATGTTCATTTGTGTATGTGCATGTTTATGAGGCAAATGAGCTGTGAACGGTAGTGTGTACTAGCTAGCTTGACAAAATGAAGAATGGTTGGGCCTTATATTCATCACAACACACAATAGAAGTGAAAACTGGACCACTTCAGTCCACACACACGCACACACACACACACACACACACACGCACACACACGCACACACACACACAGGTAACGCTTGTCTTGGACGCCTAACCACCACCACTACCATCCCTCTCTCTCTCTCTCTCTCTCTCTCTCTCTCTCTCTCTCTCTCTCTCTCTCTCTCTCTTCCATTCCCTCTTTCCCTCCCTTGGTCTCTCCTCCAATGTCAGTTTTATTATGGGCTTTAGGAGATAAAATGCAATGATCCACAGAATGATGAATGGTGTGTCTAAGGCTGAGATACAAGAGCACACACTCCAGAGGACAATCTCCCAACCCTTATGTGTGTGTCTGCGTGAGTGTGTGCACGCTCATCGACTCCATTCTGAGGAGAAGTACAATAAATGCTTCTCCACTGCTTCTGCCCCTTAGAGAAAAGAGCTTCCACTCACTATATACTTCCTAGGAAATACTAACACACACATTTGAAAAACAATGACAAACAGAAAAACACACTACTACATACAACCCGATGTAGAGTCTCAGTGGATACCAGTGGCTACTGTTCCAGAAATAATTCAGACCTGGATAATTCATTTCTACAAATAAATTATGTGGCCTTAACTCAGCTCTTCTGGTGCCATGAATTCTAATATGGAGGTGCACAACGTGCTCTGCCCTGAGGTAAGTAGAGATATGTTGTAATATCAAAATGATCACATTACAACATGATGACTTGCATAACATAATAAATTTCATGCTGTTATGTGATTTACTGTAAAACAAAACAAAACATAAAACTCATGGTTAAGGAAATACATGGAGAACAGATAAATAGTGAAATATAGATCATTTATGCAGTTTATACAAGTTCTATGTTATTGTGCTGTAATGAATTTGGTAAATAATACTGTGATTAGTTACTTCATATTGAGGATGATTTTAACATGCATAAGGCTCAAGAGAAGCAAGATTAGGACGTAACATCAGAATCTAAGGTATCAGGGATGCACAGGTCTCTAATACACCCATGAACCACATCCATAGATCCTCCTGATCCTCTACCTGATCAATGAAAAACAAACAAACAAACCTGGAGCTGATTGGATTCATTAGAAATGTGATATTACGCCTTTACAAAACAAATTTTATTGACTACACTAACTCCAGAGACAGTGGGTGATGGTCATGTGACATCATCGACCAATCAGTGTTCTCCGAATACACACAAGACACCAACATCAAACATGTCATATGTAACCAATGAAAAGTACACACACTGATTTATATCTGGATAATCTATATCCCTCTATCTGTTCTGTGGACACCTTTTACCAAAGCATAAAATTCAAGTTTTTATTACATTGTAACGTGAATGTTTTCATGTTTTAATGTAAAAATAATCACATTATAACGTGATAATTTTCAAATCATCACAGTATCGTATGAAACCTTGTTTGTTCTAACAATAGTCTGATGAATTTTTATATTTATGACATGGCAGCAGTATGTTTCTGTGAGTTTCAGGCCTTTGATAATATTAAAGGCCTGCTATATGATTCAGGCCTTCTAAATTAGAACTACTTACTTTGAAGGGAAATAATTGCTCAGGGGCAGGACTGCAGGTAATATAATGGCCGAATAGTCAGGTATTGACTTTTTCCTGCTACAAAAAATTGTTACATCAGCTTTAAAAAATCTGTTTTCAATCAACCTATAACTGTGAGGATGTAAAAATGTTGAGAAAAGCATAATCACACACTTACTGGATTATTAAAAGTCTCAAAAGTAACAAGTAGGTTTATATTTACCTTATGAGCCTGGGAAAGCTGAGGGAAAAGAAGAGACACATAAAGACTGAAGTGTCCATTGCAGCATTTTTAAAGCTTTCATATTCTGTGCTGACTTTGTGGACACAGATGTACATGGAGGGGAAATCCATGCAGATTAATGAAGCTCATAATGAGGAGTCGTTTCAGCAGTATGAAGAGTAATGATGAGGGAGCAAACACACACATGTACACACATACTGTACCAAGATGAACAAAATGACATGAAGGCTTTACAATGTCCTGCAATGCAGCACAGTTACACTATAAGCACCTACAGCACTTTAAGGAGAACTTCCTGACCAAATTATATCCTGTCGTGTCAAATAATCTGCCCTTATTCTTTTGTTCACACTCTGCAGGCACATACGTACATACAAACACATAGTATGGTTAGCTGACAGTATGAACTCATTTCTGTAAAACCCACTTACTGCGCTATCCACATAAGCTTCAGTCCACACTGTGTCATGCTCATGGTCGATAACCTTTGGCCGGCTCATGACGTGAAGATACCTCATGACATTCTCCTGAACATCTGCTAAGGTGGAGATCTGACTGAAATAACCTGCAATAAAAAACACAAGCTCACATCATCCTCTGTAGTGTGTCCAACCTACATTTCAGAGTAAAAGAGCACCTAATGTCTAGATGTATTTAATGATTATAAATGTTAAAGTATTAAATACCTCACTACAAGAAAATCTAAATAAAATCTTTGATGTTTATTACGTTTTAACACTATACACAATATATAAAGCCATACATTTGACCTGGTGCTGCCTATATAATGTCTCAACAAGATTTGATCAGTTTTCTAGTAAAAAAAAACATATCTTGAATGATAATATAATTACATAAAACTGTTGTAATATTGGACTTCCATTAGACATACCTTTGGGTCTATACTTTACATGATCATATGTTTTTATGTAAAATCTCACCTAAAAAGTAATCACTTGCTATGATTATGACATTAATGTAATAATGAAAGGAGAAAAAAACTCCCCTGTAATGCAGTTGCAAGAAAAAACTAAAATACAAAAGTGCACTTTAGTGAAAAGCTGCAGCATTGCTGATGGTTCCTACATTTCTGCACTCTACTGTGCTGTGCTTTAGTGACACAGCGGCCATTTGACTTGCTGTCAGCTCCTGCTGCTGCTGACAATCTTTCATATTGGACATGTGAGGTTACTTCACAGTGGGGGACTGTATGGGGAAGGGGGTTTGGGGCTAGTCTCCCCACAATCCCTCTGTGATCTGTTTTCCTGGCTGTGACTTTCCCTTCCAGAGGGCACTCATCCGGAGCATCGACACGTGGGAGCCATCAGCAGTGAGCAGCCGAGGGGGAGACACTCTGACAGGAAGAGGGATTAGAGCGGATTGACCTCTGACCCCCCGAGTGCCACTTCATTGCCTCTTGGCAGAAAGAGCCAGCACATACACACATGTGCACACAAAACATAAACATACACGACCAAACTGCACAGATACCTACACATCCTCCAGCTATCAGATTAAAGTACAGAAATTATACATCAGATTCAACAATCTGATACTGAGCTGTCAAATAAAGTGTTATTCAAAAAATGGCCCAAACCTTTGTTGGCACAAGCCATCCATTTAAGGTTGTCGGCAAACGCAGACTCTCGTCCAATCAGGTAAGGGAATATACGCACCTGTGTAGAGGACACAGATGTCAACAGTTAAGATAAAGGCAGGATGAAAAATCCTCATGACTAAACATACAATGTTTCACTACTTTTATACTTCTTTTTCATTCTTAGCAATTCATTTTTTATCCTAAGCCTACTATGTTAGTTTTTTTGACACTAGATAAAGAGGAATTTATGCAGTTAAATTGAATTAATTTTCTTTTGTCAGGGGTAGGACATAAGGGCATGTCCCACTGTCCTTTTAAAGAACACTGTGTGACACTTTGCCAAACCTACATGGCTCATTGACTCCAGATGCTTTGCTAAGCATAAAGCATATAGAAAACACTGAATGGCTGCCATATAGAGACCCTGAGGGTGTGTGAGGGGGGATGGGTATCCTGCCAAATACTGCCCTGTGTCCTGCCAAACGCTGCCAACACACATATGCTTGAGAGAACAGAACAAAAGCCCCTGAGCTGTTGTTTTTACCGCTCTGTGAATGGCTCAGCAGTCCATTTTATTCCAGTTGCATTTGGGAAACCTAACAAAAGATTTCAAAGTCAGAGTTGAGTCTGAATGTGTGGAGAGCAGAGCTGTGGGAAATGAGGTTCAGAGCCTTTGAGACTGAGCTGCTTGTACAAGCTTTGCCCTTGAAAGTGCTTAATTTCCTTACTTAATCCTCTTGGGGAAAAATATTGCTCTGTAATGTGTCAACACACTGAAAAACATCATATCAGTGTGGATTTTACATCACAGGTAATGAAGTAAAAACCAATTCCTCAAAATGTCAAGACATGAGCTCCTCCTGGCACATTGTATTAAAATATACATCATTCCCTGCAGGGGAAAAAACTGCAGAGTAAGCAGAAAATCCACAAAAAGGACACGTGTAACATTAGAAATTAGCTACAATATAGACAAGAGGGAATAGAGTCTCACCTTTCTCTCTGGCCAGTTGTACTTCTCAAAAACATCATCATACATTTCAGTCGCTCCATCGGTCACAAGCATTATGGCCTGGCTGCAAACACTGCCGCGACCAGTCTGGTTAAACTGCAGGAAAACACACACATATGACGACACATGAAAAGTAAAGCACATATTTGATATTATTATAACCATTTTTAATATCAAATCCCACATTTTTCTACATTATCATCTCATAAATATCCACTCCTGTTGTGTATTATGAAGTTATCTGGTACAGCAACTATAACATCATTAGATAATAAAATGCACTGATTCTCAGGGTAAATACATCTCAGGAATGTGGTGGTCTTTATTCTAATGGAAGAAGATGCATCGCAGTAATTAAGCAGTTTATTGACCTGTAACAGAGTGGGTGGAAAGAGAAAGCGGGACCCACAGTGACACGATCACAGGCTCAAACCTGCTGTGCACGGCTGCTCTGCAAACACATGGGTATCACAAGGCCTTTGTCAGTTTGAAGCCTCTTATGCCTCTTTGTCCTGCAATAACATTGCCTGTATCTTTCCTTTCTGCTGTTTGTTCTTTCTCATTTTTCATCTAATGCAGTGCAGGATGGAGCATGCATATTATACTATCATTTCTCTGACTCTCAATTCATCAGAGAAAAGCAAGGATAGAAAGTATATAATGCATGGATTATATTGTGCTTTGAGGCTAAATGATCTAAAAGGTCACTAGACTTGACTTGACACACATATTCTGGATATTAACATAGATGCATACAACCCAAACATTAAAACAGCAACAGTGAATTTACAGAATTACAGTGTGTGAATCTATCCATATTCAATCAAACTAAAGGACACACACCTCCAAAACTGGGGCACAGTGCAACAAATGCATTGTCTTGTGTAAACTACAGTTTAGCAGGAGTGGGATTTAAAAAAAAAAAAAAAAAAAAAAAAAAAAAGAGAGAAAGAAATCATATTATTCAGTATTACTCTACTTATCTCAGAAAACGTTTGGTCATATGAAATATAATTAACACCTCTAGTTACTAACAGAACGACTGTGAGGTCAGATTAATCATCCATAACACTCATCTCCAGCCTTGTCAAACCCTGGCTTGAGAGTTAAATTAATGCTCTTGCCGAACACGAAGGTAAATAATTAAATGAATAAAGGTAAGTGTAATTTATTTCCATCCTCCCATGAGAGGGTGCAGCTTGGATCACATCATTGCTTCTCTTTCAGCTGACAAGCACCACAAGTGAAAATGCTGCAGTGCTCTTCAACTGAAGTGACTTTGCTTTTGCTTTTGATCTGGTCTCTGATAGGCTGGAGGCTAACTTCATTCTCTTGGCAGCGGCGTACCAATGAATTTCAACAATAGGCTACTGGCTACCTGATTACCATATTCATTGCAGGGCTTTAATTAATCTGACAAACGCAGAGGTAAATGCTGCGCTCTCTCAGCTTCAGCAGTGCAGCCAAAGCTTGCCTGAAAACAGGGAGATAAAAGGAGTGCAGCGTGTCTCCTGGCCTTATCTGTTTTGTGTTCCAATCAGCCACATTATTAATCATTGACATTAATTAGAGCCATTAATCACTCTTCAGAATAGATGTGTCTGTGTTTGGAGGGCGGAACAGGGATAGCACTGGAGCGTTTCGACAGGCAACACACCACCCAAACACTCTAATATATCGGACTAGAGTGTGCTACTTTTCATGATTAGTTGAAAACATACAGAGTGATGTACTTGAACACTTTGCTTGCTACAACAAATGTGGCTTGTAAATAAAAGTTTTCCCCATGTTCTGGTCAAGTGGAGCCATTGAATTAAATGAAAACAAAATGCATTTGTGATAGTCGACCACATGCACAGATTCATTACTTCATGTCAAATGAATCCACAGACGAATGATTTATTTTGAGAAAACTCATAAACACTTCACCGCATTGTCACACAATCATCCAACCAGTGAAAAAGCATTAAGTTGATCTGCTTCATGATACAATATTTCTATGAGCTATAGATGGAAAAGATTTATGTTTATAAAGCATCCCTATTAACAGACATCAACAGGTTGATGAAAAGATGTTTACTGTACTGGAACTCACATCATTCAGGATTGTAAATGCTTCGGTCAAAGCGTCACCCAGCAGCCCGATGCCTTTGGCAAACAGCTTGTCCAGATGCTCACGGAAATGCTGACAGATAATGATGAGAGTGGAAAGGAAAGGTCTAAACATTACTCACACAACCTGATACGATCCACATACATTAATTATGTGTCTGTTTGATAGGACTCACATCTTTATTTGTCCTGTCGGCCCGGACCAGCGTGCCATTCAGACAAGGCTCTACATAGTGGATCTCCTGATTATACTGTGAAAATATAAATGACTTTTACCTGGTAGTAAAGATAATAACCCCCCTCTATTTTCATAAATAAAAATAAAAATGTAAAGCTCTTAAAACTAATCAGCAGCAATAACATTGGAGGGGAAAGAAACATACTGTAGATGTGTAACTACTAACACTGCACTTATATCGATTCAAAACTCACTGCAATGATGTTGAAGAAGTCATCGTCTCCCAGAGTGTCCAATATAGAGGAGACAGTCTGTCTAGCGATGGTCAGCCTCAGTCCTTTCATGCTGCCACTGACATCAACTAAGATGACAACATCCTTAGGAGATGTCGCCGCCTGAATGTACCTGTGACATTAAAGGGACATTACACCGTTGGACTCTGAGAGTGTTAAAGCGAGCCAGTCGACAGAAAATCCAACAAAAGCAGGTCATTTTGTGAAGTCTGAAGAGGCATACTGTACCACTTTCTGTTTCTGCAATCGAAACCAATGACTCCATGTTCATCTGGGTGCCATTTTACTCCTAGGGAGAAGATAATGTACTGAACTCACTGAATACAGAAGCAGAAAAAGGCAAAGTTGGACAAAAACAGTGTTATATAAAGTCTAACCAGCAATACTTGATTGAATTGAAAGGATTTGGGTAAAAGGCTAACAGTATTTAACATGTAACCAAAGCAAAAATCTGTTTAACTTGCTATTTATTAGATGATGATGAATACATTATATTAACCAAGGCATTTAATGATCACTGTTTGTTGTTCTGCCTTTTATTATTTATTAAACTATTCTTAGTCTGCCTCATTCTCATCTACAAATTTATATCCATTAAAATCATATGGCCTTGTTATTCCCTTTGGTCCTGTGACTTATTTATACTGTGTGTCCCCAAAGTCCACAATGAGCTGAGGAAAAGGACATTTCAGTATACTTCTCTCTTTGCTTGGAATAAGTCACAAAACAACCTCAACCTTTGGGAGGTGCACTCACTGAATGCATTTTTAAGGAGTTTCAAGGGAGTTGGACATAGAAATATCACACTGATAGTTTTGGTACTGATGTTTGTTATTATTTCTCATATTTTATGATTACATAATACATTTTTTGCAGCACTTTATGTTACAGCTCAGTAATAATATGGTAATAGTTTGATAATACACAGGTAAAAATGTAGTACTATATAATTAATGCTGTGATTTGTAACCTGGAAATATATTTTTAGTAGTTTCTCTGTAATAAGCTGCAGGGTGCAAATGTTTATGCTGAAAAGGTTAAAGGTTAACTCACTTTACTATGCCTGTAGGAACATTCAGTCTCTCCATTTTACCCATCCACACACACAAGACCTAGTGTTAGCAGTTAGCATTAGCATGCCAGATCTTCATCAGTTCCTCTGTCAAGGTCAATAACAGGAGACTTAACCTAAATGTTACTGTTTCAGTGGCAGAGGAAACTAAAGGGCGTGAAGGAAACATGCATTACACACAAAGAACAGGCAAACTCAACACAGAAAGGCTTCAGATCAGTGGGGAATTCAACCTGGAACCTTCTAGCTGTGAGATAGTCTGTTTCTATTTAATTTCAATTGTAGCCTTAAACTACACTAAACCAAAAAGTTTCCATTGTTCAGCCCTGGTTCATGTTTACAGGAACTACCAAAAGTGCTCCCAGAAAAGTCACAACATTTAATTTCATTTAATTTAATTTTTATAATATAGTAATTACAATGTTTACTTCCAAAAATATTTGTATTTTATTACGTGGAAGTACTCTGGTAGTTACATAGTATTACTATTATCTCTGTATTACCCCACAGTTATCATATATTACTGAACTGTAAAGTGCATACAATCATTTTCTTATCTTCACATACACAGTTATGCATGTCTAAATACAATCCCGCCTGAAAACTTGTTAAGCATGTTAAGTGTGGTTCTTTATGTCTTATCTTGGTTAAATAAAACTAACATCTCCTGACTTAGAGATGACAGAAGCTATGCCATAAAAAGGGCTTTTAATATACTATGAATTATGAGGAGTGCTTTCCAGCTGCTGCAAAGATTCTCTCCTTTATAATATCTATTATATTCCTGATATACTCAACACAGACAGTCCAAAGCTTTTTTATAGGCCTATATAATCAGTTGCATCTCATCTTTGTGCCTTCACTGCAGCCCTGCAATGAACAGCTTTAAAACCATTGTAACAGTCTGATAACTTTGGTTAGATTCAGCTCCCTTGGATTTTTCTTCAGACGGGCTGTAGATTCACACCAGCAAATTCTGATTAATTACAGTCTGTATATATGCATCCTCTCTGATGGTCTGTAAAATTACAACATTAGTCAAATTACCCTTTTTAGTCATTCTCTATCATTTGTTCTGATTTGTTTCTTTCCTCGCACTGACGGCTCCCTTGAGACAAACCTTTCTGTTCAATGCACAAACACAGCGACAGACTGACACTCACCAGGGTACTGCCTGAAGAAACCCTTGGCGCTCCCAAAGTACTGCCAGATAAGCGTGGGATCTCTCTCAAAATTGTCCACAAACACTTTATTCAGAGCCTCGGACCAGTAAACCCCGTTCACGATGTCAGGATCTGAGGACAAGTAAATTAAATGGTGATAATGGTAATCATCCTGGTCACCATTACCGACCGCACAGTTGACCTTTGTCCCTTATTGACCCCTTTGAAGGAGATACAAAGCCTGTGAACACATCATCCCCTCCCTTGCTCCTTCTGGGGGAGCCTCCCTTTGTGCTGTGAATAGAGAGTTATGGGGAGTCCATTACAGCCAAACAAAAGCAGCCCAGCCGGCCTGACACACTCCGTTATAAAACAAGAAGGGACTAGACAGCTACCGTGTGAGAAACATCTCTCCCATCCCCCCTTCTTTGCACTCTTTCCGAAGTCTTTGAGAGGTCTGCGTTTGCTTTCGCTTTATGTCTGGACTTTTATCGATCCTCAAACTACACCTTTCCCAGCCTGTGACACTGATACAGCTTCAGCTACCATTTCTCACTTTCACTACTTACTCTTCGTCCTCCTTCTTTACACGTTTCTCATCAGCTCTGCAGGTAAATAACATTCTGAAAACCTTCCCTCTGGCACTGTTTCAGCTGCAGCAGAGGTGGGAAGTAACAAATAATAAATACCAAGAGCTCAGGTAACTGGACTTGACTTGAGTATTTATTTTTTTGTCAACTTTCTACTTTTACACCATACATGTAAACACAAGTATCTGTAATTTCTTCCTCTTTCATTTTCTAAGCAGGCTCACTACTCCAGTTTTGAAGCGTCTGAGGAAATTTATTACTTTGTTTCAGTTTGCATCAAGACAAAGTATGAGAAAATAACACATAAAAAATCCTTTAGTGTTACCATCAGTACATAACAATATACAAAAAATGCAGCAACAAGAATAACGATAAACAGATTTAACATTAAAAAACATAAAGAAATTGTGTGATGTTTGAGTCTGTTTCTGACACTCAAAATTGACTTGTAGTTTTGTTAGTGTTAATTAATTTATTTGACATTGACTCATATTAATGTGATGCAAGGTTCTGTAGCTTTGCACAGAAACAACTCATATAAGCATCCAGCTTTTTACTTTAATATCTTTTCTTTCTGATTTGAGTAAAAAAGTTGATCAGTCCTTCTACTTTCAGCCTTCCCTAACATGTATCTGTACATCTTGTATGTATGTATGCATGTATATTTTGTCAGCTTTCTCACCTTTGTTGTACATGTTGGTGGGAACCTGCACCACGCTGAGGCTGAGGTTGACAGAGAGGTTATTGAAGTGGTCATTGGGTTCCAGGAGGAACTCTCCTCCCAGCTCCACATTATTACCCTCCTCATCCACTTCATTGATCAGGACAGCGTTGAAGTATTCATACTGAAAAAAAAATGGAATATTAGTGTTAGAAAATATTATTGTTAGCATGTTATAAATACAAAAAAGTTAAATAAACCCTGCAGAGGTGTAAGGCTGCAACCTGGCTCTCACTCATCTATAAAAAAAAAAATAATAATAATAAATCAAAAGAACAACTATATTAATGATAACTGGTATACAAATTTGGAGAAATTATCTGCTTCAGAGAAAAAATTTATTGAATCTGTTATAGTTTCATAAGATAAATTGGAAAACAAAATCATTTGATAATGAGCAAATAAAAAAGGGCCACAAAATACATTAACTTGTTCCTATTTTGCCTATTTATCATACAAAGTTCCAAAGCTTATAACTGAAGAAACACAAGGCCATAGTTAATCAATGACACCTAACCTCATTGATTCTTGGACTAATAATGTTTTGGTAAAATAAACTGAATTGTGAAGATTCTAAGCTTTCTAACAAGGTAAGGTGCCTATATTGGCAAAATGTCTGTTGTAGAAACTTTAATGTATGTAATACAAAATGGTGACAGGATCATTGGTGATCTGCTGGGAAAGGAGAGGTTAAAATGATTAAAATAAACACAGCATTAAGGTACTTATATTTAGCTTTTATTGGTTGCTCTTTAGTATAGTGAGTCTTTGATATTCATTAGCCAAGAAGCTCTTGTAATAGCTGTTGTGAAACCCTTATAAACAGCACCCAATAAACATATTTTTTGTTTACACCATCTTCTGTATAAGTAGTTACTGGGAAGCTATTGAGGGAAAAGAGTTAGTAGTTGTAGAACATGATCATGCAGGGTAAGGCATCAATAAGTGCTTTATACTAACTAGCAAAATAGTCTACCAATATCTATGTTAATAAGCAGCATCTTATTATAGAATATATTTGATATTACCAAGTCAACATTGGTAAGTAGCATCGTAAATGAAGGGAATAAGAATACAAAGCAGATACAGTTTCTCCTATAATTTAAATAATGTAACAGAACATGTTTCATAGTTTTTTGGCCGAGGCAGTTTCAGTACATACACAAGTGAAAATCTTGCTCAAGGACACGTTGACATACAGGAAAAAGTGGTGATAAATAATGTCCTCCGGCAACTGAGACGCAAACTTAGAGAATTTTACACAGAAATATGAGTTTATGCAGATTTTATGTAACATGGAAATGTATTGTGTTGCTCAAAATGTGTATGTATTATCGTGGCTGCACTCGCCACACTTAACTGTATGATAATATGGACTGAGATGTACAAAGACAACTGAGCGACTGCCAGTGAAACGCCTGGCCTCCCTAAAGTGAAATCCGGCAGTTAGTGTGTCCTGTCCTTCACTGGCTGCTGCTGCAGAACAGAGGCTGCCTCATCCTGTCTGAGCGGCCTCTCTGTGGCCTCTGGTGGTCCTTATTGTCTGCACTCAGAGAACGAGAGATGGAAGGAGGAAGGAGGGAGAGATTGGTGATGGACTCTACAGCATCACACTCGGGGGAGGCCGCACGGGCATCACCATCAAGCAGCCCCTGACAGCTCATACCACGCCTGAGCAGCTCTCTGACGAGCTGCAGTGGGGTGGGGTGGGGTGGGCTGAGAGCTGGGGAGGGGGAGCGGCGGGGGAGAGAAACGTGCACCCTCAGCAGAACTGATAGTGCTGTAGAGAGGCACGTTAACCACCAGGGTTATTACTGTAGAGCAGGCCATGGGACACTGCAGCTCTCCGAGACGCCCCACTGACTCTTACACTACTGCAGTTAGCTGGAGGCCCTGCTGCAGCAATCTGCCTTCCACCACAGACCGCCAGGCCCCACGGTGCATCCACACGCCACTACCTGCACCCAGTGGGACTCACGTTCACTAAGATTTGTTCTGTGCACATCCTGTTTGAAACTCCCACACTCTCAGTGGATTTGTTATAACTAACAGCTTCATGGAAGTTTATTCTGAACCTTCCTCCTCTGATGCTGTGGATTACATTGAATCCACTGGAACCACCAAAGAATGAAATATCAGTTTAACAGTGACTGGAGCTGTGTTGGAGTGTGAACATTTGATTCATGACACAATTACCCGATGCATTTTTAGATAATAGATATTAGATAATTTATTGCTTGCTTTGTGGGAGTGCATGATATATGTCCCTACTGAGGGAGTACTTTTTTATAGCTGCTGGAAACCAAAAACATCTACTGATCTAAAATGTTTTATCACTAAACTCATCAATACATTGAAATAATTCAGGTGAAATACAGCTTTTCATCATCGTCAGATATAACCCATATGGACCTTCAGAAGCTCTGCAGTGAACTTGAAAACACCGTCATCTTCTGCAATATCAATTCACCAATAAAACACATGCAGCAGTGGTTGTAGATGCTTGTTTTTATGTTCAGTTAATGATATATTTTCCAGAAAAAGACATTTTTTCTTCATCTTTTTCTGTTTTGATATAATTACCTTTGAATTTACTCTGAGGTTTTATGAAGATCTACATCATCAATAAAGGGGACATATCTGATTTTTACTGAAAATGCAAAATGCAGAGAATAATATGATGATAAATGCTGATAAATCATGTTAGAAAGGTTACATGCTAAAATAAAAACTCATTTGGATGTCCACACAAAAATAGTCTTTAAGGGTTAATGGTCTAGGTGTTTCTAAAGCCCAGGCACTGTTTAACAATAAATGTTCACTTAAATGAATATCAGTGTATCCAGTTTTTTGGTTATTTTTGGAGTCACTGATAAGTTAAAAAGTGATTATATTCAGAAACTGCAGCCTTTGTCTTTTGTTCTTTTACAGACAAAACAGAAATACACAACAAAAACAGTCTCTTAACCTTAATCTTACCAACATGGTTACCTGCGACATTATTTTTTTCTGTCGTAATTTTTCTTTTCAGTGTGGCTTCTTGGGAATTCCAGTGGAAATCATCAGTTTCTGCCAGTGCACTGTTAATAAATGGAACTATAGAGGGTAAAGTTCAGGTTTATTCGAAGGGTAGTGGTGGTTATTTTGAAAAAGACGGCTGAAAATACACAGATTTTCTCATGTGCTCTGTAGACTAAGTATAAGCAAATTTGCAATAATTTTGACACAGTAATCTCTTACCTGTTTCAGATGGCATTAATTGCAGAAATAATAATGTTTTGAGAAGAAAAAGGTTAGTGTTTTCAAAAATGGTTGTTTCTAGCATTAATTTATTCAGGTCCCCAGGAGTTTAGTTGTCTGTTTTCATTGTGTTGGCAGGATGGGGTTGAATTAAGACACATTATGGATGGTACAAGTATTTACAGACCATCAATAAACTGGAAATGCAGGCCTTGAACTTGTAGAGAGGTTGGTTTAAGGGTCAATAATAATACACCCAAAAACATTTAATTATGTTTTTATTCTGTTGGTGGTTTATTTGCAATGTGAAGTACAGTCTGCTGCTTGTAAATTGACATTTCTATGAACAAATCTGTTAGCAGTTGTTAAGGCCTATAAAGCCGCAAATTGCAAATAAATTGTCTTTGTTAAGAAGCAGAGAGCTGCAGCAGCGTTTAACAAATTTTTTGAAGTAAGCCCGAAGTTGCGGACCTGTCAGCCCTGATCTGAACACCCTTGAACTGAGTGGTGCTTCGGGGTCAATGCAAACACTCGACTGTTCTGACATGAAGCAGCTGAGATAAGAGCAGCCGGCTTATCTTTGTGGTCAGTGAAATGGTGCGTGAAAAATGTGTGGTGTCAGAGGAGGCGAGGCTGACTAAATGATGCCAGGAGGAGTATTATCATGACACTGCATCATTATCACAGGTGGATATTGATTTTGCTTATTATTTTTAATGTGTTTTAAGATGAAATTTCAGTGATATGGGCCTTAGCTGCACACTGAGAACTGTCAGAAGCTTAGGGAATACAATTAAATAGAATAGAATAGAATAGAATAGAATAGAATAGAATAGAATAGAATAGAATAGAATAGAATCTTACTGAAATTAAAACAATTCTTATTTTTTCTGTGGAGCAATTCACATTATATTAATATTCTGAAAATGCAATCTGAGACTGCAAAATGTTTACTTATGGCTAATAGAAAAGGAAATGTTTCAGCTCTATGTCTTTGGCAAAACAAATATAGGCCTATATGTGTTTATATTTATTTATTTATTTATTTATTTATTTATTTATTTTTCAAGTGTTTAATCATGACTTCTGTTACAAAGAGGCTGTATATACTTCATGGAGAATAAAAAAAAAAACCTAACTATCCATAAAATGATGCAACCTCAAAAAAAGGTAAACTTAGCCCTGTTGTCTCGATATTACAAGATCATATAAAACATGGCGTAATATTTTTCATTTAAGAAATAGCTGTCGTGTTTATCGCCAGAGGCTTTAAAAGTAAAAATCTATCTGCCTTGTTCTGGATATGTGAACAGCAGAGAAACGGGCCGGGAACAAGGTGACTGAAATGTATTCATATGATGTAAATGCTTCCATTAAGTGTAAAGTGCTGCCGTTATTTTAGTGTTTTGTTGCTCGACTGGGTTTCCAATCTAGAGCCATGAAAGTGAAACAATGCGCCGCGCAAAAGAGTTTCATTTATCTTTGTCCAGTGGACGGAGAGAGAGAGAGAGAGAGAGAGAGAGAAGGAGGAAGGAGAGGGAGAGAGAAAGACCAAGAAACGACAGAAATACTGCATTCCCTCTGCAGAGTCTGAAGAAGCTCCGTGCGTCCTGGAAATGCGCAATGAGAGCCTTAGATATCCTGAAAGCAGCCAGAGCGCACGAGTCCTGTTAAAAATATATTTAAGTTGCAAGCCTGTTTCTGCAAGACTTATGAAAAAACGCAGAAAAATAAAAAGAGGACCTGCTATTATTTTACCATGAACGATGAATCTTAATCATGGCACAGGCCCGACAAAAAAAAAAAAAAAAAAAAAGGCGTTGCATCTACCAGCTGAAGTACAAGTCGAGCAGCGCATCCTCTGAGATATGATTACAGTTCCAAACAGTCAGTGAGAGTTATGACGGGATGACGCTGCAGCCTTCAATGTGTGCGGCAGTTCTTATCTGAGGAGCATTATGTATCAAAGCGCTGACGGGACAGAGGTGTGAAGGACGATGCCAACGCAATTAAAGACTTTTAGGGCCTATTACCCTTGTGTCACCTTCACGCCGCTCCTCCTCACTCCGACTAAAAATGATTCATCCTGATCTAACGCAGTGACGCACCACATTTTAACTAATTTGAGCCCTCTTTTTTTCTTTTCTTTTCTTTTCTTTTCTTTTTTCTTCTCTTTTCTTTTCTTTTGTCCGTCAGAGCTTACCTGCAGATCAGGATTATCCTCATGCTGATGGTGCGCTTCTTCTGCAGCTTCCACCAGCCGCTAAAAGAAGGAAAAACCTTTAGTTAATGACAGCAAAAAAAAAAAAAAAAAAAAAGCACTGTAATAGTCTAAATATACAGTCTTTTCCTGTTAACTCTATGGGCTAAATAAAATTAACTTTCCTTAAAATCGCGCTCTTAAAGGCCTTAAGTAAATACATCCTCAGTGCTAAAGCCATGCGCTGAATCTTTTGTCACTTTATATTTTTATTTCTAAGAAAAAAATGCCATAAAGAAAAGTAGTTAGAAGTAGTATTTTCACATTAATCCCCAATTAAATCAACTTCAGCTTTTGTTTCAGGTTAAACCCCAATAAAAAAAAAAAAGGACATTTTGCAAAATTATTTTCATCTTCCATGACAAGTTTTTCAGAATAAAATTACGCATAAAATGTAGGCCACTAGTGTGGAGAGCAGCTGTGAAATGATTGATGGAGGCAGGGTGGAGCAGGGTTTCATACAGTGCACCGAGCAGCCGGAGCTTCTATAATAATTCGATTCTAGAAAAGTGCTTGGCTCTGTATTTCCGGGAAAATGTCACCTCCTAAAACGCTACACGGTGTTCGGGCTTCAGAGCCGAGCAGGTAATTAACATCTGTCACATATGTCAAAATAACTGCTATATAAACACAACTGAGGCTTGTGCGTAGACTGACCCCATGGTGGGTTCTCATGTTGTCAGCACTCGGCAAAGAAAAACCATTAAATAAATAGGCTACGGCATTTTCTGATTTGAGGTGCACAAAATATTTTTTTCTGAAATGTACCCCTCACCTTCACCGATTATTGAGGTCATGGCTTCAATTTAAAGGCACAATTTATGATTAAAATTTAAGATTTACCATAACCTACCTCCCATTATTATTATTATTATTATTATTATTATTATTATTATTATTATTATTATTATTATCATCATATATTATTCATAATCAACATGCTTTTCGCTGTTGGCGGATTCGAACTTGGTTTATTAAATTAACCTTCTTCCCATGAGAGTAATTTACTGGCTGAATTGTCATGACATTGTCGCGCAGGGGAATCAGGCGGCGCGAGATAAACGTTATCATTTCCCAGCAGTCCCTGCGAGGTGCAGTATTAAAATGGTTACAAGCTCCTCTGCACTATGAGGTCGCAGTCAGGCTGAGTGACAACAGTATAATGCATTACATCATACATTATGCATTCCAAAAAGAGCTTTTACATCCGAATTAGTCTTTTAACAGTGAACAACCTGCTTCTTTAACCAGCTTAACCTCAAAAGTGAAAGCTCAAATAGTTAATTTAACTTCATGCACCTACCCTGGTGGCCTCTGCTTTTTTCCTGAACATTTCCTCCATCTTCACTGCCAAGTTTTTCACCAGTTTCACACCATCGATTTCCTCCACCTTGACTGACTTTTCAAGCTCTTTATATTTCTGAAAACAAAGGGTGTTTGGCAGAGAGAATATCTGTGAATTTGATTGGGAAAAAATAAAAAATATTAATAAAAATGGACACATGAAACCCTTGAGCTCACATGGTTTGCAAACCCATTCAAAGTGACAGTTGGGTACTACTTAACACTAAGACACACAAACAAATATTTATATGTTCATCTTTTCCTTTTGTGTTTTGCAGCATTTTAGAAGACTCTTGTTTTAGTGCATCAAAACACACAGAGATGGAGACTTGCTAAACAAGGCTTATAAGCCTCCGTGTATTGGGTGACAAGCTCCACGCAGCCAGTCTCAGATGAACGGCTGATAAAACCCAGGCTGCAACACAGTGATTGATAGTCTTTATCTGGTCTCAGTCATTGGTTGCACATGCCGCCTCTTTGGCTCTGATTGGCTGGAGATGGCCATGTTGGGTGGCCAAGGGGCGGGGCCGGATCTGAGGGCTATGCATGGTAAGAGGGTAATTGAAATGGAGTCAAAGCACAGGAGAAAGATAATAACGTGTCAAGCTTGGGCGATTCTGGGTAATGAACTACACCTCACATAATGCTGATTTTGCCGGATGCACAGGACCTTCACTGATACAGAACAAAGCCTGCCACAGCTCAGAGGAATATAACATTACATAATCCCACATGTACCTGGTACTGCATGCACAAATACCAAATAAAAACAAAAGGCTGATCCCCTTACGCTGTCCACTCAGCCACATCACACATAACCTTATCTAAAAATAAACATAAAGCACGATGGGCTTGTAGCACACATTCAAACACATTGTGTGGAAACAAAACACACACGCACACCAGTACATGAGGCGACAAATTACCTACTGAAAGGAAGAGTGTGGGCTTGCAGTGGAGCAGAACAGTTCATTTCACGCCTGTCCTCCTCGCCTCAGCACCCCCTGTGCCATGTCCCCCCTGCCCCCCACTCCCTCACAGTCACCCAGTCATCAAGTGGAGGTTAAGCCCCATCCATCAAAGGCACTGATCATGATTATTGATTAGAGTAATGACCAGTGTAGAGTGAGGCCTGCCTGCTGGGAGCCTGAAGAACTCTAGTGTTTCCCTCTTACAGAAATCCTTGTGAAATCGGGTAATTCACCATAAAAGCATCTAATGATCAGCCTTAATGACCAGCCCCTAACGACCCGTCAGCTCCCTCACAGCTCACTGCTTTGTGCTGACTGGCTCTGCACTGCTCTCTCCAGACATGCCTCTATGAACAGGAACACGAGCAAAGTGCTTACATACACACAAAAAAAGGAACAAATCTGCAGGGCATTTGAAAAAAAAGAATGTTTTTGTACAAAGATGGAATACACATTTGGCAGCACAGATGAAAATGAAAGGAAATAACACATGGTGCGTCTACTTCCACTGCATTTCCAACTTAAATCCTCTTATTCGAAGGAGCTGTCACCTCAGGGCAGGTTGGTGTTATGGTTGAACCCAGGAGCCTCTTTCTGAACGCAGTCTGAACGCTCTCCCCGTGTTTGCGTGGACCTCTGGGTGATATGGGCTCGTCCCACCCTCCAGGACACGCAACTGTGGTTTTAGGGATCATCCTGCCGCTGACCTTGATCGAGGTGCTGGCCTCAGAACTGGAGTTGGTCCCTGGACGAGGCGCTGTGATAGCCCACAGCTCCTAAAATAGTAATGGGTCAAATGCAGAGGATTAATAAGTGTAGGAGGGATTTCTGTAGGAATTTAACCTGCAAGAGACATGTAAAGTGTCTTATAGATGAGGGGGTCAGAGTGTAAGTGGTCTAAACAGGATTTATGCTCTAACATGAGC
This sequence comes from Apogon hyalosoma, assembly GCA_037367295.1. NCBI lineage: Eukaryota > Metazoa > Chordata > Actinopteri > Kurtiformes > Apogonidae > Apogon > Apogon hyalosoma. The sequence goes on along the minus strand of JAPQRP010000024.1, from coordinate 21,704,804 downwards.
AAAATGGCTGCTGTGTGCATTAAAAGACCAGAAAATAGATAGATTGCAGTATATTACATGATGTCCCTTGTATATGCTCCTTTAAATGACGCTGTACAGAAGAAAATACTTGTCAGTATAATAGAATACAAGTACAGCCCATAAACGTGCTAACATGAAAGTGATGTAAAAATAAAACAGTGTATCTTGTGATTACCATTTTTTGCCAAGTCATATCCTGTAGGCTGATCATAGACACAACAAAGGTGAAGAAAGTGTTCAGCATGACAGATACACAGGTTTTTGCTTCTCATTAAAAGGAAACCTAGACATCTGAGTCAACACTTGACCTCTGTAAAGCCCCACTGCTTTGATGAAAGTCTGCATCCTTCTACCAAATCCACCAAACACACATCTTCCCTCTAGTTTACTGTCAGGAACTGAAGGTGTATGATCAATACATTGTTACAATTATTAGAATTATATGCGTATAAGCAGCATGTATCTGAAGTAGTTGTCTTTATACTTACATCCAATAATTTTAATAAACATCAGCTGACTTCCAAATAAATACATATCATATCATGACCTGGTGTAATCTCACATTTATCTTAGGAGTCATTTTGCATTCACACCCTGAGATGATAACAGAAAAATGTCTTTCACAATGCAATGCCTGACAGTTGTTGTTAAACTTTTTTTTTTTAGCATTAAACATTATTTTTCTTTTTTTTTTCTTTTTTTTTTTTTTTAAGTTAAAAAGGTAACAAAAATGTTTAAGAAGGCCTCTCCACAGAATTGTACAGAGTTATTCTAAGTACACTATAGGTTACATACATCCATAGCGGCTCATATATTATATATCCAGTTCCAATATATGTACTGGTCACGCTACAGTCTTAGTAAAAATATCAGTTCCTCTTAACTGTGTATTTTGTTGACAATTTGCCATCAAACATTATGACTTGTTGGTGTGTTTTTATTATACTGGAGAGTTTGTAAAATACACACTGGACATTAAATTAGTATTTAGTATGTGACACAGATGTGTGTTCTGGGTTTGAGTTTTTTAATGCGTAACACATTAAATATGTGTAGATTATTAGACTATCAAGCCTTTATGATGTTATGATGTTAACTTTCTGTCTATCTGTCTTTCTGTCTCATTATTCTATAATCTCTTTTTTCTATTTGGAAAATGTAAAGCCTTTTTTTCATAAGGCGGCACTAAAGCAACAACAATGCTTCAGAGCTTCATGATTCCTTTACAAATGTTATGGTGATAAATACACTTTGGATTATAGATTTTGTGCCAAATTTAAGCATAACTAATCATTTGCATGTATACTATTTATCGCATTTAAAATAAAAATGTTCATTTTCCCGAGACACATGAAGCTCACATACAGATGCACACGGTGTACAGTATTTAACCCTGGACACACACTTCACACTGCATTGCAGTTATTCAGCATTCACACAGAGTAGCTCCACCTCCAGCTGTTTCACACGCACTGCTCTGGTCCTATTTAAGTGAAACAGACAGTTCACAATTCATCCACCTGACAACCTTCTTAAACATGAGGCCTGTAAACAGAGCCCACCTCTGCCATCAAGTGGCCACAAAGTTAAATCTGTGCTCAGATTCTCTGCTGGTGTCACTTATTCATCATGTTAAAACACCCCCTTATGACCTATTGAACCCTTATTCAATTTGTTTTATTGTCACATTCATTTCCAGTGGTTGAAACTTTTGACTTCACAGAGTTTTTAACTGGGGGGGATGAGATGAGGGGGGGATCAGCGCTGTGGTTAATGGGCCATATCACGTACAAATACACACACATACTAACACACATCGCTCTATCTCTGCCAAACACACCTGAGTCCCCTCTAAAATAACGCATCAGCATTCAGCTGAGACACCCAAATGTCTCTGCAGAGAATAGAGCATCACAGCGTACAGTACGATGTGTGTAACTACATGGCCATCAGACAAAGGAACGACTGGGAAACAAAAGGGATACCTTCTGAAGTAGCTGAGATCCAGAATATTTTGCAGAAATGGATTTGATTTCTCCACCAAATGCTGATGCCCACAGCTTTACACTACAACACAGAAAAGACAGAGACAAATGCCCTTTTAACTCATGTGCCACAACAGGATAACAGACTGAAATGTAACAAAACATCATCATGGAAGCATGGTTTAACAAAAATACATTTGACACGATACACTTATGAAAAATGATTGGAAGTCTAAAGTTGGAGACTGATGTAAGTTAAAGTCTGCTCTCTACTCTGAATACTTATCCTCTCTTCACCCCAGCTGCCTTTAATCACCTTTACTTTCTCCTTAGCTATCATTTTGTCCTGTGTTTTCTCCCAGATCCATCAGTCAAATGAGTATAGTCATGCCCCAGTGGCCCTGACCTTCACTCGCCCAAAAGATGAATGTATGTAATTTTGATGATCTATACTGTGGTTCTTGGAGCTTCTTCTTAATAGAATAAACTGTAAATGAGTCGGCTTTGCAACTAAACACTGCACTTTAATGTAAGGTGATGAAAGCTGTCCAAGAGGCCAATTCACGCCAAATTCTGCAGGACTTTGAAGTGTGGAAAAGAACCCAAGTATCCGTGTTGAAGTGTCTTCGTCCGCAGAACCAAGCGTGCCTACTGAGCTTGGTTCTGCAGCCTTTCTCCAAATAATTCCTAAAATCAAAAGGAAAACAACTTAACTCAAGTAAATGTTCTGTTTTCTCTTGGTTTATTTTAGACAATTTTGCAGCTTAAAAACTAAATTTATAACATAAAAGACACTACTGGTCAAAGATTTTTGTTTGAAAATGGCAACTGAGCGTCACTGGCGAGTAAATGAAGAAATCACATCTCCATTAAAAGTTTTATAAATCTTTTTCACTAGAACTGGTGTCAGGCAAATCTTTGACTGGTTATTTGGGATGTTTGTTTTAATAACCAAAAGGATGAAAAACAAAAAAACCCAAAAAACAAATAAGTATTCATATGCAATTCTCCTGCATATGTCCAAATACACAGCTGATACAGTTTGACTCTAAATAAAATATATACTCTGAGTTCAGTGTTCCACGTTGGGACTATATGAAGTGCTGGAAATCTATGACTGACTGCAAACATTTGCATCACCACAAAATTATACAGAACTAATGTGCAAAATAGATGCTCGTAAATTACTTTTATATACTTTTCAAAGAACAGTAGGATTAAATGAAGATATGTTTTTAAAGAAACATTTTTCCTCAAGTGCACGACGTTAGAAAATGTTTTTCAATGTTTTAAACAGAATCATAAAGTGGACGCTAAATGGAGCATTTACTATTATTTTTCTTATTCATACCCTTTGTAATTTTTGTTAGTTTATTGCTTGTAGGATGAATAGTTGAAGCATATGTTAAACATTATGACTAAACAGAGTTTTAATTTCTTTGCAGTTTTGCCAACATGAGTTAGTTTTGTTTTTCTACATCCTGTGACTTTAATGAACCTGCAGTGTTTCCCCCTTCAGTACTTCCAGTGTCTACTTTAATCACCAGTGTTCAGTTAAATAAGTAAATAACCTGAGGGTAGAAACAAAGACAGGACTAGGTCTGGATCTGGTCAAATGTTGCTCATCACAAGACAAAAACAAAGGAGACACATAAGAAATGAAACCAGAGAGGCTCTTTATAACTTTAAAATGTTTGATTGAACTTAAATGAATTTTGTCAGGTTAAATAGGATGCCATCCTGATGGTATTTCCTCTGATTCGGAGTTCAGTCGATGGGAAACAAAGTTGCAGAGCTGTTTCTTACTCACACTGACAGAGGGATGCCTTGCTGTGAACCCGCCACCTCCAGCACGTTCAACCCGATGAAAATCCAGAGCAGAAGGAAGCTGGTGCTGCATTTGTGTGAGAACAGGATCCTCCAGTTCCCCTGCATCTTCAACTCTGTAAAGGAAATCTGTGCTCGGTAAAATCCTGTCAGAGCGCCGTTAACTGGACACCGGCGCGACTCGTCCAGCTGCTGCGCTCCGGCCGACACGTACCCTACTGTATCTGACTGTAGACCTCCCCCTTTACACACACACACACACACACACACACACACGCACACACGCACACACGCACACACACGCACACACACAGAAAGACAGACAGACAGACACACATACACACAGAGAGAGGTTCACCCTCCAGTTTTTCATTCCTTCTCCTGCTCTTTCTATTTATCTGTAAAGGAATCCCGTCATACTATGGCGTAAGATTACGCACGCTTCTGGTTCTGGAATCCTTCGCTCTTTACCTGAAGAGATGAAACCCTGAGCTTCCTCCTGGCTTTCACCTGTTAAGCACGGACAACATGTGCTACTAAGCTGCATAAAAGAGCAAAATCTTGCACCTTTGCCTCTCCTTTGCGACGCACTCCATGCATTTCTTGTCCAGTCTACATGTCTTGACTTAAATCTGCACCGAACTCTTCCTAAGTTGCTGCATTTTTTGCTGACGCTGCGTTATAGTACAGTATTCCACACATGCTCGGTGAACTGTATTGTGTTCCTGCAGAGATACCCAACATGTGATAAGTCTGCACCAAAACTGGTTCTTTTAAGATACACAAATGCTCAAATAAGAAGCTTGGAGAAGCCTTTAAGATAGGACATAAAATGGCTGAGCGGGCTATAATGAGACTGCGGATACTTGATGAAGGCTTCCGCACTGCCAGCAGCAAAATGAAAGAGAACGCACGCACTTTATCTATCACAGGAGTCATTTTCTAGAGTTTAGAAGTGTACCGGCACTCAGAGTCGGACAATGCATCCTACAAAACAAGCCTAATGATACATATCCAGTGGCAATATTTAATGTAAACTTTGCATTTTTCTCTGTTCACACTGGATGCTTACTTTAAAATCGACTGATGGTGTTATATTATGATCGCTGCAGGGTCAAGATGCTTGAGCTAAACTCATCACGTTCCAAAAAAAAAAAAAAATAAATAAAAAACAAAATAAATAAGAATAAAAAAGTTTGGGTGTGTGCTCCATATTCTGATAAGATACTCCCATCTGCGCGCGCCCTGATTAGGAAGCGATAATGATGTCAGATAGTAGGCGGGATGATGCACCGTATCCCTATACATCCTCCTCTCCCTCCTACACCCCATCCCAGCACCTCAGCAGTCCTGTTTCCACTTGAGGCTTTTATTAGTTTAGTAATTGCATCGTACATCAAAGTTGTGAGGAGCCCGTACTGTCTGGGACTTGCCGATAAGGCTTGTGTTGGATGACGGACAATATCATCCGGCCCCCGCTTACACCCGCTTCTCTGAATGCTTTAATTAAGTATCGACGGCAAATAAAAGCGGTTCTCTGTCACGATACTGGAGAAAGTCGTCAAGTTTTATTCTTTTAATGGGAGGGGTTTGACTCAGGTTCAAGTCCTGCTGGAGGGTCATTGAGCAAGCCTTGTGATCCCTGGTCTGAGGATGAGGATACAAACCATAATTCACCATTTCATTGGGTTCCTTACATAATGTCATGACCTACGCCTACGCTGTTATAAGTCATACACACACACACACACACACACACACACACACACACACACACACACACACACACACACACAAACACACACACACACA
>JAPQRP010000024.1:21645204-21696958 GCA_037367295.1 Apogon hyalosoma | reverse complement strand
CACACACACACACACACACACACACACACACACACACACACACACATACACACACACACACACACACACACACATACCAGCAGGGCCAACAAGATCTATAAGCCTTTACACATTTATTTTCTGCAGGTTTGACTTTCAGCATCAATGATCTCTTTCTATTTTCTGTATTTTGTTTTTGTTCCACACAGATGACGTTCTGTTTCCTTGTGTTTTCAGTGGTTTAGGTGCTGTCCATGGTGCTGAATCTGGAATAATAAGCGGTAAGACCATATCCTTCAGCAGTATCTCACATTCCTTTCGTAGCTTATTTTAGCTGAGTTTAGTTTATTTGCATATAAATGCAACAAGACAATAACAATTTAATAAGTTAGAACATTGTAGCGGAAGTTGGAGGTTAACAGTCATACACTGTGGCCCACAAAGTTGGAATAAAATACTATTACTTCTTCTCATGAAATGATTGTGGCAAAGTGATTTATTCTTGATAGATTAAATGCAACTGGGACTCAGTATGTAATCATTGCACCTGGTCAAAGGTGATTACTGATGAGTATAAATAGGCATAAAAAGAGGAATGTGCCTGAAAACAAGATTATTCCAACTTTATGGGCAACAGTGTATAAAAAGTTACAGAGAGAAGCAATAATATAACATTTGAGGTGAATTATCGCATGTATACTTCACTTACTATACTCTTCAACCTAATATTTTGAAAAACAAACACATAAATCCCCCAGTTTTATTTTAATTTTATTTTTTTTACATTTTTGAGAACCTAATATAACTGTAATAATATTTTTGCATTTTTCTGAAATAGATGAAAGCAAAAAATAAAAAGTTTCATAACCACTCTCTTCTCAGACTAATCTGCATTCTCACACCAAACAGTTGTAATCTCTGTCTTGACTTGATTGGATGTAAACCTCTTAGAAGGTTAAACATCGGGCACGTGGTTCATCCAATCTTGTTAAGTCCCACAGCTTAACCTCGTCGCAGACATCTATGATAATTCCTTTAAGGCCACCTGCGACACTTGGCTTCTCCTCAAATGCTCAACGGTGTCACAGAAGTGTCCACATGTACAGATTTATACAGTATATATGAAACAGTTGTACAGATTGTTTAATATTCCAGCAAACAACATTAAAGTATATTATTTTATCCGACCTTTAACCTGTCAAACATCATCCTAAACAGCAAAATTCACATCTGACACGGTTTCATTATGTTTTACTTATTACATGTGTAACTTTGCCTCAGTCTAATTCAGAGATCATGGGTCCAGACAACCCATTACATAGATAAAAGCTTAATCCATCACTTCACCACTCTGGTAATGCTACTATAAGGTTAAACCGGGTTGCTCTGTTGTAACCTCTAGACTTAAGATGAGCTACAGAACAAAAACAGAAAACAGGAAACTGAGTGACTTAACTGTCAGTGAGGGCTGTATTATCTATAAGCAGAAGTATCACTTTGCTTGATAAAAACCAAAGCATAAAAACAAAGACAATGTGTTTAGATCTGTGCCTGATGTTTGTTACGGTACAGTGCAGTACAGTGGTTATACTGCTCTGGGTAAGTAATCAGGAAGTATCAAGGGTTTATTATTTTTTAAATCACTATTTGACAGCTGTGAGTCAGTCAGATATTTGTTCCACATGTTCAGCTCTGAATGAAATAGGCTCCTATCTAAGAGGAACAAAGACAATTCAACTGCAAAGCTACCTAAATTATTACTTTGATTTTCCTGTTAAATATCTATATAATTAACAGTATACTAACAGTACAGTAGTACATCATTACTTTAAATTATTGACATTTATTCCTCTGTGATCCTCATATATGCTCTAGAAATAAACTGAGTTGACTTGCTAATAATAGTGATTTAACTTTCACTGACCCCTGGTTTTCGTATGGAGAGAGAAAAAAAAAGAAACACTCCAGAATGGAGATAATGAGCAACAGAACCAGAGATAATCAGTATTTGTTTAACTGTGCGGTGTTTACTGTATACTGTAACAAAACTGTTCTATTTAAAGGCACTCACTTTATCCCTCTGCTAGGCAGTGGTGGTCAGTTCACTGGTTTTTGCCATTTGTGAGTCCTCTAATCACAGTGAGACCCAGTGTGGAGTCATTCTGTTTAAGTGCCTTTACAATCAAGCAAAAGGTGAAGGATTAAGAATCATCATCATTTGTAGGAATTACTCTGCTAAATCCAAATCTGGTGGATTTATTCTTAGACTCTAATCTCAGCAAACACATTCCAAGAGTGAAATGCTCAACATCTAGAAGCTCCAGGACGAGAAGAAACAGACGAGCACAGTTTTTACAGCTTTACATCATGGAACATGCTGCTATTTTGCCAAATGCTTCCTTCTACCTGGGGCCACAGGGAGAGCCCCCTCTGTCACGCACCGGCTTCATCTGCCTCGCCATCATCATGGCCATTTTTACTGGGCCGGCCATTGTACTCAATGCTACAGTGATTATTGTGACTCTTATGCACAAGCAGCTGAGGCAGCCACTTAACTATGCTCTGGTGAACATGGCAGTGGCTGACCTGGGTACAGCCATGACCGGAGGGGTGCTGTCTGTGGTCAACAACGCCCAGGGCTACTTCTCCCTGGGAAGAACAGGCTGTGTGATGGAAGGCTTTGCCGTGTCCTTGTGCGGTGAGTAAAGAGTGAAGAGCAGCTCTGTGTCGAACATCCTGTGCCTTAAACATTCATAATATCTGCTACTTTCTGTATTTGATATGTGACTAAAATAAAAACTAAACTACAAGTCTCAACTGTAACCTGACCTCCAATCCTTAAATACATTCCTGGTCCCATTCTACAGTAATATTTACTGGCCTTTTATTAATCATTTATCAACTCCACTATTGCTCCCTGACTTCATTCTACCTGACATCTCTGCAGGCATCACATCTCTGTGTACAGTTGCCCTGATCGCAGTGGAGAGGATGTTTGTAGTATGCAAGCCCCTGGGATTGATAACTTTCCAGAAGCATCATGCAGTTGCAGGTATCGCCTTGTCCTGGCTCTGGTCCTTCATATGGAATGTACCTCCCCTGTTTGGATGGGGCAGGTATGAGCTGGAAGGTGTTGGGACATCCTGCGCTCCAGACTGGCACAACAGAGACCCTAAAAATGTCTCCTACATCGTGGCTTATTTTGCAGTGTGTTTTGCAGTTCCCTTTGCCATCATCTTGTTATCATATGGAAAACTAATGTGGACATTACACCAGGTAGGACTGCAAGGAATACACAGTCATCCACTTCTGGATTTTTTTCTTTCTTTTGGGGTACATAGAGTTTTGGAAAAAAAAAATAGAGACCACTCCAAATTCCCCCTTCTTTGAAACCTCTGGAATGTGATCAAAAGGAGCATGAAAAATGCAGCAATAAAAGCCAAGTTGCATAAATTTTGCTTCAGGAAATGCAGAAATTACTGAAAAAATTGAAAAAAACTGCTGGAGAGCATTAACATATAAGTGAAAACCATGGTTACTTCACCACATATTGCTTCATGAATTCGTCCTCAGTTCAAACATTAGCATCAGCTCACTTAAAGAGAATATAAACTTGTTTTCTTTGCATTGTGTGAGATCTGAAAACACCGCATGTTTGTAATTTTCTGCAAAAAAATTCATTGGAACTTATGAGGAATGTTATCAGTAGTTTATAGAATAGATAACTCAATAATAATAGTGACAACAGTGGTATCTTATTTTTTCCAGACCTGTATGTCTTTCCTTTGTAGTATTTTTGCCTTAGTTTAAGGATAAGAAACAAAATGAACAAATTAAAAGGAATGTTATGCAACAAATGTCTGCAGTCAGACTGTGATGTTGTAATATATATGTATATTATACATGTCAGACAGTAGTGCCAGTATACTATTTCTGTGTCACTTTGTGTTTTCAGGTGACAAAGATGGCCTGTGTGGAGGGTGGTGCTGTGGCTAAAGGAGAGATGAAGGTGGCATTCATGGTGATTTTGATGGTTCTGACTTTTCTGATCAGCTGGTTGCCCTATGCTGGTCTGGCCATGTTGGTGGTCTACGACCCTGATGTGGAGATCAACCCTCTGGTCGGCACAGTGCCTGTTTACCTGGCCAAGAGCAGCACAGTGTACAATCCTCTTATCTACATCTACCTCAACAAACAGGTACTTTAAGCAGACTTCAATATTAAACTGAAATAGAATTTCTGCCTGTATGTGATACAAAACTGCAGGAACAAAGGCTATTTTTCAGTCAAATAGTTTGCTCTTTTGGCACTTCTGCACCACCTAGTGATCATTAAAAGTAACACATCTGATATTAGTATTTGAGAAATTAATATATGAGTCAGTCTTCTGGTTTTGGATCTAAATAAAACTATTTTCTACTTTTATGCAACACTAATTCATAGTATCATAGAAAAATCAGGATCAGGATTTTTCTAAACTGATTTTTTTTTTCTTTTTATCAGTACTTGATATCTGTGATATGTACATTTGCCTGAATTACAGACAAGCATTAAAGGAAGGCTAATGATGTTTATTTTGTCTTCTGTTCATGTAATTATACTGTTCTTTTTTCTTTTGTTCAGACAATAAGCAGGTAACATCTACAACTATACCTTGTCTGAAAAAAGAAAAAAGAAAAGTATAAGCATTAAAGGAAGTCTACCTTATTTTATTCAGTAGATTCAGGAAATCATAGAAATTTATTAACATAGAAATCTATTAACACCACATTCATACTACATATATAATGTACATGATGTAGAACAATTTATCTATGAGCATGACAGCACCCTGTGTGTAGCTGCTGAATGTTTGTCTTGGTTAAAACTTTTGAAGGTGTAATTCTGTCTTTTCTTTTTGTAGTTTCGTAAATATGCAGTGCCCTTCCTGCTGTGTGGGAGACAGGACTGGGTGGAAGACGAGGCGTCAGAGGCTGCAACAATGGTGGACTCTGCGATGCCCAAAGTGTCTCCTGCCTGACATAAGCCATAATCATCTCCTGCCTGAGACTAACTTAATGTAGCTCACACATCTACTTCAGGAAAATCCTTACAGTCTTTTTTTTAATAAATATAATGGAATTATATTGTTGACACCATTTGTAAAATGTAAATGGTAACACTGTAGTTGTGGTGAAGCGTCCACTTATTCTTGAATTGACGAGAATAGAGATTCATAATTCATCTTAAGTTTATTCAATGATGATCAATAGAAAATAAAATTTCAGTATTGATTCAAATAAAGTCAAGGCCAACATAAAATGAAAAATACAAAAAAAAAGTATTGATACAAAACCTAGAAGGTTAGAGTAAAGCATTTGCTACTAAGAGAAATTATGTTTAGTGATTAAAAACATTAAGGAGCAAATATCAAGACTTTCAAGTAGAGAACATTACCATGGGTCTTTCCATACTTTTGTACATATTTTACATTATCTTCTATTTTAATACAGCTTTCAGAACATTAATAGTTGTAATAGTAATTATAATCATAACAATATGAAGAAAACAAATAGAAACGTTCAAATCAATATGTGTTTCTCTGTAAACAGGTACTTTACCATTATATTTTTTTTCCCTACCCATGAACAGAGGAACAGTGCACCTTTAAAGTTTTTTTTAATACTCTTTCATTCCCAGCATTGTAAGGTGAGGTGTAAATGACAAATATAGATTCCACTAAACCATACACACAGTCACAAAAAGTACAAAATTGTCTCACCTTGATACACAAATCTGTTTAGAAAAAGGAGAAACAAAAGCACTATACAGTTACTTGTGCAAAGACAAACAGCTATGTGCTAATATTTAGATACCATTGGTATAGACCGAACCAAATCGTTATTTTCTTTTTTTCAGGAATCCCTGACATGAGGTAAAAGTAAGTTCTTTTCATCTTTAGTTTAACACAACTTTTAAAAGTGTTTACAAAATAATGCATATCTTCAGTTCATCAGTACTGTAATTGCTACGAATAGTACAATGTGCCTGTTATGTGCATTGGTCCTTTTATAGACAGTCATCAACAAAAGGACTAGAACACATTTTTTTACTCACAAACAATTCAAAGAGCCCTTTCAATGTGCACACAAAATGGAAAACCTACATTTTCATGACAGTATTCGGTTGAATTAGAGTACAGGACGCACTCGCCTACAAATCAAACACTCATGAACAACAGATCACATACCTATTTCAAAGTCGCCATGGTAATGCCTGAAAAGACCCACTTCCATTTATTTAGTCCAGTATCCTCTTTGTGATCAATAAATGATAAAAACAAAGGATATTTTGTTGTCTTCCATTCCAACTTGTGGGCCTCTTGCTCCTTTTAATGCATCCGCTGTTTGTTTTCCCATCATTCATTTAAACAATTAGAGAAAAAACACAACCAGACCTCATCCTGTTCATAAACTCTGGTGTGGGACGCTGTGACAAACAGATACGTTGAGACAATGATATGTTGTCACCGTTGCCTAACGAGGTATACTGTATGCAGGAACCAGGTAGGCTGAGAGAGAAAGGGGCGGGGGGTTTAGGGGTTGGTGGTGGTGGTGTGGGGGGGGTTGTATTGCTTAGCCTCTCTCCAGCATCCTGACACCAGGACACCCTCTGTCGTTTCACCTAAAACACACCTTAGACTGTTTCTGGCTTTTGGATGTGTGCATGTTTCTCCTGCCGCCACAAGCTCAGAGTCCTCACACACTGTAAAAAGGCTAAGATGTGATTGTGAAGAATCAGTACAGAGGTTTGATGGAATCACACCATGATCAACAAGGAGTGTGTCATGGAAAATCCCAGCACAAGCTATGAGTAATAGTAATTTTCCCTGTTATAACCATCTATCATTTTCGTTCCTTCAGCAGCAAAAAGGCATTTCAGTAGGGGCTGACGAAAATTAGGTCTGACTTAGAAACCAACTAAAAAAGCAGCATTATGAATGCACTATGCATTTCAAAATCTTGTGCATGCCCTGCACAAAATATGCAAACAAATGTGTTTGTCACATCTGTATAAAATTTCAGCACTGTATCCTTGAGGCTTGCCTTCTAAAAATGCTCCTTTAAAGGGGGCTTAATTTTATGCAACTGGTTTGATGAAGTAACACTTGTACTTCTATGCTAAGAAATCAAAGCCATTTGCATATCTTGTGCAGTAGAGTCGTCACACAAGCAGAACCTCTTAAAAATGCTGTTTTAATAGGCAAAACAAAGGGTGCATATTAGCAAAAAATAAAAGGCAAATAAATATCAGAATATTGTACCTTCTAAAATAATGCAAGTCTGCTTTTATAGCATAACAGGAGTCACAAGGGTCCATATTGCTGATCTTTTAAATGATACATAATTACAAAATATAGAATATCTCTTTACAAAGTTTCTTTTGTTATATAATACAATTTACAGCATATCAACTATGAAATATTAATCAGGCTATTCTAAAATTTAAAATAACCTGCCTGCTAGTGCATTTATAACAAATGCTTTTGTCGCTTCAAAAGTACATATCTCAAGTTGAATAATGCTATAAGTAGGACAGGGAAGTCCTGCATAATCTGGTACAACACTACTGGTGCTCTTCACTTTTTGACTCGGCTGTAGCAATCATTATACGATCTGTTCTAATGACAAGGGGATCAAGTTATACTAACAACTAAGGGTGGAGATATGCCTTTCTATGCTTGCATTGAAAACTTGCATGATATGCCAAACCTTAATAAAGTGACTGAGGTAATGACATCGTACATCTGATTGTCATCACCCTTAGAGACCCGCCCTACACTGCATCTCCCACCGTTACCAATTGGTCCATCTGTTCCAGTGGCATCAACGTCCTCCTCTGATTGGCCTGTTTATCCCTTCCAGGTCAAGGCCTTTGACAGGAGGGTAGTGAGTCCCTCTGTGCTCAGCTGGGATGGGGGCTGGCTCTGTGCTGTCACCTCCTTTGCTGGCAGGTGGAGAACAATTACGTGAACGGGACTAAAATGTCTCTCATCTATATGCCTTTTCTCTTCAGTTGTAAAAGGCACTTCTTTTGGTCAGAGCCAACAGATGCATTTCTTTTTTTTTTAAATTTAACTGATTGTAGTCTGACAAGGTTCTAATTTGTCGATTATTCCAGCCTCTGCTATAAAGTTGTGATGCAGATCATCTCATCTGCAAGGTCCTCCTCATAAGGAGCTCTGGGTTCTGCTTCGGGCTCCTCGTCGCTGTAGCTGGCTGCAGTGTCCTGCAGTTCATAGTCCCTTGGGGTCAGAAGGGGGAACACATTGACCCCATTGATGCCCGGCGCCATCCCTCCGTTCAGCAGGTGACTGGCTGCACTCTCCATCTCGTCTATCGTCATCTCACATGCATCTGCTATCTCGTGTTTTGTGGCAGCAACAAACTTGGGATCCTTGGCGTATCTCCCAAGCCCTTCTGATATCAAAACCTGCTCAACAGAAGGTGAGGAAAAATGTGTTACTGCGGATATTTGTAATCTTGTTTTGCTTATCTTGCTTGTCAGCTTTTGTTTAGAAAACAGCGCCGTTCTTAAACTGTGACTGTGATATCAAATGATGTGGTCAGGGATTCTTCCACATATTTCATTTGAAATGTAACAGATTCAAGAGTTATCATGTTAGAAATATACTAAGTAAGGTAACTATTTTAATTACTTAACCAAAGTAATGAAACTTATGCCTTAACATAAATTTAAAGGCAGTACAAGCCTAACAATGAAACTAACACTGATTACAGTCAAACTTTTGAAGGACTTCAAAAGTCTGGAAATCTGCAAAAATAAGACATTCCTGCACAGCAAAAGAGGCAAAGCAGCAAATGAGCATTACATTCTATCTATAAGTGCTTTACTGAACAGAAAGTCCAGTGAGCCAGTCCATAATTAAACCCTGGAAGTCTTTTAATCCCTTCAGTAATTCATGTAGTTTAAAGTTTTTCAGCCCTATAACACAAAAATTACCACAAATGTGTCCAGGTAACTAGTCACAGCATTGTAATCTTTACATTTTCATTATTAGAAGATGTTTCTGCCCCCTTATTACCCTGTATCATAGGTTTTTCCTAAAAATGCCCTCTCCATTCTAAAACTATTATCTACCATTATTGTCATATTTATTACCGAGCTATAACATAAAGTGCAACCATATTTTTTTGATTAACTTGAATGGATTTTATTTTGAAGTCTAATTACGTCACTAAAAAGTGTCTATATTGTTCCACTCTAGCCCTCAGACTCACCGCTTCCACGAGGCTGGTGGCACTGCCTCTCTTCTGGTGGTACTGGTTGTGGTACTCAGGGGGCACCTGCAGGTGGACGGGAGAGTAGATCCTCTGGGAGAAATCAGGGTCGTCCGTGTACCATGAGCTCTTCCGCACAGACACTTGGCTGCTGGCAGCGCTCTCCCTGTGTGGGAGGTCCACGTGGATGAGGGGGGTGTAGTATGGTGACTGGTCTTTACTGGCCGGGGTGGCCGGGGGAGTGGCCCAGGATCGGGTGGAGCGGGTTGGGGAGAGGCGGTGGGCTCTGCTGGAGTCCAGACCTGCTACAGCCATAACCTGATGGGTCAAGTCATAAATGTTATACACAACTACTTCTACAGGAAAACACTATTATTTACCTCCCTTGAACACATGTTAAGTCCAGTACTGAGGCTGATACCCAAAAACTTATCAGATTCAGAGATAAACACCAGCTACATTTTATATATATATTTGATGGATGAACTGGAAAACAAATGACAAAAGTGCAGTTTGTCTGATGTTTTCAACATATATAGTATGATAAAGTGTTATTAAATATATTAGAATGTATACACTAGGGGAAACCTAAAGTGAATGCATTCTAATGTGTTCTAATGTCGAGTGCATGCAATGTTTTTAAGTAGAACTGGAGCTCAAAGACAAATACTTCTCTTATGCAACACCCATTTTTTTCATTATTTCAATTATTCAGTCATTACAATTTGTAATTCTGACCCAATACTGTGTATTCAAAAGTTTAACCAACAAGCAGACTTAATTTTTTATCATTAGTGACTAAAATTTGACTTTTCTTCTGGAGGCATATAAGACCAGTTTATTTACTGATATGATGCCTAATAAAAATAGCCTGGAGGACAATGTTAACACAGATATGAATTCAGATACATGCACGTGCAAATGATGCACAGAACACAGCAGAAAAACAGAGAACTAGGAAGTTGGGTGTGTTGTGTTTGTTCTTGCTTCAGTGCTATCCTTGGTTAATACTGGTGTTGCATAGACAATATTACAGTGAACCTGAAAAAAAAAAACCTCCACACCATTGACATGCTGTAAACAGCTCTCACAAACCTGTGGGATAGTTATTATCACATGACTTCAGCTGCTCCACTTTATTCAAAGTAACTACAAGCATATCATATAACGGTGTCCTTAGTACAATATTCTGTTTTAAACCAATTTTCCAAATTTCCATGTGTTCTTGATTAATATTATGTTTATACCAATGCAAGACTTATTCCCAAATGAACACCAAAAATATCTTCATATTATTTCAACACTGAAGAAATCAGTAGCCAAGTGATAAAAATAGCATCATGTGAGCCCCTGTGTTACCTGGTGCTGCATAAGGTGCAGAGGTAAAGCAGTTCGCTGATGTGGAAGCTCATCCTGGCTACTTTGCCTGCGCAGACACTCAAAGTTGAAGGATGGTCTCCTGTGACCTGAATGAACCAGCAGTGCACAAAATGTTACACCACACAAAGCATTTGTAATAGCAAGATTTAAACCTCCAAGAGGGTAATTGAATGTTTAGTGTTATTTTATTTTCTGACTCATTACACAGCGGCTGTTTATTACCTACAACACAACCTGTAAGTGTTTTAAAGTGGCTCCATAAGACGCCTGATTTGACATTGGTCAGCTGTAGAACAATGATTATCAGCATTTATTGTGTGAATGATGCATAATAAAGAAAAGCCACAGCAGAAGTAGCCATTTTGTAGCTTCTGCACTTATATTTCCATCTTTATTGGACACATGCAACTCATGCCACAGAATAAGAAATACCTTGAGGCGTGGCAGGAAGCCGTCGTCTCTTTGGTGACCTCCGTGAGTCCCGATAAAGAGGCTGCTCATCATCATCATAGTAAGTGTCAGGGTGATGGTAACCTTTCGGGGTCTCATATTCTGTGTCACTGTTCTGATACCTGTCGATATATGACATAAATAAGACTTGTTTGGAAAATTGGAGAATTTCTGTTTAAAATCTTTCTTTACAAAGGTAAAAAAAAATCTAAGACATGATTCCAGCTGTGATAAGGATAGATGATAGTTCATTACAGAATTCATACCTGTCCCCTGACAGCATACTGTCATCTTCATAAAACTCCTCTCCACTGTAGTATTCCCCAGAGAGGCGGTCTTCATCAAACTCCTCCTCCCTGCGGATGGTCGGGTGCCGTCTGTCCCCTCCGTGGGACCTGATGGGAGGTCACATGGGTCAGAGAACGCACACTGCTGCTGGTCAGAGAGTCACTGGATTAGGGCCATGCACTGCCATGCAGACGCAAGCCTCCAGGGGGCAGCGGTGAAACTAACCACCCATATAAATATTAAACAATTCACTACAGCTGAACCAAGACAACAGGCAGAAGATTCAAGAACATCACAGTATCGTAGTATTCCACAGTTTTCATGTCACTCATTCATCTTTTTAAAAACACCTCCTTCTGCTTTGGACTTATAAAGTGAACTGAATGTAGGTCTAAGCAATTTGGGAATTTAACCATCCAACACATGATGGAGCAACTAGAAGTGCAACTTAAAAGCATTCTCATACATTTCGTCTTTTTTCGAGCATCTGGGTCCTTCTTCAAAGCAAGCACTTCACTGTGACACATGCATAAAGCAGGGTGCGTCTCAGCGATATGCTGGCCACTCACATTGATGCTATTTCTCCTTTTACTTTAAAGCCTTGACACAAAAGTGTCATAGCAGAAGCACAGGACAAATGACTGGCCAGCATATAAACACGCAACACTGACTTAGCAAGGATGCAACCATTCACCGCTCTAAAACCAAGTAAAATGAAATAAATAAGCAGACAAAGAATGTCCCTTTTTGCTGCTAAGACATACTGCTGGAGCCAAACCTAAAAAACAACATACCTAACATAGGTCTCATAGTAGCGCCTTCTGTCCAAGAAAGCAGAGGGATGGTTGAGAGAAAGCATTTTGGTTAGGAAGGAGAAAGGGAGAGGACATAGAGAAAATGGTAGAGAAAGTGTGACATATATATCATACAGTATATGAAACATATACAGCATTCTCATATATATGTATGAGGAGAGAGTGTGATGGCAGACGTTGACTCCAGTGCAGCTGACAATTCCATTTTCTATTCTTAAGATAAGAAACTAACTAAAACTCATTTCTCTTTTGTAAAGAGGCAGCAATGAAATTGTCTCCCAAACTTATTGGGTACTAAAGAAAAACAAACCCAACACTGGATATGCTGACTGAACAGAGCACATGAAAAGATAAAAAATACTTATGAAATTAGCTGTCAGCATGAGAGCAGGTCTGTGATCCATTATGGAATGAAACGTTTACAATAAAGGTTTGTGAAAAGGGAAGGTTCGATAAGAAGCTGGGTTTCATCTGTATGGGAAAAAAAGCAGTACATGTCTTCAGGTTTTCTTGTTGCAGCATGCACAGAAACTAATCCCCATGTTTTCTTTTTTAGTTATGATGATAAGCTGAGACAGTTTAATGAAAAGATTTTGACAGCCTCTTGGATATACGGTAAATGTACAGTAAATAAAGGTAAAATAGAACAGTATTTATAGAAGGCAGTATTTGAAGTTTCATTATTGTAAATAATTAACAATCTTAAGTAATAAAATACATGTAATACCTGACACTTACACAGCTTTTTAGCACTATTCACATTGTCTCTTACAATAGATTAGAGGTCAAATTCAGTGTTTAGTGTTTTTAGGGGGTTTTTTTTTTTTTGGTTTTTTGGTGTGACTTAACAAAATTTTTATTGGTGTCTTTGCTTGGCACACAGAAGTCTATGACAGTTTGGAATATTGAAATTCAGAACAAAGATTTTAAGCCCTACTACAATAATCCTCTGTGACTATGGTGTCTTATCTTTAATCTTCATCATTTTTTACAAGTTTAGTTCACATGATTTCTAATTTTGTAAAGTAATGTGAACAAGAAAACACCAAACAAAATGCATACAAAGACACAGGGTACACTGGTGACTGAGTTGGATAGTACAGTTTATCAGATATTTTTACAAACATCATTGTTCCAATAAGAGCGTCTGCGTTAGACTGATGATAAATGTGTGGATACCTTTGACCCTGCGGGGTTCGGGGCTTGTCATAGTCGTAGTAGGAACTGCGCAGACCTGGGTAGCCATTAGGAGGTGCATGTTCATAGTAGCGGTGGTGTCCTCCGTTTGGTAGACTGGACACATTGGCGTTGTTGAGGTTGATGTTGGTGGACTTGGGAGACTTGCCATAGGAGTTGTGGTGACGGTGGTGATGGTGGTGGTGATGATGATGGTGGTTGGGGTGGGACATTGCATTGGCTCGAGACAGTCGTCCCACCGGTTGCTCCATATGAGCATAATGAGGTGGGGGTTGCACCTGCAGAGGCCGCTGTGTGGCGTTGGTTTGATGGCCATTAGACCGTCGATGACCACCGTTCATGAGATGGTTACCGAAGAGTCCACCATTACGCTGTGAACGAAGGCTCAGAGTAAAACCACCAAGGTTTTTGTTTCATAAAGTGCAAAACAAATGTGCTATTGATGTTAAGTCTGGAAGCTATTTCTTTTCAGAAATATCATGAGCAAAAATAAGTTCAGAAGCTTATGGTATATGACATATGTGGGCAAAATGAATGCACTAATTGTTGTTTGTTGGAATAGAAATGGAAGAAAAAACAGAAGGCCAAAATAAACCAAATGAGCAAAAAAGCTACTTAATGTAGCTGAAAAGATTGGTGACAGTACTTCTACTGTGTATTTAGCTGATCAGCATTTTACTATTATCATGGATAAGCACCAATAAATAACTATATTACAAGCAAAGCATGTATATTTAACATAAACATTCCCCTGTCAGGTAAAATTAAATTCATTACCCTATAAATTTCTTCGTCTTCCTCTGGAATAAAGTCTACTAGTTCATCATCTTGCAGATCACATGATATCGCTCGGCGAATTTCTGGCCCAATATCATGCAGCGTGCGAAGGCCAGCCTGTAACCATGACAATAAAAGGGCTAAGCACTACGGCTGGGACCTTCATCTTACAGCTCACAGTAGGAAATCTGACATTGTACAGTCATCACCACACACACTGGGCATACACACATCTGTGCTGGAGTATACAACACCTGACATTAACAGTATTGACAAACTGTGAAAGATGAGAACACAGACAGACAAATGTGCTCTCCTGAGTGCAACCTGCTGAGTATCATTTAGCTGAAATGGCTTGTGTAGCATCCAGCTGTGCCTTATTTCAAATGGGCTCTACTGAGCACATTAAAATGTTTTTTCCTTTTCCTTGTTTATGTGTATATAACCAAATCAGCATGAAGACTGGATTATAAATAAACTTAAAGCTGGTAATTAATTCTTCATGACAATGATATATGGGATATGAACCATATATCATACATTTAAGGTAACAGAAACAACAACAAGCTTTGCTGTTGATGAGCTTTGCTGAGCTGATGAATGAACTGTGATACACAGAAAACACATGGAATGACAGTTGATCACAGTGACACACGCTTAACATCAACATCCATGATATTTAAAGACACCGTGACACAAATAACACACTGGAAACATATAAATCACAGTAGCAGATTCATACTGTACACCAAGATCATGAACGTCCTGCTGGATTACAAATCATAACATTAGCACACTTGATGGCATTTGAATGAAATCCACAAACATTTAACAGACATGACTTAACAATACTACAGTGTTGATCATTTCATTTTTTCTGCAGTTTTAACAGACATTCTCCTTTCTCTCGTGTGTAACACACCATATAAACACTGTGAGACTCACCTGTAAAGCAATGGCTGTGTTGTTCTGGGAGGGATGTGCACCCACTAGGCCTTCCTCTTTACGTTTCTTGAATTTCCTAAAGTAGTCCTGTATCAGGAAGGTGGCATAGAACTTCCCCACGGTTACCTCATCATCTGAGTGAACAGACCACACAAATGCTTCCTGTGTCAGCAGGTCACTATACACAGCGCTCAGGGAGACAAGAGGAGACTCCTCTCCTCACGTTCAACTGTGGCTCCATCACCTTAAGATTCATATCCACACTATATATATATATATATATATATATATATATATACATCCATCTTGATGGTGTATATACTGTACCTCAATGTGAACCACCCAAGGTCCTTTGCTGTATTTCAGAAAGCACAAAAAATTAAATATATGCTACAATGATTTATTCTGTGTTTTTGATATCTTCAGATTGTTAGGTGATGTTAGGTGGATTTATCCATATAATTCACATGTTAAAAACCTGCATGTGAAATTAACTAATAATTCGATGTTTTAGATAATAATTATATGGTTTCTGTCTCATCTTCCACTATGGTTGAAAAAGAGGGAGGAATGAGCAGAAATACATTAAACAGACTTTGGATATCAGAAATTATTTTAAAGCACTATCAACTGGTAAAAACTGTTATTAGTTTGCACATACATGCTTCTTAACATCAGGACTTACTTTTCCATGCAAATCATTGTTGCTTGATTTCAAATTTAATATATTTTTTAAGAATGACCTGAGAATTCTGAACTAAATTCTTAAATATACACGAATGCCATTTACTTTTCTACTGCAGCACATGCAAGCAAGCAGATCTATGCATCATACATGTCTGTATGTTTGTGTAAATGTACCTGGTTGAGGTCATGTATGTCTTTTTGTTATGTGACAGTGATTTCTGCACTTTACTTGCACACAGGCATGTTCTTGCAGATATTTTTCTTTCAAAAGTGTTTTGCAAGAGTGCGTGAGAATCATTCTGAAGCAGGGGTCTGAATCACTTTGAACAAGCACGCTGGGGACAGAGATCAGAGAGAGAGGCAACACTAGTTCCATGCCACCACCCTAAAACAGAACTGCTTCAGAATATTCTGAAGTGCTTCAGAGATTTGATTACAGAGATATAAAAGTAAAAGGAGAATAAGCTGTGGATGCTCTAGCAGTGAGAAAAGGACAGAGATGAAGACAGCAGTCAGAGAAAGACAGAGAGCAGAGACAGAAAAAGAGAGACAGATTGGAGAGTTAGACAGAGCATGCTCTTGCACAGTGGTCTACAAGGCCATGCAAGCCCAAAGCCCAGCAGACAGTCAGTGGCCTCCGTCAGCATCCAGGGCAGGAGGGAGGAGTGTGGATCAAACACACACAGATAAGAAACACACTGCTGAGGGGACAACCAGGAGAAAATGAGCAGAGCAGAAACAGCATGATACAGCTTTACTCGAGAGTGAGAATCTGTCTGGGTGTGTGACTGAGTGAGCTTTTAGTTAACTATATAGTTATGAAAAACAATTTGGTTCTACTGTAATTTTATGCAAACAGCATGAGGGCAGCATATGGCCTGTGTGACTGTGTGTGAGCTGATTTAGCTTGATTTGTGTGTCAAACTCAATAGGAGGAGGTGGATGTGATTTCATTGACAGGCATTATGTTCCACTAACCACCAGCAGGGGGCACCACTTGATCCAGCAGCTTCATGCTGGTTCTCTTCCAGATTTTCTTGATGACAGCCCGCAGCTCTTCGTTGGCCTGCTCTAGATTACCTGCACCACAGGCAAAAAATGTCCCAGAGAAATGAGCATTTCAGTTCACACACATTCTAAACTTCTGCAACAACATAATTACAACTAACAGATAGCATCTGATAAACCGATTCAGTGGTTTGTACCATCCGTCAGCGGAATGTGACAACATTTGATTTGTGACAAAGAAAAAAGTGTTGCACACTGTGGCTCCATTTGTATTTCTATTTTATTAGTTGGTAATATGGCCTTAAGCCTTTCTCCAAGATCAATGATTATAGTAGGACAAAGCCTATGATATGATATAGACCCCACGCAATAGCAACACAACTGATGGTCATAAGATCATTATGTTCCATGTTTGTGGTGTAGAAAAAAAAACTCAAGAGGCATCAGAGAAACCAAAAGCAGAATGTTACATATACAGAACCAACAGCCAATCAAATCACTTCAATTCTAATGACAACAACAACATTTTTCATGCCACAGATATGTATTTTAAATCTTAACATATCTTTCAGAGGATGATTTCCCCTAAAATAGTTAAGGTCTAAATGATCAATCACAAGGCACTCCATATATTTGACAGATTCCAGAAAACACTTTAAAAGCCTATATTGGGTTCATGAGGTGACAGCTGTGCATGTGGTGCATTCATGTCTTATTGTCATCAGATGTGTTCTTTGTAACTATCCTGCTACAACTGTTGGCCTTGAAGATCTTTCATTAGAACATCATTTGATAAAAGAGAAATCTGTGTGAAGACAGATCACATTTTCCTTATCCTTAACTCTATTTTCAGTAATTAACACCTCACAACAGCTCTAGGTGAGCTGTACTTTCTATTATAGAGCTTGAGTTTGTACCTTCTGTTTTGATCTTCAGGGCTGTGCGCACGAGAGCAAACAGAGTGGCGTTAAACATGACAGTACCATCACTGTTCAGAGGCATGTTCATGGCCACCAGCCTCTGAAACAAGAGAACATATACATGTCTTCAACACAGCAGAACACACCAGATTAACAGTACTCATCACTTCAGCTTGTTCTGTGTAAATAACAGAAAATGAGATGGAGGGACAAGGTACCTTGCAAGCAACTCTGTGAGGGCACAGCTTTCCAAAGCCAAGAGGAGGCTGGATACGACGGAGAAGAGTTACGACATCCAGATGCTTAATTCTACCCCTGTAGGAGAAAAGTAGCAGATGTTTGACATTAACTGTCAACATGTGGCAACTGAGACATATGGGTACATGGAAACGTGGCAAAAAATACATTGAAATAGGTAGTGAAAACACATACTTTGCTTCGGGGTCATACTCTGACCAAATTCTCTTGAATTCATCAAGATGATGTGGTCCAAGAATGGACCAATCACGTGTTAGGTAGTCAAAGTTGTCCATGATGACGGCCACAAACAGATTGATAATCTGCAGACGCACAAGACAAAGTATTATACTTTTATTTGGTTAGTCTTGTGACATATTTCACTGTCTTTCTGCTGATGTAAAATTTCTGCACTGACTGTTTAAGAGGAATCATTAGACATACCTTTTAGTGTTAAAATAAGTTAAACAAGTGAAAAAGTAAGCAGAGCTTACTAATACTAATAATATTTTGAGTCCTACCTTTCAATCTTTCAAATTTTCAAAAATTGTATGCAAAAATTGAAAGAAAGGCACATGTAAAAAAAATATGTGTGTGAAATCTGAAAAGAATAGGGTGAATACTGTCCGAGAAATCATTTAGACAAAATCCTCCAACTCTTGGCGTGGGTGGGGGTATAATAATAAACTGCTGAAAGGATACCTCTGATAGTGCATCTGACTGGTTGTTCAAACATTTAGACCAAACAAATGACAACATATTGCATATAAAAAACTTTATATTTACCAAGAAGGCGCAGAGCATGTAGAAGGTGATGAAGTAAACTATTGCAAATCCACTCCCACATGTCATCTCTTCTCCGGGGTTGTAGTCAGACTCTGGGTCACAAAGTTTTCCTGGCATACAAGCCAACATGATCTCTTGCCACGCTTCACCAGTGGCACATCTGAGGAACACACAGACACAAATACAAGTTCAACAAGAAAGCCCAGAAAAACACCATGTCAGCTCTGCGATGACCTCTGACCCTGACACCCGTCACCTGAAGAGGAGGAGCACGGCCTGAGGGAAGGTCTGGAAGTTGTTGTTTCGGTTGATGTGTGTGCCATCCACCATCGCAATCTTTCCAAAAACCTGAAATGGAATATAATGATCATGAATTCACAAACCAGGGTTAAACATTTAACTCTTTTTTTGTAAAGCTTTAGTTTCCAACCTGCATGCCGATCACAGCATAGATGAAAAACAGCATGGCTATGAGGAGAGCGACATACGGCAAAGCCTTAAGGCAAAGAGAGGAGAGAAAACAGAAAAAAACATAAATATGTGTGACTTTGATGCTTCTTTAAAATATGTTTTTCTCACTGTTGCTGAAAATAATACATGATTTCAACTGTGATGACTTGTGAGGAAACGTGTTGATTAGGAGAATATCACTTTATATGTAGACTTCAGGGAGCATAAATAAATCAAGTAAAAGTTTCCCCATCACTGATATAAACTTCACTCAGCCTCACCTGGAAGGACTTGATAAAAGTCCAAAGCAGGGTGCGAATGCCCTCCCCTCTGCTGAGGAGTTTCACCAGCCGCATGACTCGAAACAGACGAAAGAAGGTGATGGAGATGCGAGCGCTGTCCTCAGTGTTCTGTTAAGGAAAAAGTGCAGAGTAAGAGAACCGCAGAACAACAAGAGTATGGAGGGAACACAGAGAACCTGGCTGTGCTTTACGGGATGGTGAGGTCTGAACTGAGACCTCAGTACCAGATACATATGGGCTAAGAGCAGCAACGCATGTGTCACTGAAAACTGTTGGAGGCAACTTTTAAAACAAACTCAGATGAATTTTCTGGTTGGGATCGACGTCTAGTTTATTTATATATAAAGTCTGAAATTAGTACAGATTAAAATGTCGCAGACTGAGCACAGTCCCTCGTGCTGTGCTGCTGTAGCTGATATGTTTCTGTTCGTCTGCATCCAAAGCACTGTCAGGAGCCCTGTCACTGAACAGACCTACAGGGGAGGAAGCAAGGAGGCAAGCATGCTGGAGAAAACCTTGCCATACTTGACAGGACACATCTGCACAAGCATGGCACCCTCAGTCCAGAGTCACTGCATGCGGAGTCACAGTGGGACCAACCCGAACGGGTCGGACAGGAGGTTCACAGGTCAGAGCTGGGTGACCTGATCCCAGGGGTCATCCATGGGTCACTACCACACTCAAGAATGGTGGCAGAGACCATGTTACAGTGTCAACAGTACAAACGTGAGGAGCGGCCCACCACCACTCCCACCTAACAGGACACACAGCGTCACGTTTGAGTGACACATTCTCCTTAGAAATAACTCCAAACATTTAGGAAAATAAAAGCAAATTGTTGGATATATGCAAATGAGCAAACAGAACAAAAGTGAGAAATCAAGTACAGAGAATGGAAACCTTAACATGAGAACATAAATGAAACTTCTATAAGCAGAAGACCATAAGAGGTGGAGAAGAAGAACAGAAAAATACCAAACGAAGAGATGCAAATCTAAACATGGCATGGCCCTAACAGGGGGACGGAGCATCTTACCCCCATCTCATCCAATTGAGGAGTCTCCGTTGGCTTTAAAATCAAAGACCTGTATTAATGACCTTGTAAAAAGTCCCCACAGCCCGCAGGACTCAAACACAGTGGGCCGAACACGTAAAAAAGACATTTTAAAACTCTGGATCACACAACTCTATCAGTTAAGACGTAGACAGAACAAAGTCACTACTGCTCTCACATACACTTTAAAACTACAGGACGAACTGTCTTATTATTTCACTATGACAAAGACAAACATTCAGTGACAGCTTACTGTACATGTTATCACTATGTATATGCTTAATATAATGATTTACTATAATGACATACATTAAACAATCTTAACACTTTATACTTAACATAACAATCTTTAGAAGATTGTAACACAACAGGTTTACAGCTTAATATTACCATGTGACACTATACATGTCAGACTGACGAACAACACAAAATTACTTATATATGAAGTAACATGTAAGACTTGCACACAACTTTATCACTCCCCCGGTGTGATGGTCTTTTCTGATGGAATTAAATGGATTTTATGGCTGAGATGCTTGGTGCACTTTAGACAATGTTAATGAGATGCTAGCTGACATAACAAATGTTGTGAATTTATGTCATGATAAAAGCATAGCTCATTGAAAATTATTATTTCCCCTGTATATTCATAGATGCACATTAACAAATGACTTACATTGCATCATTGATCCCCATTGCAGGACTGAAGTACTAAAACCGCAATGTCACTCTCCACTGGCTTTAAATGTTTTTGTGAACCAAGTATTTTGAAAGTAATATGTTTTTTGATTAATAATGAAAATGACTGATCAGAAGAACTGAACATAAAAAGATATTACAACCTACTCAGTCTCACACACAGTTGCACACCCATACACAGGTTTCAAGTCACATCATTGACAATATATAGAGCTTTTGTTCTCAGAGAAGAAATAAATAAAATAAAAAATAAACATCAATAATAATAGTGATATTTGTGTTGACTGGACCTGTACAATGATAATGTGATTAACTCAACACTGAAAAGGCCTGAACTAATATCAGAAGGCTCAGATACTCCAGACAGATATGGCTTCATTTTAATTCCCCAACACAATAGTTCACAAACCGTCAATATGAGGTGCAGAATGAGCAGAAATAATAAAATGTAGAATTAGCTTGAGGAGGTTCTTTAGGTAATCCTGGCCACAGCATTGATGAAGCATGCGTTCAGCATTGCTGCTATGTTGCTGGGAAGCACTGCACGCACACGCAAGACATTGGAATGAAGAGGAGCCATTGGTGAACTCATAGCAATGCAGCATCTCATGCATGCCAGTCGTGCCCTGCAACAAAACCACCGCAGCAGGACGCTCTCACAGTCCGGTGCAAAAAGAGAAGAAAGAAAGAAAGAAAGAAAGAAAGAAAGAAAGAAAGAAAGAAAGAAAGAAAGAAAGAAAGAAAGAAATAAAGAAAGAAAGAAAGAAAGAAAAGTCCAGAAAGAGTCCGATACCAGAACAGAAAATAAAATCAGAGAGATTAAGTCATTCTGAACTAGGAAAAAGAAAAAAAGGCGGAAAGGTGCAAAGAAGGAGAGAGTAGAGAGTCACTGTAAGAGGTTTCATGCACCTGACTGGAATCTACACACCTGCACTACACATGAGCTCCTTTCTGAGCTTTAAGAGCTCACTACAGGAAGGCAGAACAAAACACAGAGACAATCACTCACAGAGACACAAACACAAGATCATCAAAGAACCTCAAACTCTGCTGCATTAAACCACCATCAGTGTAGGTGCACAGGAATCAGGACTAGTTTAGTGACTGAAGAGCCCCTGATTCATTTTCAGCTCACAGAATTTTAACTTGATCATCTATTTTATATGAAGCTGAGATTTCTCCTTTTAGGACAATAAATGAAGTAAAAGCTAAATTTTAACTCCACTGCTAAAAACCTCTGATTTCCACACCATCTGGACTTTGATATTTGGCATTTTTATTTTTATCTGCAAGTGAAGCTGCAGTGGCCTACACAACTTTGAGGAATGTAAACTTTGTAAAAACTACAAACTTTACATTTACTTTGGGAAAATAACAATTACAAAATGGTGCACTAAACATTTCCTTAACGTTGTGTAGGACAGACATTTCCAAGCTCTGAGCTCCAGGGCCATTCTGTCTGGAGGTAAAGATCGAGGGGTATGGCAAGCAAGAGAGGGCAGACTTCACAAGGCTCTATGTGCTGCAAACTAACCGGAGGGGCATGGAGCGGGTGGCCAAGCGCCATCTGTGAGAGGCAGGACATGGACAGGATGTTACGTAATGAGGTGACTGACGGACGCTTCCCAGCATGCATTTGGAGAATGCATGCAATCACATAACTCATGTCTAGAATGGATGTTAGCAAGCATGAAGCAAACATCAAAAGATAAAAAGTAAACCCAGCCTAGATCAGCTTTTACAAGCAATTAAAGGGAACAAGATCTGATCTAGTTTGATTAAAATGTGACATAAAAAGCAACAACCACATGCAAGTAAACCCAGAAATAAATGATGAAAGATGCCTCACAAGAACAACTATGAAAGCCCTTGTGAAATTAACATCATGTCCCCAATGTTCACAATACAACACAAAAAACACACAAATACAGTACCCCCAAAACCACATATGTATTATACACATAAAACATACATGCATAACAACAGATAACCTACACACACTGCTGTATGTTATAAACAAAGTTAGTGTTGCCCCACAGAAACTCATGCAGACACATTTTGAAACACAGACTGTGAAATTAGAGAAAACATGAAGTAAAACTCCAGAAAAACAGCACTGCAGCTCAGACACCAGAGCACTCAGGAAGGGAGCAAAGTCTTTAGTATACTGCACCTAGAACAAGCACTATCATCACCATAACTGAAGTACTTCTTAAAAACATGGGTCAATTTCAGCCTGTAGCATTCATAATGCTTGTTGGCATCTCAGACTACAAATACTTCAGTAATTCTTTTGTTTTAAACTAAAACTACAACACAAAAAGTTGATCACATGCATTTAGTCTTAGTTTTAGGTGATTTTGTGCAGAGCCAAGCAGAGAGAAGATTATTTTGGTATTTGATTAAAGTAGAGAAGTAGTCATCCACTATTTTATCAAGTCTTGAAGTGAATTTCCAAAGTAACAAACAGATAGATATTGATGTAAATTTTCAAATAAAAGTTACATCTATGTGACTGTGCTGTAAAATTTCAAATATGTTTTTGCACAAGTTAATAAAACACTAGATGACTAATTTATTTTTTAATCCATTCGCACTGTAAAGGGGTCCCAAAGATAAAGTTGTTATCAACAACAGGTTACACACACAACATTTTTGTTCATTGCCATACTTGCCTCTACAAGTTTCTATGGAAACAAAATGAACAAGAGCAAAAATTAGATAACCAGATCATAAACCATCCTGCTCAGGCTGCCGTTCACAAAGAAATGTTTTTCACTGTCATGTCAACCGTTTACATTCAGCTTTTTAACACAACATTAAAACACACATCGAAAAAGCATGTGGAAGAAGCGTTATTCTCCAATATCACAGTTAGATAGAACACAAGTAAATTAAGGTCAAACTGAGGCTTTACAGAGTAAGCCAATGGCACCTTAAATAATATAAACATTTTCTCAAATAATATGCATTTTAGCATGCATCATGAGTAACAAAAAAATGGTTTAGCAGGTAAAGTGAAAACTATAACTGAGGACAAAGGAGAAATAACATTTAAGGACATAATTTGCCATGTGGCTTTCATGTAAGGCCTCAGTTCAACATGAGAGGCAGAAAAAGAAGTACTTACATTAACTTCAGTGATAGCAATATCGACGACGCTACCAACAACAATTAAGGCATCAAAAGTGTTCCAAGCATCAGCGAAATAGTGCTGTTAATGCATGACATCAAATGAGGTAAAAGATGAGAATGAAGGGGAAATGAAGGGGGAAAACAAGAAAGAGGAGAAAAAAACAAGATGCGAGGTAATGAAATGGGAGGAAAAAAGAGAAGAGATAAAATAGTTAAGAGTGAGTAGATTAAAAAAAAGGCCAGAAATCCAGAGTCCTGTCCTGAAACCCTGCAGAGTTTAGGTGAGAAGAGCGAGGTCAGAGAGCAGAGGTCCGGTCAGAGCTGAGTTTACTTACATCGATCTCACTGAGAACTATGTCTACTATGCTGCCAATCACAACCAGGGCGTCGAACACGTTCCAGGCATCTCCAAAATAGCCCTGAGTAATGTCGAGTAGTGGGCAGGTTAAAAGAGGTATTTATTCTCATGTTAAAATTGATGTGCACTCAGAACACAGAGATACCCCGCTGGCTCCTTCAGCTGAGGGTTTGTGATTATAGTGCACTGATTTTTAACACAGATACACTGGAAAGAATTAGATGCACACCATCTCTGTTTATATTCATGCACAAACGCTGCAGAATATGAGAAACAGTAAAAATCAGCTCTGCACCCCACACTCCGTCTCTTACTAGCATCCTGTCCTTCTTCTCAACACAGAGCTGTTGGCAATGCAGTGATGTTAAGGAGAAAAGAAAAAAAAATCCTGAATATTTCAGTATTCATTCATACACATAGGCTGTGATGGTGTTAACAGTCAACAGCTATTAAATCCATGAAGACCTCTGTGTGTGTTAGTTTATTAAATATACGGTGATGAGCGATGTGTTTTAGTTGAAGAGATTTTGTTGAAATCTCACCCTGGGTTTGAAAGCGATGAGTTTGAGAACCATTTCCACAGTGAAGACAGCAGTGAAAACCATATTGAGGATATCCATGACATAGTTAAAAAGCGCTGACTGGCCGTAGTGCTACAGAAAGGGCACAGAGTAGAAAAGAGTAGCTGTTAATTTGATATTCACAGATAAAGCCAAAGAATAAATGTCACAATGTATTAGACCTGTACAATATGAGGAAAACATTACTGCAAATATGGAAAAAGCTATCACCACTGAATACAGAAATGAAACTGACACCAGTCAGTGTGAATTTGTTGGTAGATATCTAGGGTCTCACTGATTAACTCTATCGAATCAGAGCATGACCCATGTGTACAGGGATATAACGTTTCAACATCTTACATCCAATGCTTAATTTGCAATCAGATAGAATTTTGTAACAAAATAATAAAAAAATCTTAAATATGTGGATCTTCAGTGATATCTAACAGATTATGTATAGAGTACATGCAACGTTTCATTTATAGATTTAAAGTTAATTAAACACACTGTTGAATTGTTAAAACTACTATGTATATTCTGTGTAGCCTGGATTGCTGGAAACACTTTGCCACAATAACGGTGAATATTTCCATCACACAGTGGAAAGACTATCATTTTCCATCCTTTCACTATCTACACCTTATTACTATGAAAGTACCCCCCCTCCTTATGTGGGAGATCACCAAACTCTTTATGTGCTGTTTCCTATTGTGAGGTTTTAGTCATTTTAATAGGATGAAGTGCTTCCGTATGCATAGGTGTTCCACCCAAACGACTTCTCTCCACAGTATTTTTCTAAATGGACTGTTATCCTGCACTCAGCACCATCTAAGAGTTGAATAAACCAGATAAGTTTTACTATATGAGATAACATACTAATGCTGTAGAAAGGTAACAAAAACAGGGTTCCTACAAGTTAAATTTAAGACCTTTTAATGCCCATTTCACAGCCATAGGAAAATGTACTTATTTACTCTTGATTCCTACCATTCTGGGTCATTTCTCTCCGGGGGCTGCAAAGTTAGCAATAATTGGTTCCTAATTTTAAAATAAATTGTCGAGTTGGAATGGGTGGAACTGAGTCGACTAACGTTACTTTCTTTGCAGCTCGGACATTTAACACACACACTTCAACACAACACAGCCATTAAGTTTATGGCAACATAACTGAACACTTACCATATCAAAATAAACACCTTTTGAAGACTTTTAAAAAGGTATTAAATACAGATTTGTAAATTCAAGACTTTTAAGATTTTTTAAGACCCCACGGGAACCCTGAAAAACAGGAGAGGTCTGACTATGTGAGACTACACTGTCTGTTGATGGACTTTCAAAATAAAATGCTACAGTGATATTTTTATGTTTGTCTGTCATAATGTGTTTGTGTACTTATCCCAATGATGGTGAAAACTCATTCGGCTTTGCAATGAATTTTACACATAAATAATGACACTGAATAGTTCTTGAGCACAACAGTTAAAATAGACTTGTATTTTGTTTCCACAGCTGGTTGTTTTCAGCGGAGCACAGTGTCTTACCTGTACAGCCAAGCAGAGTGTGTTCAACATGATGAGCACAAACATGATGTACTCAAATCCAGTTGAGTTCACCACATACCAGAACTTGTACTGGTACGGGTTCTTCGGGATGTACCTCCTCAGTGGACGAGCTTTAAGAGCATACTCCACACACTGACGCTGCACACAAACACATCAACTTGGTTTTAATGATCAAGAGAAAAATGATCCAGTTTCTAAGTTTTCAGAATGAAGACTTTGCTCAGTATTAAATGACTGTTACAGTATTTGGACACGGCCATATTTGGTTCATGTGTCGACCCTGACCTGGTTCTTATCAAGTTCACAGTTTTTGTATTCCTTCTCTCCTTGTTCCTGAAACGTGACGATCACAAAACCTACAAAGATGTTCATCATAAAGAACGCAATGATGATGATGTAGATGATAAAGAAGATGGAAATCTCCACACGGTAGTTGTAAATGGGACCGAGGTTCTCCCTGTTGGAGTCAATGGCCTTGTACAGTAACCTGAGAGGAGACAGAGACGAGTCAGGTTTATTTATACAATCTCATATCTGTCGGTGTGGACAATATACAGCCCCCCCCCCAAAAAAAAAATAAAAAATAAATAAATAAATACACTCACACTGGGGGGCAGTTTTCCAGGGGGGCACAAAATCACTTCAGCTGTTTCAGTGTGTATTAGTACTACATTTTGTACAGCAATACTTTCCCAGTGTATATTGGTATTTTTACTTATAGAGCAGTTCTTCCTCAGTATGTATTTGTACTTTTACTTGCGGTGCTGTACTTTTTCAAAGCGTATTTTTCATTTTCAATTGCTGTGCAGTACTTTTTCAGTGTGTGTATTAGTACTACTCCTTATAGTGCAGTACTTCCCCAATGTGTATTAGTACTTTTCTTGTAGAGCAGTACTTTTTCAGTGTGCATTTATACTTTCACTTGCAGTGCAAAAAATCTCCATCTTTTAATACATTTAAAAAGCGTTTTGAACAGAAATTGTTGCTGTTTTATGCGCAGTGTAACCCCGTACGGCCTAATGAACCAAAACAAAAAATGTAAACATAAACAAACAGAGCTTCTTCAAAAATACGCCTGACCTAAAACCACGCATGGCTGATATACAAATCATGTAAACTCTTTACCTATGTTGATAAAATCCCATGTCTTACTATTAAAATATCTGAGAATATTGGAATATGCTAATTAAAATAGGACTTAGGAAAGGGAAATGAATCATCATTAGGTAGATGGATAAATATTTTAAAATATGTTTGTGTAGTTATTTAGAACATTTGATGTCTTAAAGATGATCATGTAAAATGTGTCTCTTAGTACATGTTTAAGGCCCCCATTTATAAGCTAAAGTCTGCTTTTGAGGCTTCCTATTACAAAATGTATTTTGTTGATCAGTTGTTAATTTTAATAACTGTTTGTAATAATTTTGTAATAAATTTGAATTGAATTGAAGCACTTTTCAGAGTGTATTAGTACCATTACTTTTAGTGCAGTACTTTGTCAGTGTATATTAGTATTTTTATTTGTAGTCCAGTATTTCGCCAGTGTTTATTAGTACTATCACTCACAGTACAGTACATTTTCAATGTGTTTGTACTTTAATTGTAGTGCAGTACTTTTCCAGTGTGTATAAGTACTATTACTTGTACTACTTTTCAAATGTGTATTAGTACTTTTACTTGTAGTGCAGCAGTTCTCCAGTGTGTATTAGTACCATCACTTGTAATGCAGTAAAGTTTCAGTGCATACCAGTGTTTCTCAGACTTTTTCTTCCACCAAAGAGGGGCCTGATGGAAAAAGTTTGAGAACCACTGCACAACAGGTGAAGTAGGTGTTGTGTATACAGACAGGTACGCATATATTATATAATTGAATAAATAGAACACAGTTGACAAGTGGCAGCACTGCATATGATTTCATGACTTTAAGATAGCATCTAAAGATGTGTGCAACTTACGCAGGCCAGCCTTCAAAGGTGGACACAGTGAACAGTGCCATCATGGCCATGAGGACATTGTCAAAGTTGAAGTCACTGTTGTGCCACACTCGTTTGTGGATAGTTGGCTGGTTCACATCTCCATCCTTATACAAGATGTAGGTACCTCTGCAAAATATCACATGCGTATTGTGTGACGGTTAAGACCCATTCTACATATGACATACTGTGTAGAGGCTGTACAGGTACAAGACAGAAACACTAACTTGCACTCCTCTGGGCTGGACTTGGCTTCATCCGTGCAGCGATAAAACTTTCCCTGAGGACAAAACAAGTGTTTTCACTCTAATGATTCAAATGATAAACAGTTACATAATATTCTGTATTAAGTGTCTTTTTTTTGTCACGACTGAAGTGGGGCTGACCTTAAATAACTGCACTCCTATACAGGCGAACATGAACTGAAGCAGAGTGGTGACGATCATGATGTTACCGATGGTTCTGATGGCCACAAACACACACTGCACCACATGCTGTAAGGCCAAGAGCGTTAATGTCATTAACTACATTTATGCTAAAAACAGTGCAGTTATTAGTGTGCACAACTTCAAGATGGGACCGCACCTTCAGACCCTTTGCTCGGTTGATAGCTCTCAGGGGTCGGAGCACTCGAAGCACCCTAAGAATCTTCACCACAGAGATGGCTGAAGACCTAACAACAAGACATACTTTTTAAAATAAGGCTCTATGTCTTCTTTCTTTTTTCTCTGATGAAATGGTTTAGTACTCACTGAATGCCAAAGGACACAAGGGAAACTCCCACCACCAACAGGTCGAGAAGGTTGAAGTAATTCCTACAGAAAGCTCCTTTATGCAGAAACGCTCCGTATGTGGTCATCTGAGGAGAGAACGGAGGGAATCAGAGGAGCATGTGACAGTGAAAAACAACTTGTTTTACCCACTGCACACCAGACACACAAATTTTCTGAAACACTTTAAAAGACACAGACACGCATAACATCTTTATATTTTAGAAAAGCATATCCTTACTACCTTGCACGCAAACACACTCGCACACATCTCCACACTCTTGTAGTTCACTCTGATTCGGGGTGGCGAGTTCAGAGCAGTGAAACAGGAGGCTAAATCTACCGTCACCACCCCCACGGCCCTTTACTACATGAATGTAGTAGTAAGTCATTCATTTCGCAATCGACTATGGGATCAGGCAATAAAACATGCATTTTGTTGCCACGATGTCAGGGATATTTACTACCTGCAAGGGCTATCGTTATAGTGATTGGAAAATACAAATGGCCTTACTGTCACATTCATGTGGACCGTCATCTTAAAGCACATTCCATTATGTTCTTTAATAGTTCAGAATAAGGGGAAGCAGCTCCCAATTAAAACTTCAGAATTCAGCAGGCAGAGAAGAAAAACCAGCCAAAATAACTCTTCTTCAAATAATAAAAGTAAAGGATTAATTTTCCGAGTGTATGTAAATGTGGAGCCCCGCAGAAACAGGAAACTGCTAACTAAGAGCATTAGAAATTCAGAGTCAAACTGTGTGGCCTCGGCAGGTTTTTGCCCAAATGGCTGCAGACCAAACTCCACATTTCTATGCACTCAGTCAGGGAAAGCAGACTGAACCATGCTCAGCAGGAACATGGTTGGTTTTGCCCCCTCTTTTATGGGTAGTCTGAAGAGCAGTCAGTATGAGAGGCATGGCGTTAGCTTTGACTGGAGTTGACTTTACATCTTTCAACACCTCCCTGAAAATGACTTCAAACTCAACTTCAGCCAATGCATAAACAATGTCTTAACAGCCCGTTAACTTTTATAGCATTGCACCAAGAGTTGCATCATCTGTTACATATTTGCATCATCATAATCATTTCAGCGATGACTGCCTGAATGATGTAACATCCATGTGAGTATAATGTAATGTTGATGTGATGTTTCCTTCCCCTATGAGTTCTTTGATAAGTCTAAATTATACAAATCTCGTGTTTGTGTTAGTGTGTGCAAAGTAGCAAATAACTCCAATACTTTTTTTTTTTTTTTTGCTTTTAAAAGAGGTGCCGTGAAGAAAAAGTAAATAAGAGAAAGGAAACAAACAAGCCAGGTTTGTACTGAGTGGCAGGTGACACACAAGGAGAGAATGCAGCAAGGCTCTCGTTGTCATTTAAGGGGTTACCTTCAATATGATCTCAAATGTAAACATACTAGTGAAGACATAATCTGCATAGCCTAGGACCTGGAAGGCAATGAGACGTTTGGAGTGTTATTGGGGTGTGGTTAGTCACAGCACAGACAGGGGACACAGGGCATTTACCTTCAAAACGATCTCAACAGTAAAGATAGCCGTGAAAGCATAGTCAAAGTAACCAAGTATCTGCAAAAAGCAATGTACATGTTTAACAAAGACAGTTCATTGTGTAGATTTAAACATCATATGAAAAGAAAATGAAAGGAAAAAACATTATCTGGAAAAAGAGATTAAACACCATTAAGTGAGATTTAACATCACACAGTAAATCACTGTAAAAAAAAAAAAAAATATATAAAAAATTTAAAAAAGTATCCAGTGACAGCCTGTTTTTACTATTTCATCATCAAGTCTTATTAGGGATGCACCGATACATCAGCCAATATCAGACTTGTTGATCGTTATTGATCCATCAGCAAATGAGACAACATTTAACCCGAATGAGCTGAAATCAGGGAGAAAAAAACACAATATGCACCTTCCTCATGCAGCTCTATCCTCTCAGTTCAAATCAAATGACTAAATATGAACACAAATAACCTGATGTTATGTTACACTGATGTGGAAAAGTGTAGTTTTTTTCCATGAAGAGCCACAGAAGAGAGCAATAAAGTCATGTCTCAACTAAGACAGAAATCTTAAATGCAGTAGCAGTTAATAATTACAGCTGCCAGTCATATATTTAACCTCCCTACCAGGTGTACATCAGATGCAGGTTTTCCACTGTCTATAGAAGTGAGTAGAATTCTTGAATCCTGCTTCAATTACAATATTCTGGAATTTAATAATGGACTTTCTTTGCTCAATAGCTCCAAGAAACTAACAAGCACTGCAGTTTTAACTAGTGCTAGTGGCCCGTGCTGGGCTGTTACACACATCTGGATTATCGACACTTTTTAATTGCAACACAGATGTTTCAGGCCAAATGACCTTCCTCAGCATTTTCACTGGTGGAGATATTTATTAAGCTTTCAATTAAGAGGTGTGGAAAATTTGTATTTACTCTGTGTTAGTTTTAGTATTAAGCACCCAGTTTTGTTTGATTTTTTTTTTAATGTGTTGATTAGGGGAAATAAATAATACAAAAGAAAATAAACAAAAACATTGGTACTGACAACCAAACTCTTCTTTTAAACATCAGTATCAGCCCAGAATTCCACAATCGGTGCATCCCTATGTCTTATGTGTCATTATCTAAATATAAATTCATTATAGTAGCTGAGGTGATCAATTGCAATTAAAATCATTACAATGCAATGACAGATTGTTTCCTTCAGGACCATATTAGTGTTTTTGCCTGGTTAAGCACATAACATGAACTGCATGCTGCCAATAAAAGTGTCCCTTGTGTTCAGTACTTCGGGGCAAAGAGAACAATATGAAAATCAATTTCCAGATACCCTGACACTAGCTTTAATTTAAAGTAATTTATCCTCATAACCTATTAATTTGAGACGAAGTTACGTTATCCTCAGCAGTTTTTTTTCCATTTTGGTGCATTAAAGGACACTCTGACATCTGAGATGCGGGAGTAAGGTGACAAAAAAACATTGCACTTAATAGCTACATTGTAAGAAAAACTCTTTCCGGGGACAAACAATATTGAAAGTCATAATACAAATTTTGATACGTCTTGGATTTAAAAGGTTACTACTGAGCCCATGACACCTAAATCATGAATGTTGGAACAGAGTGACCATGTGTCCCCATTAAATATGGACAGACAGAAGATTTACACCACTGTGCTGACAAGAACAGTCTTTGTTTCAGCAATTGTACTAAATATATGACCCAGAAAATTAACTACAAGCAATCTTTGAAAAATATGTCACCACAGGCAGGAGAGATGACACGTACAAAAGGTAAAAGAAAGACAATTTCCTCAAATACTCTCAATCTTTGACTTCTACTATTTTGTGCTTTGCTTTATCCTTGGTTTGAAAACTACAGGTGAAGCTTCTCAGACAAGTTACAGAATGTTTGAGTCATTGGCAGATTGAAAGGCTTTCAACAGGTTATACATAAGCAGAACGTGATATATTTTTATTAGAGTTTAAAAGGGGTAAATGACGATGATTGTCCATGTACTAAAACACATGCAATTAGCCTTAATCAGACACATATTCGCTGAAATAAAGCTTGAAAAATACCTACAACTGCTAGCACATGGTATTGTCATGAGAGTAGCATAAAATAAGAACAGGGTCAAAACACAGTCATGTCCCCTCAGAGAGCAAACTTTAATTGATTGCCATTCCAACATTTATTTCAATATAAAGTAGCTCATTGTTTTGGATAATCCCTTATGGTCCAACTAAAGCAAAAATGAATTTAAAAGTAAAAATGTGGGTCATTTAGCAACTCTAATCTGTCAAATTGTCTCTAAAATGTCCTGTCAGAGAGATTTTGAATACCGTGTTTAGACCCAACATTACCTTACTGTATTTGGGTGAAAACTTGCAAAACCACCAATATGGTCAAAGGATCATTGACATTATTACACCTCTTAATGCTAAACTAACAATACAGCCAAAATGCTGCAGCGACAGCACATTTGTGTGTTTAGACTTACAATATTACGAGCTGAGAAGTTTCGGATTGGATCCTCGGCAGCAAGTGAGACAGAGCTGAGCATGATGAAGACCAGGATGAGGTTGGTGAATATATGATGGTTTATGAGTCTGTGGCAAAACACACGGACCCTGAAACAGAAAGAAACCGGAGCCAACACAGACACCTCAGTATTCATTTATGTTTGTGTTTGTGTACATGCCGCCTGGGTGTGAGAGTGTGAGGTGGGAGTTTCTCTTACGGGTTGGTGCTGCTGAAGATGAAGAAGGCACTTCCCTCTGGAATAGGAGTGATCTTCTCCTTCTTTACCAGCTCAGAGATGGCCGGCCGAGGTCCTGATGGAACTTCAGGGTCTTCTTCCTCCGCTGCTGTGTCATCATTTTCCTCCTCCTCCTCCTTTCACACAAGTAAGAAGAATAAAATGTGTTTGTGCACATACATACAGCAGTAAATTCTCCTTTAACTGCAAAATGTACTTAGTGATTTCCAACTCAACATTTGGATGGAATACCTTCTCATCTTTATCATCATCTTTTTTGTCCCTGTAAGAAAGAGATTTGGAAATGAAGATGAGACCATCTGAGTATTTTTGTCCATCCTCAACATTTTTATTCATATGTCTTTTATTTTGTCTTGGTAAAAGTTGTCACCCTTTCTTGTCCCCTTCATCTGTGTTGAGAGACTCTGCATCTGCCAAGTTATCCACAGCGATAGCCAAGAAGACATTCAGGAGGATATCTGAGCAAAGTGTTAGTAAAGGAACAACTCTCATTAAAAACATTGAATAAAACTTTCACACCAGAAACACTCATTCCGTGTTAAAGTAATAACACATATTTGTACAGAAACAGCTCCTTATGTTTCTAAGGCGTGTGTGTTATTATCAGTGAGAGAGGATACAGTTTCCACAGATGAACAGGATGATGAAGTAAAAGCATATGATCATTCCAGTGGAGGAAGGGCCTCCATACGCCATGATCCCATCATACATAACAGCATTCCAGTCTTCTCCAGTCAGGATCTAAACAGATCGGAATATTTATTTGGCAGGAGACCAATCAGCAGGAGCATTTGAAGGAATACCATTGGAAAAAACAAGCCTAGATATAGTCAATACTTCACAATCCTGCTAAATAATATGTACCACATACATATGATTGTTTTTGTTTTGTTTTTTTTTACCGGCACAGCACAAACCAGCTTATTCCTCTAATTTGATAATCAGTAAAACATCCCATCCAAATTGATAGTAAATTGGCCTATGTAAGCTATTTTAGAATATCGTAAAAATGTTGCATTTGCAGTTTACACTACCAATCAAAAGATTACAAGACCTTCATTTTTTCTAAGGGAAAGACTATACATCTTCAAGAGTTAAAATGGTCCACCTGTTTTGTTAATTGTCTGTTTCTCACAATTATGATCACAATATACTAAAGAGTGGAGTAACATGCTCTGTTTTGTCACTACTTTTGTGCAGACAGTAGGTTATCAAAAATACAGGGTGTCCATAAAGTCTGTCCAGTTTAACAATTTATTACAAAAGCAAATAAACATACAAATCTGTGGAAATTATAACAAATAATATTAATGTTTTTTTTGCTTCATTTAATACACCTCTATCTGTACACCATTGGTTACACAAAGCGTATCCAGATGGTACTGGATTTCTTGCCATGTTGGCTGTATCATAGTCTCATCAATGGGATCAATGACATCAGTTATCTTTTGCCTCAGGTCGTTCATGTCCCATATCTTTGTTCCATACACGATATCTGTAACATAACCTCACAGAAAGAAATCCAGGGAAGTAATATCTGGTGAACAAAGTGGCCAGCGAACTGGGCTATCTCTTCCAATCCACCAGTTTGGAAATGTTTGTACCAACATGCAGTCCCCAAAGTGGTGGAAAGTGATGGTTGGTTGAAGGTCATCCAGTTGTGATGCCACATATTCAGTCAAAAGGTCAAAGTAAACATTTACAGTAATTGCTCTCTCGTTGAAAAAAAAGAAAAAATAGACCAATGGTTCGATTGCACATGATCCCATTCCACACATTTAAACTTTGATAACCACTGAGTACACAGAACAAATCTGATTAATATATCTTATCAATTGCTTTTGCAATACATTTTTTCAATTGTAAAGAGATTTTGTATTCACATGAGATGCCAATTGGTATGGGACTGTTCGCTAAACTACTGTAAGCAATTTGTGGTGTAATTTTTTTTACAAATTATACACATATTAAATCAAATTATGACAAGCTCAGAAGAGAGCAAAATTTTCAAGACTTAATTTACCTCTATTATGCAGACAAGCTTTAAACAACAATTACTGTTCCCTAAAAAGGGAATTTTGGCGTATTATTGTTAACTGCCAGTGTTAATAAGGCAATTAATAAACATAAAAACATAATTAATATTTACTATATTTTCAATGCTGTTTCATATGGATAAATTAAATTAATGAATTAAAACAAATTACTATCATGTTGAAAAACTCAGTCTGTTCATACCTGAAACACAGTGAGAAGGGCTTGGGGAAAGTTGTCAAAGGTACTCCTCTTGGTCTGGGTTTCGTCAAAATTAAACTTTCCACCAAACACCTGCATCCCCAGCAGGGAGAAGATAATGATGAAGAGGAACAGCAGCAGCAGCAGGGAAGCAATGGACTTCATGGAGTTAAGCAGCGATGCCACCAGGTTACTCAGAGACTGCCAGTGTCTGTAAAACAAGTCAAGGTAAGACAGAAGATTAATAAAGCTCATCATGGTATGACACACACA
Organism: Apogon hyalosoma; assembly: GCA_037367295.1. NCBI lineage: Eukaryota > Metazoa > Chordata > Actinopteri > Kurtiformes > Apogonidae > Apogon > Apogon hyalosoma. The sequence goes on along the minus strand of JAPQRP010000024.1, from coordinate 21,660,520 downwards.
CACAAACACACACACACCATAGTGCGATCTTACCGTGTGACCTTAAAGATCCTCAGCAGTCGGACACATCGAAACACAGAAATACCAAGAGGAGACATAATTTCCAACTCCACTAGAATAGTCTCTGTGATTCCTCCACACACCACGAAGCAGTCAAAGCGGTTGAACAGTGAAACAAAATAGGCCTGAAGCCCAAGACTGTACATCTTCACCAACATTTCACACGTGAACAAGGCCAGCAGCACCTTATTGGCCACGTCTGAAAACCAGAGAAAAATCTGTGCATCAAAAACTACAAATAAATGGAGATTTATTTTAATCGGCAAGTGGGTCTGGATGAGTGTACAATAAATGATGGTGAAAGTAAAATGGTGACATTAGTGGAACATTTAGGTGAAACATTAAAAAAAACCCTCATAGATAAATACATATATACACACATACATTCAATATTGTACAACTTGATAACTAAGAAACAAAAAACATGAGACATTAATAGAACAACTATTAATTGTTCCATAGTTTCTGTACTGTTCTTACCCTGTACTTGTGTCAGCCACAAAGGCTGGTTGTAATGCTCTGACGATATGGTGAGGGTGTTGAGGAACACCAGGATGATGACCAGCCAATAGAAAGGCACCGATTTGACAGCCAACCGGCACTTTCTGCGGCAAAACCTGTTCCAGCGGCGCCAGCGCCGACTACAACAGGAGGAAGATAAATTTGTTAATTTCAATTAGAAAAAACAAAGAATTTCATCACATGCATTATGATGTCTGAACAAAATACAACACCTAAGTGTTTTTTAAGGAAAGGATATAAATGCAGTGCAGGAATGGGAAGGGACAACTGGGAACTACATCAATACATATTTTTCGCAAGTCATACTTCACAGTAAATGAGCTGAAAAATACTGCATAAGGCTATTCTCTATAAATACCTTATGGTACATGCTGACTTTATAAAGCTGTTGATTTATCATCCACACAAAGTCTCATTAAAATACAGTAAAATGAAAGCCAAGCACAACTGTATAATCTAATGCAGGCACAAACCTTATAGTAATAGCTTTATGTATTATGCAGAAACAGAGACCTACAAGTATACTTACCTGAACTTTGACTTTGAAATTTTTTGACTGAAAGAAAGAAGAGTTTGTCAAAGTTTACAAATGGAGACTGTAGCAGAAGTTGCAAGGTGAAGAATATTTATTAGTGTGAAGATCACATGTGTCCTATGGTAAAAATCAGTCAAATTACAGAGCAAAACAATAGAAAAGTGTTGAGGTAATGTGATTTTACTGTTTTACCATGAACAAGGTAAAATGATGACTATCATTTTATACTAGAAAAACTGACGCAGCAGAGAGCACAGCAGTGTACTATAATTTTATATAATAAACGCAGCATTTTTGCTTTGGTAAAGGTGTGTGCACAGAGCTGTAAGTTCTCACCACAGAGGTCCACAGCATGGTGTCTTTTCATCCTCCCCGTTTTGATTCTCTGTATTTACAGATTCTGTTTCACTGGCTGGAACACTCGCTGCAGCAGTAAAGAAAGCAGATATTAAGAAGAATAGAATCATGTGTACTTGAGAGTGTCACAGTCTTCACAAAGATTGTTCAGAAAGATTTAGTGCATCCTGAGAAAGTGAAGAGAAAACAAATCCCTCAGGCAATTCTGACATGAATGTTTTAATCACCTTGTGTGGAAAGGCCACTATATCAAAGAGTTTACAGAGTTTTCCAACCACTTATTACTTAAGATTAAATAAATCAGCTGCTTCATCACATATACTCTACAAATAATCTGTTAAACACGGACATTCACAGCCTTTCATTTATAAATGATAAGAAAAAAGATCCATACTTTGTGTTGACTTTGAAATATAATTTAATTTGCTGCAAATTAAATCATGAACATAAACTCTTACAAGACTACAGACTCCAAATAAGGTGTTACTGGAAATTGTTTGTGTGTTTGTCTGTGTTTCTTGCACAGAAACATAACTGTACAAATCACCAAAGCTGAATGACTTATTAAAGCCTATATATGCCTGCTGATAGTGTATGTTCTTTGACTGAAATTTTAAGAAAGAAACAATACATTTGTCTTATTGTTAATGCAGCTACAAAACTTTTAACCTCATAAAGTGGAAGCACTTGAGCAGTATGGCTGCATTACTGTCATCATCAGTATCATTTACCAAGTGCTGAAAGGGAGCTGACGTGGGACAGGCGAGCGGACAGCTGCTCCACGAGGGCTGACGGATGCAGACAATGAGGAGCAGAGGGGAAGAAGGGAGCAGGGCGCTTAAAGCTGCCTCTGAAATGTTACACTCAAAGTACTGCCAGTGCTCTGGAAGACTGTCTGTGCAGACAGATGATGATTAACTGTGTGAAATGTCCCGGCGCTTTAACTCATATGAGGGAGCTCGGTGTGTGTCGAGAACGCACACTGCTGCTGCTTAGCTTATGTAGTAGGTTTGACTTTGATTCCTGAGTCGTCAGACAGCTCTTAGCTCTGAAAATAGTGCTGACTGCCGGAGTAATGATCTGGGTTTAGCCCTGTTTCCTATATTCACACTGAGCTCTTGCTTTTGAAGTAGGACATGGGTGTGGATGCTATCAAACAGCAGTCCTTTTGATTCCTTATCAGATCTATTTAACAGGGAAACCACTTTCAGAAAGTACTACAACACCTCTGAGGTAGAAAAACTGGACAGAGGAAAATAAAAAAAAGACAAACCAAAAAGTAAAAAGCTGTGAGGCTAAGACACAAGGGAAAACACGACAGTAAAGCACAGAGAGACAAGGCATAACATTAGCCTGTACATAAAACACACACACCAACACACACATTTGAGATCTCTAACCACTACCAATGTGCCATTTTCTGCTTTACAGGATGTAAGAACTGCACTCCTACGTAAAATGTCCTCTGTATTTTGACATATTAGTTATAGGATTAAGATAAAGTCAAGATGTGTTTTAGAACCTTTTCTGTAGTGTAGTGCAGTATTTGTTTAAGTCCAAACTATCAAGTACATTGTGACGTTATCACTACTTGTAATGAAATGTGAAAAATACAATTCTGTTTAATGATGTCTTGTAAACCCATGAGAGTTGAGTTGACAGAGATATTGTTCAATAGAAGATATTAGTTTGGAAAATTTACTTCAATCCTAAAGATGATCGATAGATGATCATGTACAACACTCAGCATCAGAATTTATTGATCATACTAACCTTCCATCCCCTCAGCTCTTTAGTTAAGAATATATGATTATTTTTCTGTTGACAAAGACAAATTGTGAGGCTGAGCAAGAGGACTGTGTTGGATCTTCTGTTATCAATTGCATTGACACAAAAATCAAAGTGTAGCAATGTGTCACTGAGAAAATGACCCCAATAGGGAAAGTTTTTTTCTCTAGTAGCAACTGACAGAAAATAATCACTGGTATTTGTTTTAATCTTTCTTGGTGAATTGAATTATTATCAAACATACATACTCTTATACACACACAAGACTTTGAGAACACTGAAGGGAAACTACAGGATTTACCATGAGTGTCGGACGACTGGCTGAACCACCCAAACCTTCCTTTCTTCTTCTCAGTAAGGTCAGCCAGAGTCACCCCTTCATGTGTAATGCATGCAAGCCCATGCATTCAGACACAACGGCACAGCAGAGGAACATGGGGGCGAGAATGGGCTGCTATCAAAATGGGTCAGAGCAGACAAGCACCACAGGACAACAACAACAGTATTCAAAATATCAATATCCAACAATGACAAGACCAGCAGGAGCCACAGGGGCTGCAGACACTGAGGAGGGCAGAAGAACCACATGGAGAGCTGTTAGTTACGGGAGCGCCTGCAGGTGACAAAGCCCTGTACTAACATGTGACAGTGCAAATTAAAGCATTTACATGTCAGCATGTTAGTAGGGGCTCATGTATCGTCGACAGACACCAAAAGCCAGGATGGATGTTGAAGAAAAAGCAGTAAAGCAGGTAACACAGACCTCCACAGCTTAACCGGGAGACTTACTCTATTGAAGATTTTTGCTGCAATAGTCTGATTGGAAATATTATTTTGCACATAAACTACAACTAAAGAAAAGGGCAGGTGTGAAAGGCAGACAATGTAAATTAAATTAACAAATGTTTCTAGTATCTGCCTTTTTAATGTGCATGTGTTTAGTTTTGAGGCTTGAGGGTTGATCGACCCGAGCCGAGAGCAGAAAATACACATACTCCACTCTAACCATAAGGTGAAGTACTTGCAGCTTTTCTGTTCTGCATCATGTGTGCTGCTTCTATAAAGAGGATTTGGATTAACAGTTTTTCTACTGCTCAAGTAATATGTCTTTTTTCCGTTTTCCCGTCTCAGATAAACTCTGATGGTACTCAGAACGCGCTCCACTTCTATCAGTGACATACATTGAGTCTGTATGTGCCGATCCAAATGCCGTCGAGTGTTCACTGTATATGCAACACTTCAAAGCAAAGACGTCTACATAAATATCTGCATGTATTTATGCCTGCCCTGCATGTAGGCTTCGAATTATTGTTAATTATATTATTATTGCTAATTCATATCAAACCACAACAATCATAACATTATACAGCCAGACTTAGTGATCACTTTAGATTTATAGATTTACAGACTAAGGTTTTTTTTTTGTTATTATTTGTTTCACTGTTTATATTATATTTTATAGATGTAGCCAGATTCATCTTCAGCAACTGAGTCACAGTAAAAGTAATGGTATTCAAGGTGTTTCTTTATTTTTATCAGTAAAAACAGTACACTTTGAAAATACTCCACTGCAAGTAAAAATTGTGCATTCTACAATGAAAGCATGTAAATATTATCAAGTAATCAGTATGTAGTACTGCACTACTACTGTGTTACTACTGTGTTATTACTGCACATCCGCTTTATAGTATTATAGTGACTCCTGATCAAATCTGCATCTGATTCAGGTCCACAAACAGAACTGGCTCAGACCAGAATGGAAAGGATCAGATTCCATGTGAGTTGTGCTGCTTACACCCTCAATAAAAAAGCTGTTCAAAGTTACATGACTAAAAACATTAGGGACACTTTAGCCTGCTGTGTAAATGTCTGATCAACATGTACCTCCTGTTAAAACTTACTACTAAACCTTTGTATGATTTGCATTAATAATGCAGGTGTTAATGGGGAAAAGTGAACATTGTACCCAATCTCTTACATCACCCCTTTATTATTATTAGAAACCGATTTGCAATGTGAAAAAATTAAAGACCTAATCATGAACCTTCCTTCTGATTTTTTTTTCTTATTTAATATTTGCATCTGTGCATCTTGGCTGATGAGTTATAGAAGAGTATACCCCAAAACAGGTGCATAATGCATCTTTTAGCTTCAGCACTATAATATCATTTACTAGGACAATTAAGGAATTACAGTATTTACTGCTTGTATCGAAACATCCCTAGCTGCAGATATTATATACTGTTATTTGATATTGACACCGCTGTGAAGGCCCTTGTCATGATAACACTGTATAACGTTTGAGTAGAGTACGTGTGAACGAGGAAACGAGAGGAGGTTCTTACGGTTGCGCTTGCTCTCCTCGTCGGCCTCATCCTCGTTGTCAGGGTCGATGTCTTCAGCCTGTGTGATCCAGTCGAGGTAACCCTTCAGATCCTCTTCCAGCTGCTGCTTCTCACGCAGCTTCTGGAAGTCTCCACGAGCTTTGGCCTTCTCTCTCTCCTTGGAAAACTCTCTGGGTTTTGAAAATCACAGGCAGACAAAACACAAACACATGCAAATACACAGGAGAACATAAATTACCATAAATTATACCAAAAATTCACATCAAAATCACTAGGAAGAACTCACTCTCACACAGCAACCAACCAAGAGATGTTTTTCACAAATGCATGTAAATAATTTAATTTCTGTGCTTATTGATCTGTATCAGCAAGAATATATTCATGTATTTTGACCTACATGTTTGTACCTACATAACTAGAGCATTCACATACTTCAATCACAACCTTTCATCATCCTGTGTGTTTTTATGAACCCTAGCCACTGGAGGGAGATGTACACCTTTGAAAGACAACACAGCACTATATTTAGAGCCCTACAGTACAGTAGCGTACCCTTCAGGCAAGCATCTTAATCATACAGAAAAGGCAATTTAGGTAGACAGATGGTTTCAAGAGACATGCAACATTTGTACGGCATCTAAATTCCTAGATTATATAAAATAGACTGTCGATACTTTAATATGGAACAGTTTAGAGGAGAGGAGTTAAATATACACAATTATTTTTGGATGTTGTCAGCAGTGCACTGTATTTGGGATGCAGTCTTAAAAAGTCAAATGTGAGAAGTTCTGGAGGATTAAAAATTTGATCGGCCATTAAACAAACATCTTTTATAGGCAAAGATGGTATCGGTAAAATTCACGTGACTGCAGATGACACAGAGGATGCAGTGGCATCTGAGTTGATGATTAGAGTATGTTAACCGTATTGGCTTTTTCTAAAAACAGGCTTTGCTGGCTGGTCAACCATCCAGAGTTAATTCTACTGTTAATACCCAACCCCCACTGCACAGAGCTGGGAAAGCAAACTGGGGTTTGAGAGAGCTTAGGAGCGCAGAGGGAGTGAAGGGCGAGGAATAAGATTAATTTCTCTCTCAGGAGGTTGGGTGGGATGGGGATGGGGACGGGGTGGGGGAGGAAACGCTCACTTTGCAGTTGCCGTGGAAAGGACGTGATAGTTTGCTGCCAACAGAGATCAGAAAAGAATAACCAAGAGACTGTACACTTATTACATGGCCTAAACACAGAGTAACCTGTTATTAGTTCATGTTGAGGTGGCCAATATGGCTAGAATTTACTATCATGGTATATGTTATTACTTGTTCTGTAAATCTGCAAATCCAACTATGAGATGGTTTAAATATTACTATTATTCTTATTATTAATTACTGTCTTTTTTATGTGAAAATAAGTGCTTAAAATAAGACAACAGCAGAGTTAACAGCAAAACTAGCACTAGCTCTCCAAATGAGAACAATAACACTGTCAAAATAAACTACAGTATGCAAATGTCTGTTAATCAAGTCCAGGTTCAGTACAAATGATACAAGTATGTTCGTGTTTTACTGTTTTATATGCTTAGCAGTCCTGCTGTACAAACTACAGCAAATGGGAAATCTTGCAAGCTGTCACAAAATTCCATGTCAGTACTGGTAGAGAGATTTCTACTACCTCATAGTATATAAAAGTATATTTATTTTGATCGTAGGCTATTTAACATTATCACATATGTACAGCATATAAAGCAATTTCCTAAACACCACGAGCAGCACTCTGTGCACATCACCGCACAGCACATGCTTTGCACATATCACACCACTGCACACGTTGCCTCTTACCCACTAAGCACACCTAACACAAGGTTAAGCACAAAAAAGGAGCCAAGAATAATCAGGCTAACAAAATAAATCCAAGGTGTCTCCCATCCGATGGCATCGTTGACCTACAGAAGCCAAAAGTAGGGAGTTAACAGACATAGACATGCAGATAAACAGAAAACCTCCCGCCTACAATGAAGCAGAAGGCCTCTGTTTGCAAAGACAAAGGTGCTTACCCGCTCAACACACCCAAAACCAGGTTAAGAACGAAAAAGGAGCCGAAGATCACAAGACTGACAAAGTACACCCATGGAAGCTCAAAGCCCATAGCATCGTTCATCTGGAAAAAGGAGCATCCCCACAGAAGAAGGAGAGCAGGAGGAAGAAAGCAGAAAAGAAGGGGAAGAAAAAATGAAATATAGATGTTTAAGACCAGAAATTATAAGATACGAAATCAACATAAAGTTCAGAAAATCAGTCACAGAAAAAGAAAAAAATGACATGCTGCAGTAATACGGAGGTCACGACAGCTTCCTATTGTTGGATGAGTTGTTGAACACATCCAATCTTTAAGTCAATCAATCATATCTCAGAGTGATAAGAGTGGCCTCAGGAAGTAATCAACAGCTTCATCAACAAAATGTCAGTCGCATTATTGTTTTGTGTCTGATCTAAGAAGACATTTAGGCTGAAGGCATGTGACAGTCACAGGTTATTGAACTCACCCAGTACAGCACGTCTGTCCAGCCCTCCATGGTGATACACTGGAACACCGTCAGCATGGCAAAAAGAAAGTTGTCAAAGTTGGTGATGCCACCGTTGGGACCATGCCAGCCCTCCCTGCACTCGGTGCCGTTGATGGGGCATTGGCGCCCGTGCCCTGAGATCGCACAAGGAGCTGGTTCCTCCTCGGCTATCACATCTTCAGAAAGAGAGAAAACAAGACGCAGTTTGTAACAATCAGAATTCCTAATGTCATTGCTGAAAAATAAATAATAAAGAAATATAAAAACAAAAAGGGATGAAAATGTCTAAAGTACAAGAACTTTGATTTCTCTTAATTTTTCTGATTTCTCTTATGTATCTATTATGTGTTGCACATATTTCTCCCATCTATATAGCTGTTTTTTTGTATATTTTAATATTTCTTGTAGTTTTGTATATTGTCAATATTTTGGTACAATTTATGTGAAAATTTAAAGAGTCTTCTTCTGCACTTCAAGCACTTGCTGCTAAAGAGGATCAGAGCTGCTAAACTGATTTTCATTGCTCCTGTAACAATGACAATAAAGTCCTATTCTATTCTATTCTATTCTATTCTATTCTAAATGTCAAATAGGTTTTGTGCTACAGGACAATGATGTCTGATTCTTATTATGTGTTTAATGTGACTGTTTCCTACCTCATCTGAATTAATAAAACTGTTTTTCAACCAAGACTAAATTATTAAAGTACAACACAGCAAGCATCCAAGGAGAGACAACAGCTCAGAATAAAGATACCAGTCAGAGTTCACCAGGTTCTTTGAGTCTGAAAACCCTGTTTTGAAGAGTTTTGCCAAATCACCCTGTAAAGTTTCAACCATGAGCCATCAATGGAAGAAAATAAATGGAAATGTGATTCAGCAGCAGCAAAGAGGCTGTTCATAAAAAAACTGTAACGGTGTGCAACTTTTTCATTATATTTTATAGCTCATTTTTGGCTAAATCATTTTACAGAATACTTTAATAGGTCTAGAGAAAACAACAAGTCAGTGTTAGTCAAGTCAATGCTTCAGTCAAAGCCTACATTACATTAATGAAACATTCTTAAAAGCCTAGTTGTACACTGGTTCAGCAAGGCACATATACTTTCAGTTTAATCATTAAACATTACTCTGGTGCCAGCTGAAGAATCAACTTAAAACACAAGTTGAAAAAGTGCACAACACTTTAGATCAGGCTACTTTCACAATATACAAACAAGACAACATACCTGTGCCAGGAAGATAGCAGGTTGCGTGCATTTTACCGATGAAAAGCTCCAGGCCAATAATAGCATAGATGATAATGACAAACAAGACCAGCAGGGCAATGTGAAGGAGAGGGACCATGGCTTTAATGATGGAGTTCAACACCACCTGTAAACCTAAGGAAAAGGAAAAGTGAACATGTTATTCTTGTTATGACAAATGCTTTGAAAGCTTTTTTTTTTTTTTTTTTTTAAATATGTACTCCAGATCATCCAATGTTTGTGCCTGCTCTTGTAACGCTTACTTTAAAGCTGTCTAAATGCACTAGAAACAGTTTATATGGTACAAAAATACACACGTAACATTACTCAGTAAATATGTGTCGCTTTGTTCTAGTATCTTTATACATGTATCCTGTAGTTATATTAGTTATAGATGCACTGATTATGAACTATTGTTTTGTTTTGTGCCAGGGAACAAATCTAAAACTATTCATCACAGCATCTTTGAAAGAGAACAGATAAAATCACATGTCAAATGTTCAAATCAAATGTCACTCTAGTGCAAATATAACACCAGTCACATAATAGATATCTATCTATGTTTTAAAACCACGTGTTCAAAAATATTCCAGAGGTGTTTAGTCTGAAGATGCTTGGTGTTTTTACACGCAGAGGCTTAAGACGGTGGATACTGTTAAACATGCTGAACTGATGTTTTTAAGCAAACCCTCCTTCGACACTGTACACACACCATGAAATGTAACTGTTCAACCTACAACTTACTGAGTAGATAAATTAAAACTATGAGTAATAAGATGATAATTATATGCCTAAATTGTACACATTCCAATTGTTGATGTTGCAAGCAAGTAGAGCAACTTCCAGGTCCTTACTGGGTACTCCTGAGACGAGCCGCAGGGGTCGCAGCACACGGAAGGCTCGAAGGGCTTTAACATCAAATCCACCTGGCTTCCCCCCGTGGCCATGCATCGATGGGTGGGTATTAACTCCCTCACCTTCTTCCTTCTCATCTTTGGTCAAAATCTCCAAGACAACACTGAAGAGTCTGCAAGAGTTACAAGAAAACAAACAATGAGCCATGACGTTTTAGACAGTTTTTATACACACAAACCCTTTTACTTCACAAAGTAAAGCTTGTGTGTTTAACTGCATTTACACATACAACCATTTATCTCATTTATGAAAAAATATAATTCACTTTTTTTTTTTTTGAGACTCAGTTTCAAACTTAGAAACACTTGAAGAGCGAATTGTCAATCATCTATCATCTAGAATTCAGCACAAAGATCATCAGTGTGTGAGTCACAGTCATCACAAATCAATTTTCTCTTTACAGTCTGCCAACAGTCTCTCTGAATAATTAGTTTTAGTGATATATTATAGTGCTGGCAGCTTGTGGGTTCTTCTGTGGTAATAAAAATTGGTTAAAATTTCATTTGGAAATAATAAGTGCACTTTGTTCAACCTAAAAGGTAAACACCATAATACCAGACACGAGTCAAACAATTAATTATTTACAACAGGGGTTCCCAAACATTTACTTTATTGTGAAACACTCTGAAATTCATCTTAAAAGTGAAATTCAGAGTCTGTCCAGAAAATACACCACAAATAACCATAAAATACACATTTTAGTGATTTTTCACCATAAATTCAGCTGCCAGTACTATATTGTTAACTTGATTTGTGTAAAAATTTTTATTTCCTGCTTCCAGTATTTATAAGTAATTTGCATCAGTTTTTGGAACTCAAAGAAAATATACACGATTGGCTATGAAGTTGGAATAACTGTGTGTTCAGATACCTTCCTTTTTTTATTCCTATTTCTCCACATCAGCACCTTTGACCAGGTGCAATGATTACAAACCAAGTCTCAGTCAGACGTTATATCTCAAGAATAAATTGTATTTACAGAATCATTTCATGAGAAGAGGTAATATACTTTATTCCAGCCCAACTTTATGGGCAAAAGTGTACATTTATACATTTGATTTTAGTTGTTACACATTAAAAGTAACCTAGTTAACATCAGCTAACATTAGCTAGTGGGCTAACAGTGACTAATGTTAGCCTGTCTGATGTAAAAGATTTGTTTGTTTTGAGAAATCACAGAACTGGCGCCCCAATTTATTGAGTTTAATTAATTAGAAAAATTTAAGTAATCTTGTATTTCATTAGTATAATAAATTAGACACCATTTACAAAGTAAAAAGGTGTATTTTTTCACTTTTGTAGGGCAACTGGGTTTGAGGTACAGAGGACAATTAGACAACAGGGAAGATAATATTAGCATTTTCATTGACAAGTGATATTTTCTGACCAGTAACACACTACTCACCAAATAACAGACACAAGAAACAGACAATTCTACTGATAATATACAAACACATGACCATCTCAGCATTATTATGCAGCCTATTTTACTCGGCCCATCAGAAATATGTTCCCAGCCCATTGGGAAAGGTAGATGCCACTAAAAAGAGAAAAAGAATTCACTACAAGTGAACATTATGAACTTTCTCAGAAAAACTTTAGCATGAATATTCATTTGTGGCCGAAAATCTTTCATATGATTTTTGATTTGTGAAACAATAAATCACTGAGGGTCAGCAGTTATCCTACACAAAGATTCATGCACCACAAAATTCTCTCCTGCTATAGTCACGAAGTGAAATCATTGGTGAATAAATCTGTCACTGAAAAAGGACACTTCATTACACTCAGTTAGACATTCCTCACCTAGCCAAGAGGGGAAATCATCTCATCACATCACATGTGAGCTGAAAGCTCAAACCACTGAATGGAGCTGCTGATGTGGCTGGAAAGAGTTGTGAAGTCTGCTAAGACGTATGTTCCACTGAATCACAGCTGTAAGACTGACCCACCTGGGATTTCATTACTCACTCAGCCATGGACAAAAATCTTTAAGTATCGACAAATTTCCACAAGAGAACCACTTTCAAGCAGGATAACTTCAATTTCTTAGTCATTTTTGAAAACTAAGCTCCTGTTTTATGCATCCCATGGTTTCCATTGTTATTAACAGAAAATGTGAGTTATCCAATCTGAAATTCAAATCTTTTTTAATTGATGTTTAATTGTTGTTACCGTCTGGAAGTAAATAGAAAACTACCACTACAAACCCAAATATCTTAAACTATCTTATACATATTTAAACCTTTTCAGCAAAATGTTCAGTGTTTTGATTCATTTGTAGCCACTCTGCATGAAATCTGAAATTTCAGAAAAAAACTTACAATATAAGCTGCTTAATGTTACTTTATATTAGACCATTTATAAGTTAAGCTATGAGGTATAAAGTTATTCTGTGGTGTTATTATCTTTGCTGAGTTCACCATTTGTTGATCCACATTTCAGACTAAACCGTGACAGTTCTGACCTTGTTTAGATGATTCCAAACAGATCTTTAGTGAAGTAACTGACAACACAAACTGTACAAGGTTTGTGTCTTTTTTTTTTTTTGTCTAAAACAGAGCTAAGCTAACAGAGCTACAATGTAAACTATCGGCTCACACAGCACATGAAGATTATAAGATTTTGAACAACTGTCAAAATAACCGGCAATGAGTTTGTGTCTGAAGAAGAAAACTTGATGATACTGTAATAAAGATGTGTTCAAACAATGAGCTTTACACTTCATTCAGTCAGTGTGGATAAATATTATTGATTCATTGGTGGTTTTGTTTGTCTTAAGTGTATTCTGTGTTTAGAAAATCCATATTACATATAAGCCCTTTAAGACTACTTAACTATGAGCAGCTACTATGTCTAACAGTGTTTTTTAGGTCTCCACCAAACACTTCTTTCATTGTCCGTTATTTCCTTTCCTCTATTCTTTGTGTAGTCTAAAAAAAAAAAAAAAACAATTGACATCCTCTAATATGTTTGATCCACAAATCAAAGATATTCAGCTTATTGTCAGTGGACAAATACCTGGAATGATAATTGTTGGAATCATAATAGTTGTTGACTAACAAATGGTTATTACAATTTCCTTCTATAACTATATTTTAGATCAACTGAATTTTCCTGAGGGGTTTACTAAAGTTCCTCTCATCATTTAGTATAATCACCACTTTTGTCAGACTGGTGTTTGGTGTCGAGCAGGGGAAATATGATATGAGAAATGAAGAAATGAAAGCGAACCAAAGCTCACATAAAATGATGAAGCTGTCTCGAAGCCATAGCAGCACGGCTATAGTTTGACATCAGATACAGTATGAGCAGTTTTATCTTTGTGTGTCATTTCAGTGATTTAACAGCAACAGTCATTCCTCAGAGCAGAAGCAGCCGACTCTGCATTTGACTGCATGGCAGATCAAGCCCACATGCTGCATACAGACAGAGATCTGACCCAGCTACCCACTGGACTGTGTGCATATGAGGAGAGATAGGAAGAGGAGAGAGAGGAAGGAAGATAGAGACTAAAAAAGTGTAGCAGTGATGAGGATGAAGATAACGTGAAGGTACAGGAGATAAGGAGGAGGGCAGAGCGAGGTAGAAAGTGTAAAGCATCAAGTACAACCATCTGAGAGATCAAAATGGAAGACGATGGTAATAAGGAAGAGCTGCAGAAAGAAAGCAGAGGGAGATTGGTGCACATTAGTGAAAGACAGTCAGTGATAGAAGACAGAAAGATGGGAGGGAGAGCTGGAGAAGAGATGAAGTATGGAGAAACGGTGACTCATTCCAGTGGTGGTAAAGCTCTGATTTATTCTCTCTGTCTTTTCTGGGTCATATACTGTGGGTGTGTGAGGGTCTCTATTAGCACTTGGAGCAGAGGCTTAAGCAACTTTAACGTAACTGGTGACTGCATCATAGGAATGCTGTAAACTGAGATCAAAGTGGACAACCAAACACCGAACAAAATGACAAAGTCAAGTCATACATCATTTCTGAGCTCGGCTGAAGGGTTCTCCCCTAAAGCAGCTGAAAAAAATCAATATGTGAGCTCGTGAACTTACCCAATGACGACAATGACGAAATCCAGCATATTCCATCCGTTTCTCACGTATGCATTCTGGTGCATCACCAAACCGTAAGCGATAATCTTCAGGAAGGTCTCAATTGTGAAAATGATAAGGAAGGCATACTCGACTGTTTCCTGAGGGCAAACAGAAAAAACAGAGAGAATTAGCATAGAACTGATACACAGTGTTATTGGTGTTAATAAATACATAATCATACACACAGACAGACATTAAGAGAACTAAAAGGTAACTGATGTGTTCTTTACAGTTAAAGTCAGTAGAGGTTCAGCTGACCACTAACTACAATACTCCTCTCCTGTAGGGTTGCAGTGGTGTACTGCTATTGAAAATGGGCTGTTACAATTTTGTGTACATTTGCTTATTATGATAGTGAGAGTAAATACAAACAGATGGAGGATCTCACTTGAATCTTGTTTCAAATTGTACATATACACACCTCCTAATTTCTTGTTTATTTCTTTATTTTCCTTTATTCAAACGGAATGTACAGCTTTCTTATTTTTCCCTAAAAATATCTATCATTGCAACTAGGGATGGGAATCGAGAACCAGTTCCCAGTAGCTCAGTTCCTTGGAATCATTTGCCTGCCTGCTTAACGATTCTGCTCATCGATTCTGCCTTCATTGCGCATGCATGATGACATCACATGCATGCTGCATTGTTTTGATTTAGAACGTAGCCAACACGGCGTCGAGGCAGAAATGCTCCAAAGTATGGCTATATTTCACACGAAAAGATGACACCAGGGCCACTTGTAATACTTGCAAAGCTTCCATTTCTTCAAAGGGGGAAACATTTGTCTACACAACAGGCAATTAATTTGCAGGAATGTCATGTGTTTGATACACTACTTAACAAAAATCTAGCGGCAGAGCAAACACCAGGGCCTCAGCTGGGCCGGGTTCGG
>JAPQRP010000024.1:21622339-21641319 GCA_037367295.1 Apogon hyalosoma | reverse complement strand
AGCGGCAGAGCAAACACCAGGGCCTCATCTGGGCCTGGTTCGGGGGGGGGGGGGGACGACAAATATCCTGCCCCCTCAAATAAAAGTTCTGAAGGTAGGGAAAAGAAAATGTGATGCACAACAGTGGGAGACAAAGAGGGATTAGTAAAGCGTCTTAAGTTTCACTTTCACTTTGTACAGGTGTATAGTGTGATAATAATAGAATCGGAATTGTTAAATTCTTATCAATTCCTATTCCTAGTTGCAACTCTGGTATGAGAGAAAACAGCACAAACACCTATAAAACCATATACATGGATTTAACTAAGCAAAGAGTTTATGTCCTTCAATTGCATAATTACTGCAGTGATTAATATGTTTCAGCGGCAACAACTTGTTTAACTGATGCAATGAGTAGCTTCCCATTTCTAAAACAACCATCAATTTGATTGAGCATCAAGTAGAGGGAGTATGAGACTTTATTTTCACACATTGATTGGCCACCATAGAGTCCAGACCTGAACCCCTTTGAGAATCTTTGGGATGTGATTGTGATAACTATTCGACTCTCTCATCATCAAAACAAGTTGTTGGCATGAAATGAATGCAACTCTGGATAGAAAATAAATGTGACATTTATTGAGACATTTTAATGTAACACAAATGGGTTTATTTAGGGTGACATGGCACAGGTTTGAGTCCTATATATGGTTGGACCATTTATTTCATGACACCCCTCTAATAGATGCAAAAAGACACACCAAAGAACACTTAGAATACTCCCTGAATGTAATAAGTAAGACACATTTATTGGAGTAAGCTTGGAGAACAGAGGTTGGCCATAACAGTAGAGTACAGAATCTACTTCTGAAAATAGTACCTGATAAACAAGCACAACTAAGACTATAAAAATTAGGGCTTTTGTAGCAGCTGCAGAAGCAAAAATCTGAAAATACATACCTTCCATCTGAAGCGCTCTCCTCTCAGTTGAAATTATAAGCATATAAATAACACCTTGCTATTACCAGGTGTAC
This sequence comes from Apogon hyalosoma, assembly GCA_037367295.1. Lineage (NCBI taxonomy): Eukaryota > Metazoa > Chordata > Actinopteri > Kurtiformes > Apogonidae > Apogon > Apogon hyalosoma. Next base: position 21,640,306 of record JAPQRP010000024.1, on the reverse strand, counting down.
CTAATAAAGTGGCCACTGAATGGATATGCTGCTGTATCCATCTGGTTCAAGGCTCAACGTGTCATGTGTTCAGAGATGCTCTTCTGCACACTTTGGTTACTGCTGCCTGTCTAGCCTTTCTCATCTGACCTCTGGCATCAACAAGGCATTTTCACCCAAAGAACTGACACTCACTGAGTATCTTCTCTTTTCAGACCATTCTCTCTTAGTCCTAGAGATGGCTGAGTGTTTAAATCCCAGTAGATCAGAAGTTTTAGAAATACTTCAAGCAGCCCATGTGGCACTAACAACCCTGTCATGCTGATGATCAGCTTGAATTTATGCAGATCATTTTGACCATGTCTACAGGCCTAAATGCATCGAGTTGTTGCCATGCGACTAGCCTATTGGATATTTGCGTTAACATGCAATTGAACAGATATACATAAAAAAGTAAACAATATAATTTCATGCTGTTTTGGAAATGTGAACCCCCCTAGAACAGCACAATCATGTCTGGGTTGCCTGTGACAGAATCTGATCTGATGTAATGATGTGTTAATAACCTCCCTACCTGTCTCAAAATGTCTGAAAACACAAGCAGAGAGAGAGCAGACACAGAAGTCTCATATCCTCTCAGACCACTTCAAGAACAATATGCTAAAAAGTAATTATGGATTTTTTGTTATGTGAGGCTAAAAAACGATCAGGTACTGCAGCTTTACCTGGTCAAACGCTATCAATATACCTCAGACCTGATAACACATCAAGTCTAAGGAAAACACACTAATGCATATTCCTAAAAGAGATGATAGGAGATAGGTTGGGCGAAATATCTCTCTGCCAGCCTTGGTCTGTAAACTGCATGTCTTTTAAGGCAGAGGGGAGAGCAGAACAGCTAAGAATGGCTAACACTCATGTTCTCTTTCAATACATTTCTTGATTCTCTCTCCCATCTTTGTCAAATAAAGCATTAGACAGACAAAAAAAATAACCATTGCTTTTTATTTAGGGACTAAGGTTTATTTAGGTGTTGGGGTAGTGATGTAAGTCGGCATTGTACCTTTCTCTGGTTGTTTCAAAGACAGAGAGAACACAGGAACATTAAGCCATCAGGTTGAGGTCAGCTAGAAGTGAAGCTGACAATGAAAGCACACATAGGTAACAGTGATATGTGCACACTATTAGGAAGCTGCTGCTGCTGAGACAAGTGCATCAGTGATATGTTTATTGTGTGATGCTAGAGGTGGGCACAACACAGGGTGACTCAGCCATTGAGGACAGTCCTGGGTCCTCCTCAGAGACACAGAAGGAGGGATCCTTCATGCTCTGGTAAGTCAGTGTGTGCTGGTATTTAGAATGTCTATCTGTCAGTCAACTCTACACTAAGCAAATTAGCCATTTAACTTTTCACATGGGAGTCCAACTGGATTCTCATGCACACAATGCAAACACATATACAATATTATATACATAATAACCCCCTCCGCCTGAGGGGGCCCTTAATCCCTGCTCTGTGTTCTCTGCAGACATCGTGAATGTATGAGCACTGTGGGCTGCGGGGCTCGTTTTCCCAACAGTTTACTGCAGATTGTGAGAAGCACTTAGCCCAGAATAAGAGACATGGGCCTCTTTGTTACTGCAGTAAAAGGTTGTGTTAAGCTTAAGGCTGCTGCCTCTGTGACAGAGCATGCTCAGGCCGCAGGGAGCAGAGAACAGAACGATTCATACAAGGATGGAAGGACAGTGACAGAGAGACAAGGAAGGGGTTTTAAGGGGCATTTAAAGATTAAAACACAGTGTATACCGCTGCTTTGGTTGGTTTAGTCACAAACACAAATAAATAGAAATTACTCATTATGTTTTTACAAATGCAGTCAAAATAGATATTATATGGATACATATTCTGTGTGGATTTTAATGAAATAGAGCTTAGAGTACAATCCCATGTAGTTTTGAACATTATTAGCAAAAATGTGTCTGTATGAAATTGTCAGGACTATTTTAGCTTAGAAAGCAAGTTAATTACTGTAAATTGCCACTTCCTGGTTTGTGAAAGCATGTTAAATATAATAGCAAATGATAACCATTCCCTCTCAATTAACCCGCAATTTATTTCATTCATCAGCACACTAAACTGTGAACAGAAATAGAAAGAGGGAGAGAGAGACAGAAAGAAAGAGAGTGAGCACGCAGGCCTTTGGGAATGACCATAAATATCTCTGACTCATCTTAGTTTATTTGAGTAAAGAGAATTACTGTAGTATGCAACGTTTTCTCCTACAGTATATGTTTAATATCAGCATTTTATATAGGTATACATTACAGCATGATACGTCATGTCGCTGTGCATTCTCAGCCACACATACTCTAGTAAATGCACAATAACAACATACAGAAAAACAAATACAGAGCAGCATATGACACACAATAACATGGCAATCCCCACAGCTGATAGTGCTTCCTCAGCCGCAGGGCGAGCGTTCATGTCCGCAAGCAGGACTCAGTTCGTCTAACACACTCACAGAGCCCCATTCACCATATGACTAAAGACGCCAACCCACTGAACCATGCATTCTTCTACATAACAGACCATATGATGGAGCTAGGTGGACAGCTGTAATGTAAAACTATTAACAATTCAGACAGACCTGTTCACAATGTTAATGAGGTGGAGCAGCCTCAAAATGGAAAAACACTCATTTTATTTGGCGTGTTCTAACGTAGACAACAACAGCTTGTCTTGCAATTATAGTACACGTTCATACATCATTATTAATTACCGAAATGAAGCCACTTTTAAAGCATAGCTCCTTTTAAGCATATCCTGAAGGGAAAGGAATTCAACATCAAACTCTACATCTTGGCTTATATTTGTAAAACAAAACAGTCACATGCTCTCTGGTAGTAAGTGATGAAAAACAATTACAGAAACTAAAAATTAAAATGCAAACCCATTTTTACATATTCACAACTAAAAACAGAACACACACACATACAGCCTATAGATGCATTAATTGACGGTGAATTAAAAAAAACTGCTCCTTTGTGAATTGTTATCATTATAAACACACCATCATCTCTTAAATCATTCAGCTGTGAAATAACACAGTGGGTAACATGTTAAAGAATGAGTGCATCATAAATCAAAGTATTTTTTCACTTTCCTTGCTCGTACCCTAGAACAGAATACAAAGGACTTCTTGAATCCACAAACAATCTTCAAGAAAATTCTCTGGGGCAAAAAAGAACGAGATAACTGGAAAAAGGTAACACTGACAACACCATCCCTGAGAACTGGATGTGAAACAGGCACCGACATTCATTTCAACCTGTAAAGCCCCATGACTGATGGACGGTGATAAATCTCAAGGCTTTATGTTGAGTAATGAAGCCATGAAGACATCAAAAATAGGCATGCGACCATAAAATAAAGCCATATCCCATTACTCACATGACAGTGAACTGGAAAAGAATGACCGCAACAGAACATACTGTATGTACAGTATATTCAGCCTCTAACAAATAAGTTAATTGGAAATTTTTTTTTTTAAATATAAATTTTCTCACAACAAAAAATAACTTTTTTTTTTACCTTTATTTAACCAGGAAGTCCCTTGAGATAAAATCTTTTTTTGAGGGAGACCTGAACTGCATGCACATAGGGCTTTACATAACATAGGCAGAGCATAATAACAAATACAAGACTGCACAACTGGTATCACGACCCTTTAAATAGCATAAAAACATGAAACTGGGGGAAAAAAAGCACTGATTTTTATTTTACCTTACAACCTCACTTTGCTCAGTGTCACACAGTCCATACAAAAGGGGTTGTGTTTATTTGTTTTCCTTGTTTATCACAATGCATTTCACATGTTACATCTGTGCATGTGACCACACACTGCATAAGCTTCACTGCCTAAACACATATATATTTATTAATCATTTATTTAACATAGATGAAGACAATAAGCAGATTGCACACAGAGAATAGGCCAGTTTTACAATTATCCAGGCTGACGTTGTGATCATGATTTGATTAATCATGCAGCTCTACAACACAATTAATGTAACACGAGACTGAAAATAAACTGTATAGGAGAAAATGAAGATAAAAGTCAGTAAGGTCAAATTTGACAAATAAAGGTTGTTATTTCTGAAAACTGTGAAAATGCCTAAATGGTAAAATCAAGATATTTTCTGAGAAGATCTTTCTTGCTCAATAAAAATTTTAAATACAACCTGTTTATTTCTGGTAATATGTTACCTGTGAATGTGTTTCTCCAGTCATATATGGCTTATAGTTTTAGGAAAGATGGAGTATTTATGAATCAAGCTTTGCCTTTTGTTCATGTGGCCAGAAAACAATTGCATAAAATCATAAATCATCCATCATTGAAAAAAGTCATTTTTGCCCATATTGTTGAGCTATAATGTAGTTTTTTTTTTTATTTTGTCATGCAAACAAAAATGTTTTTGCTATCATTTATGATCAAGCAAAATTGCAAGAAAAATGTTCAATTTGTGTTTTTTAAAGCACCCAAAAATGTATTACCAAAGACGTACCTACCTCAACCTAAAAACACATTTGTTTCATGTTTTTTCTTGCAAATGTCTGTGTATAATCTACAGCCTGTGTTCTTTCTACTATCATGAGAACAGCCAAATCTTAGGTGAAAATAGTGAAATAATCCAATCACATGTCGCACACTGCAACTGCAGCATCTATGCGCCCAGAATTAAAAGCTTAACATAAGACAGATTTTGTTTTTATTTCATTCAGTGGTTTTTATCTTCTAACACATGCTACTTAAGTGAAAAGGGTCTTTCATATATATCTGATAGCATGACCACCTGAGCATGACAGCATGTGCATGTACGCAGTCACATCTGAGCGTGTGGCGTTGAGCCCAGAGTCACATGAGGCAGAGTGACATCATGTTTGATCATGTTTGAAATCTGTGCGCAGCCACAACGCTTATAAACAAAGCAAACAGCACACTACAAGCACTAAAACCAAGTTAATGCTAACCACATGCAGAAGCACATAAGATGTACCACACATACAATAATGTACAGCACAACTACACAACCCAGCATCACTGTAAGCCACCTAAAACTCTGCACTTATCACTTTGAGGGGATATATCCCAAGTGTCACAGAAATGTTATAATGTCATTCTGTATTTGATTCCGCACACGTTGAGCAGAGATATGTGTATTGTGTAGGACTTCCCACATCACTCCTGCTATACCTCCTCCCCCATGCACTCTTCATCTCCCGCTAACTCTTTTTCCTTCCCCTGTCTGTATGGATCAGTCAGTGCCATCCAGCCAAGCCAGGGGGTGAGGGCAGCCAGCATTTAGTGCTTCTTCACCGCCTACTCCTGCAGGTTTGCACAGCAAATAAATGTGCTCTGTGTGCTCAGTGGGCTGGCTTTTCAACTGTGTGTAATGGTAGGGATTTGTGTTGATTTTGTGCATTTATTAATAAGACCTTACATTACCAGTTGATCCCATCTATACTTACTCCACATTTTAGCAGATTTCTTTTTGGTATTATTAGAATTAAATGCACTGGTAGTCTATCTATGTGAATGTGTGAAAGTGCTATTCTGTTTATAATAATACTAAACTATTGATTAAAACCAAAAACTTTGATGCGTTAAACTGAACTCATGCAACCACACTACAAAAAAATACATTACATTGTGGAGCACATCTGTTCTTATAGGATCTTTGACTTTCTCTTTTACCCTTTTCACTCTATGCAGCCGAGACCATGTATTTGTACAGTACTGAAATGTGTCTTTGTTTGTGGTGTACGTTCGTGTGTTTTTATTTATGAGATGTACTGCGTAGGCGAGCAGGAGTTGTGTGAGGATGTGGATGCGACTCTGCCAAGGAAAACACTACAAGTGCAGGTCATCTGAAGTATACCCACACTACAAGTGAATGTCTTCACAGAAACAATCAAAAAAAGACTTGTTGCATAAGGCGAATGTTTTATTACTTGATTTTGTTTCATGGTAGACAAAGCTGAACATTTCATTTAAATACTATCAAACTTGCTCAGCTAAGTGCAATCACCAATCACCAAAATCCAAAGAGCTGCAATTTTTCTGTTGAAGGTAAAATGTGTCATAACATATCAGAGAGGTTATAAATCATACTCGACAGATGTAATGTACTGATATGGTACAGAGAGGAAAAAAAATCACTTCACCATTTTTAGAGGGTGTATTCTGTGAAAATAAAAAGGAAAAATTACCATTCCCACTTAACTCGTGACTGATTTAATATTTATGCCTCATCAAGACACAGCTGAACTGCTGTTGAGACCAGTGAGTGTTGCTCAGTGTGAGTTTTTAAAGAGGACCTATTATGTGCTGGAGTAAAGTCAAAGATCCTCTCTGGTACAGATGGACGCTACAAGAAAAAGTCCACATTTCTGCTGACAGAGTAACACATCTACTGCAGATATTGAAAACCTGACCTTTTCAGGGTGTTTGAGGGAAGAAAAGAGAAACATTGAGTTCCCACAGTGATGCATTTACCACCCATGTAAAACTCTGAAAAAACATTATTTTTAAGGGGAAATGTATGGGAGCATGTAAACATATTGTTTTTTTTCTGAATTAAGGAATATGAATGTGCATGTACAATACTGTGGAAAAACCTTAGGGCACTTTTAGCTTTGTTGTTTCTGCAGGGTTGAAAGGAGCATACATATTTATTATTAATTTTTGCTTCTTCAGACACCACAAGAAAATACAGGAAATACATGTACAACCTTAAAAGACACACAAAAACTGGACTAAATGGGTTCTAAAGGGTAAAGTTTCATTTTAGTGCGACCCCCGATCCCAAGACAAGAAGCAGCACAAACAGAAACATCTGACATGTGTTGAATGAAACCTGGTATAAAACATCAGAAAATTAATGCAATATATATCCTATTGTCTGAACAATGGGGTAAAGACACATTAAATCCAAACTGAGGTCCCAGTAAATACTATAGAAGTTGTTTTTCCCTGGAGCTTTTGCTTTTACTGCTGTACATTCTTCACATATTTCAAGACTGGATTTTAATACAGAGACTGAGAAATTAATCTGTGTGGTCATTAGAACTTTACTAAACTAACAAACCTAACATTGGCGTAGACATTTGCACAGTACTGTACTTACCATCACTGACCCGACACACCAGAATGATCAGAATTTTGTAGCTTTTGGTTCAAGCATTAAAATAGTGATTCTATTCAGATAACACCACTGTGGAAATGTAGATAAAACTGTAGAAAAAATAACACATATATGTGAAATTACAAGAAAACGTGCTTAAGCAAAACTTGTGTCATGCACTCATGTCTCTCCACCTCTGTCAGACTGAGAGCTCTCCCTCATTGTTTACCTCCTCACCTCCTCTCTTTTTTATTTGGTGTCAACTTTTGTTATCATGCCTCTGATGTTAAATTCATCTCTTACTCTGTCGAGTCCAGTCTCCCTCAGACACAAACCCAGACCTGCACACACACACAGTCATGTTCATCACTTAAAGGGCGATTGAACTGACTGACAATTCCTGGAAACTTATCTTACATAACCTTAACCAAAACCACAGTAGTTTGAAGGTAGAAGACTTATTTAAGTGCCCTGGCACTGAATGATATGGGCATATTACATCACTAGTCATCTGACCTAACCTAATCGCATTATGAGAATGGTTTGAGTGTAATGCACAATCAAACAGCAATAACTTCAATTACTTGTTCTTAATGATGGAATTAAAAAAAGCCAAAATGTTGTGATAACATACAACAGATGCCACTCAAACTGAAAAGCTGTTAGTTTTTCTTAGCACAGGTTTTTATACTTTCCACAACTCTCTATGCATACAGAAATTAAATTATTGGAGCCAAAATTAATACAATAAAAATAATTCACATTTAAGTGAATCATGATACTGTTCCTATATTGTATAGTAAATATTGTTTTACATAACTCTACATATGTTAGGGTTGAGCATGGGCATATGCAGAAATCACTCAACAAATTCTCAGTCAACCAATATTTTGTTGTCACACTACATTTTATTCATAAGAAATCCCACATTATTTATAGAGCCTGAGGGAAAAAAACTGATTTCATAAAACGGCTGTTGTTTCCCTTTAAGAGGGCCTGTTTGACATGCACTCTATGCACATGCTCTGTTGCTATACTTTACATCTTCACTTTAACACAGTATCCACACAAAACCAACACACACCTCTGTCTCTCTCTCTCTCTCTCTCTCTCTCTCTCTCATTGAAGCACACAAACACACACATACATCGTCACACTTTCACACACATGCAGAAATACACATTCAAGATAACAAGCGGGGACAGTGCTAGTGTGAGCCACAAATGAGCAGTTACGTTAAGTGACTAAACACATACTTCCACCATCATCTCTATGGGAGTCCACAGTCCAGACGTTGCCGTTTGTGCCAGCCATTACACACACACACGCACACACACACACACACACACACGGCCAAATGCTTCATCTCTCACACGCATGTACACATTTACACAGAAACACAACATGCAGCCAAAACACTGACACATGAACCTTAGCAGTGCTCCTCATATGGCAATACTTGTCATCAGCTCTGTGAGCGTAGAAATGAACTGCAGAGTAAGATTATTATTACATCCAAATAAAGACTACAGCAAACAGTGACAGCAATCCAAAATGTGTTCAAGCATATGGGAAGTTGATGTTAATATATATACAAACAGGACATAGTAAAAGTGATTAACCCAAGGTTATGCATGCATTCTGCTACATACAGTGAGTATAAATCAGATACATAAGCCTAGTAGTTATAGGTATTTGTTTTCATTTCTCGGAGTTTATAATGCAAGACAATAGGTAGATAATGGAATTGCTACAGCTGACTATAGAGGCATTGTGCTTTTCTGCTTCAGTGATTGTGGTTCATAATATAAATAAGTGTAAAGCTGTGATAGGTCCTTAAAACAACCACCATAATGGAAATGTAATGACTATGGGGAAAATGGTAAAGCAAAGTCTATGTATACTTTTACCTCACGTCCCTACTCATAATTTAGAATGATACACAGAATTTCAACATCGAAGCAAGATGGAGGCACTTACTAAATTATGAGATGTCACCCCCCCCTAAAAAAGGAAAAGAAAAACTCAGCTGTATCATTCCACTGATTACTCATGACAAGAACCACTGCATTCTGCTGGATCCATCTCAGTAGCTGGTTCTCACACTGAAGCACATGGTAACTGTGATCAGTCAACAGGCATTGGCTGCAAGTAACACATTTTGCACTCTGATGGTTGTTTGTATGTATTTATCGCTTGTTTAGTGTACTTGTTCATCTTAAAGTACATGGTATATATACATTTCGTGCCTGTTAGTGTTGCATGTAAAAGCATCATGGATGCATCATATTCTTTATAGGACAGTGTTTATGATGCTGGATAATGAGCCTGAAAGTTAGTTAAAGTCAGAGTTAAATTGTGCGTGTCTAAAAGGCTTGTCAATGTAGGCTTTAGGGGATAACCGATGATAGATCTGTGTAATCAGCTAATCATCTTTGTGTTACTGTGCATGAACTTTGCTGTAAGCTGACTAAAGGGATGCTGTGGATTTTTCTAGAAATGTATTTGAGTTAAGGTTTAATTACATTTATAGTCGGTCATATGGCTGAGACCTTTTTTATAGCTTGACTGCCTACGTACACATCTACTTTGTACAGAAGTATACATGTGCTTGATTTTTGTTCTGTCTGAGGATGATTTTATAATTAACCAGTACAAATAAATGGATAAAAATATAAGAGGCTGGTCATATTTGTGAAATAAACATAGTTACCAAGTCCTCCACTCATCAGGATTTATACAAACGACTAACTGTACATTATTCCACTTATTACAGCTATTAACTCAAATACTGAACAAAAAATACCAACAATTTTATTGATTCAAAAATTATTTACTGGCTCCTATAAATAAATCTGTTAGATTCTATGACTGTAACGACTGCACGATTTGGTAAGTAAGCCATATTGTAATTATTGTGTGAATACTGTGATTTGAGTTTACTTGCTCGGTTATCAAAGGACCTTTCAATTACAGCCTTTTGCAGTTGCAGTTAATTGTGCAGCGCTCTTGCATAGCAACCATCTGTCAGTTGATGGCCAATCAGATTCAACAGTTCTATAGAACCATGTAATAAATACATTTTAAATGAATCAAACTGTAAACTCGTAAGAAAAGTATTAAATGTTGAAATGAATTACACTAGTGTCATATTTTTATTAGGCCTCTGGCATCTCAACAGAAGATGTTGCTCTGTGATGACTGTGGGTCATAGTCAACAATGTAATATTGCATTGCATTACTGGGAGATGACAAGCATATAACTGTCATTAGTGTAAACAAGCTCCACTTGTTAATCTTAAACAAGTTGGACAGTTCATAATGACCATCTTCCCTCTCTGTGTACTCCAGAGTGACTGTATGTACATATGAAGGACAGAGGATTCAGAATTACAGAGAGAATAACAGATGTGTCATCTAAGAAGCTGATATCGTCCAAAATGGAGACGCATTCCAAATGAGAGCTCTCTCCTGGTATTGAAATGACCTCTCTATTGGTGTGTTCACAGATATTTCAGTCTTTACATGTTTGTGTCCTTTTGTCCCCAGTTAAATAAATAGCTCTGCAGATCTAGAGTTATGCAATAACAGTGATACGGGCAAAACACTACATGATACCAGATGCAATTCACTGCATGTTACCTTACAAAGGATGAGATGTATGAATCATATTCACCATGAAAAGGTCATTGTTTTGCTCAGCTACCTTTCGCAGGAGCTGCCTGGGGTGTTGAGTCTCAGATAGATAAGTCAGAAATGACCTTAAAGCAAAGGCAGGATGGTTGCAGACTATTTGTCTGTCCCTTAGACAAGGTGGGTGTGGAGAAGACACAGTCACGTGCAGTTTGTGTTGTTTTTGCTATACTTACAGTGAAATGACTAAACAAAGACACAGCAGTACATGACAGAGCTAAGTAAGACAAGGGTTGTTTAATTGCACGTGCATATGTGTATGTGTGTATGCTTTACATCCTGTTGCTCACTAGTGCCTCCTGGTGGTAGTAGGACCCCCAAATCTTTTGCCCTGTGTTCTGCCTGAGGAGGAAATTGCTTTCTATTTATAATGAGCTGCTGCATTTAACCAAGCCTTACTAACAAGACTGGCAGACTCATGCTATTAAGGCCTCTATGACTTTGCAGCATTGCACTGCTCTAACTCTCAGCAGCTCTGCAGCAACTATGGACTATTTATACAATGTAGCACACGCAAAAATATAGATTCATCGCTTAATCATCCTGGAATTTGGGTTTACATTATTTCCACATAATCAAGATCAGTTTGAGTTCTCAAACTCACCGTAACTGTCTAAGAAGTAAATAACCTATTCTTGCTCTTGCACAAAACTGCACACTTAAAAGTCAGCTGTCTATTGCAGAGTTTCAGTGTTTGTGTACTGCAAATTATACCACAACTGAATATGCCTCTGTGTAAAACCTGCATGGTTTTGCAGCCTAGTGATAATTTAATCCTTGGATTACACTTCAGACCTCTCGGCACCCCACCTCAGGTTTCATATCGGTCCTCAGTCCACCTCAGGCAGCAGAGCAGAGCCGTGTGAAATGGCAATCTTCACTACAGCCGTACTTGCTGGCTGCTATAGCAAACTAGCTCAGCATTTTTCTCTCACACACCTTCTGTGACTACAGCATGAGTTCTGTAGAACAACTAAGGCCAAGCTGGCACACCTGCCCTACAAAGTATCTATTGTTCAACCTCTGCTGAAAAAGGGAAAAATGGGGAAATATTGCATGATTCACTCTCTGGAATCTGATTTAATGTTAACGCAGCAGAATTTAAGCAAAGTCCAGTGCAAATAATGCAATGCTGTTTGAAGCACTGGGCAAGCATCAGTAATATATCTGTAAGCAAAGAACACACATTGTACAACTAAAGGATCACAATTAGCACAGTAGAGGTTATTTATGTTAAAAAATAGGATAAATTGCACTGTTCAGTCTATGAATATAGATGATTTCATATCTAATAATCAGCATGTCGTCTCTTCGTATCTGGTTAATGATCTTGTTCATGAAGCATGTAGAACAAATAAACAAAGCTTCAGTCTTGGACCATTAACTGGGCACATAATGCAGCATTTCTAGTTAAATCTTACTGGGTGCATACATTAATGTACTCTGGCACTGTTGTTCAGAACACAACTGTACTCAGTCTGTTAGAATAGAGTTAGAAACATTGTACAGCAGACAACAGACATAATAATAGTTAAAAAGGCTTTCAAAAGGCTGTAATGACGATTGTCATTTTGTACACTGAAGATTTCCTTCTGTGCTAGAAAAGAATGACTTCTCAGCCAGTTTGATGCCATGTGTTCATCTATGGAGTGAACACTGACATGCTCCAAGACCTTTATTTCTGTTAGACACTATTGAATGTGATCTAAATGTACCACAAGGTAAAGCATAAACATGAATTGTCATAATACTCTGAATTTATTAAAATGACTGCTCAGATACATGTAACTCTGGTGTTAATCTGTAAAAAAAAAAAAAAAAAATAAGACCAGAGATCGGTGGCTAAGTAACAAGTTACAGGTATGAAATAAGCACCTGTCAACACCTGACTTGTCATCAGTCAGATCACTCTACGGCTGGATACATATTAGTGAGTGGCTTCTGTCTGTGAGAGCTGTTCAGCTTGACAGTCATGTAAAACACAGTGAATTAGCCACGCAACTAAAAATAGGTTAGCATCCTGACAAACGTCACATTTGTTCTGTAGTAAAATACCCAAGTAAGGAAAAACAACAAACTCTCTAAAATAAAGAGGGCAAAAGTGCATGTAACAGATGCAACAGGGGGAAATGCACATATTGATTGTTCTAGAATTGTAATGCATTAACTTTTCCCAGTCCAACCAGTTATACAACACTGTTTCAGACATTTTCTTCTTCTTACCACCAACTTAGATCCTTCTCGTTACACACTGAGACTGCTTACACAATCTGACTTTGCAACTAAACCTGACAACACACTGTAGATAATACTTTATCAGGCACTGTAACGTCCCCGATGGCCTACTTTCATTTGATGCACTGCTGTGTAAACAAACACCCTGAGGTCACCCTCCAGGAGGTCAAATGTGGAAGCAGTACACCTGACTTCTTAAGTAGACCAGACACACTTCCAACCACAGCTGTAGCTTATCTTTCATAGCAGGTTTTGCCATGTAACAGACAGAAGAACACTCCTACTGGTCTGTTAAAGCAGACTACTGTAGTAACTGCTCTTTCTCTAACATGTTCCTGCTCTCAAACTAGGCTTTCAAGAACATTCAAATGTCTGCAGACACACTATATAAGTGGCTCATGAATCATTGAACACTACAGCTAAATCCTGTTCAAGTACGAGCCACATTCTGTGTGTTTGTCTGATTTTTGGAGAGTGCACTCATCCTCAGCTGTGGAACAATGCTTACAACACTACATCACCCATAATTCATCACACAGACATAAATGCAAAAGGTGCACAGAGTGGTGCAGTGATGAGAAATTCTAAAAATAGAAAGCTGAATAAAACCTCTGTACACCAAAACTATGACATGATAAAGCACCAAAGAGGATAGTTGTCAAACTGTTTCTCTGTGTAGGCAGAGCAGATACTTCAAATGCGCCTGATAAAGCAATTTACTGGAGGCAGTCTGCGTGAGACGTCTTACTATTGGTGTAAATGTCTGGCTATAGCCTTATGTTTTAACAATCAAATTCTATCAAGAAAAAGCAGGCTGCACCATAACAAAACACTGAAACATGCACATTATTCTGTTGAGTATCTTTCACTGTATAATGACGAGGTGAAATCTAAAGACAAGGACAAAACAGGCACAAGAAGAAATACTGTTCATTCTTTTTCCTTAACACCAACATATTCACCGTTTTTATATCCCTTATAAATAATGTATCGATTATTTTGATAGAGCCAGCCTTAATTCGATTAGAATAGAAAGGGGTGTTGACAACAACTTTGAGAGTTAGTGTGAAAATTATGTAGAGCAGAACCAGTTCATCGCTGATTAAGAACCACTGATACAACACTGAATTAAACACATAAACATGCTACTCACCAGGTCATGGTTTGTGGAGTTGGAATCATCTTCAGGGAAGGGGACATAGACAGCTAAGGCCATACAGTTGGCAAAAATAGCAATTAATATAAAGATATCAAATGGCCTGAGAAAAGAGGTTAAGGAAAATAGAGAACAATAAGTAGAATCTGCAAAACAGCAAAAAGAAATGACTTTCACGTAATATTGACTTCATAATTTCTTCAGTACTTATTAAGTTGCATGTTTTTGAGCCTTAAAAATCCAAAGTGTTTAGTTACTTACTTTAATGAACTTACTGACTTGAATTAATGTAAGACTTTGGCTTATCTGCCAAATAACTTATATAATTCTTACATAAATAATACATTAGTCTGCCTCAAATACCTACTACATTTCAACCAAAATGACTCAGTAACTGTATCTTTTAATCCTCAAATGTCAAAAAGCAGAAACTAAACCCACGATGTAAATACATTTTGCTCTAAAACCGGATAATGAATAATTTAATGTCTGAAACAGGCATGCACTAACATTGTTTGGTTGTAATGATATCCACATCTACACCACAATTTATGACTCCTGTAACAGCTAGTCTAACAGCTGTAGTTTTAGTGTAAACTTACACTAAATCTTACATGTCTTTTTTTGTGAACATGCCAACAAAGGTGGATTATTTAAAATATCTTTGCGATTCATGCAAGGAATCGTCTTTATTAAATCTGGTGGCTTTCGTGTTGACAGCATCTGCTTTAGCAATAAACCCACCAGACTGTCAGACAGCTGTGTTGTGCCAGAGTTGAGTCACTCTATCGACATACCCACCAGTATTTTGGGATAACATTTAGTGAAAGAAACATACTCTGCACCTAGAGTTTGACTGGATTTCCTCATCTCAGGTACACAATGTACCTGCATCTTAAAAAAGAGAAAACAGGCAGAAAGTAAAGTAGGCAAAGTTTGGTCACACTATGGACCCAAAAATGCAACAAAAACATGAATTTGTTGTCAGTTCTCAACACTAGAACATGCTCCCTCCACTGTATGCAGTACAATAACAGCTGTAAAGGATACTTCCACTCCACCAGGCTGATGCAGGCCCTGCGTATAGGGTTGTTGAGGTTGAGGCAAAACAGAGCCCTTGGTGGCCTGCTGTTAGCATTACTGCCCTGTTTCTTGCTTTTGGCATACTGCTGCCGCTTCTTCTGTGCCAACGCACCTACCGGGATGGTAGTGGGCGCCGGGGCAGGGGCAGCAGGAGGAGCAGGAGGTGCTGCAGGGGCTGGGGTCGGAGCAGGAGCAGGGGTTGAGGTGGGAGGGGCTTCTGGGGCCGTGGGGGCTGGGTCTGGGGCAGGCCCGTTGGCGCTCATGGTGCGGGCGAGGCTCTATGAGGAGCATCCAGCAGCATGGATCTGCCAGGGTAGACAGGGAGGCTAGAACAGGGCCGAGTCGTCTGACCAATGAGCTGGCACGTCACCAGGGGGAGCGACTCTGGTGCTGCTGGCATAATTTGCCTCTGAGAAATGGAAGGTGAGAAGAGATGGCATTAGAACATTTTGCTGTTACAACAACAAATAAACAATCTGCTTTCAGTTAGATGTAAGTGCTCACAATCCTGCAACAATTGTACTATTTGTGTTGGAAAACCAAACTAAGCCTAAACATGTTGTTCTCTCTTCCAAACTGTTGAGCTACAGCGATGCCCTGAACAGGGGCTTCAGAACACATCAAAGTGAAGAGAGGTTGGTAAAATGGAGAGGCGTTCAGGTGCCTGAGAAGTTCAGCACTTTTCCAAACTGCAGGAATGGCTGCTCTGAGCTGGCCCCATTCTGATGCCACTATGCTACATGTAATACTGAGTTTACCTGAAAAATATTACAGGTAAAAATGAAAGCAAACGACAATCACTTAGAGCCCAAACACAGAAGCTGAAGTAGTGTACACTGTAAATTCAGAGCTGCCACTCTCAGGCATGACTTGGTCACATCATTAGAAGTCCTTGAACTGCGAACAGGCCCCGCAAAGGAAGACACAGAAAAGGTCACATTGCAGAGAAGCTCCAAGAAGAATCATCTTTGTATTGCAAAGAAAAATGGCAAACGTGTGTCCTTATGACATAAAACGACACTCACTGTCTTCAATTCAGACTGCAGCTCTCCTATCCCCTTTGTGTTCCGCTGCTGCCTTCATGTAGCCGAGGCTAGTGCAAACCAAATATGTGAACAATGCCTATTAAATGCGTTTTTTACAGTGTTTCGCTGCTGCATCGACAACGTCGACTGTGCATCCAAGACGAACATGAACAATGAGATTTTCATGAGCGATCCGTGATAAAATAGCCATCCTCAAGCGTCCTCACATTTCTCCTTGGACAGCACATAGGTAGGATATGAAATCCCCCAAAACGATGTGAAATGACAGGCGGACTCCGGGCTCAGCGCAAACGGAGCAGCGCACAGGCGTCAGATGGTCCGAGCAGCTCAGCGAAAACAGCTGGGAACGTTTGTACAACAAACCTCTACCACCAGTGTGGCTGTTTCCACTCAGGGCTAATCTAGTGGACCGTCCACATGAGCAGGACAAGCTCAGTCTGTAGGAAGGAGGGCAGTGACTGCCGCGGCTCTAGCACTGGGATCTGCTCCTACTGCCTGTGTCCTCCTGCGGATCCAACATGACAGCACCGACACAGAAGTGGCCATTAAGAAGTGTTGTCCTCTGACAATAATGGAAAAGCAGAATCACAGACTGCATGCGGGAAACGCAGCTATGCTAAGAGCTAACTTCAGACTGAGCAGAACCCGCACCGCGCTCTACCTTTTCTGAAGACTTTCTATTCAGCCGCGGTCCTCTCCGCTCGGTAACGCAGGTCCGGTTCTTCTGAGGGTCCGATCTCAAACAGACGCTTAAAATTCATCAGCTCGGAGAGCAAATGGACACAAACCCTGTGCATCAGTGAAGCTCTGCCATGGTGATGTGGAGAGCTGGAGACAGGAGAGTGCGCACCAGACAACAGAGCATCCTCGTCCGATGCCTGCTTATCGTCACGGCGCCAGTGAACAGTGAAGAGTGCTAGAGAGAGCAAGCTCTGCTCCTTATGGACCCACTCTCCTGCTCCCGTTTACACCCCTGTGCAGATCAAATATGCATATCACACGTCCTCAGTGGTACCTTCGCCTGGTCCATCAGTGAAATGTGGCACCTTTCAAATGCAAAGTGCAGCATCCATTGATCATGTGAAGGTCACTCAAAATCACCGAGTAGACTCCAAATAATGATCTAAATTATAGCTGAGCATTGAAAAAGAATGAGGTTTAGGAGATTACTTTAAAAAAAGGGTTGAAATCTATTGATATTATTATGGCTGTAGTTTAACTATTGTCAAATTCAATACATTAAAATTAATTAAGCAGGACAGTAAGTCCACTGTTCACTCCTGCTTAATATGATACCTTTTTATTTATGGTTACAGTATGTATAAATAACAATGATAGCAGCCAAAACAGTCATTCTTGACTTAAAAAGAATATACTGCACTATTTATATTGAAATCTCTCCCCTGAGGAGCTGGTTTTGCAAGATCATTGAAATTATTGCATAGCCAAAACAGACACCCCTTTCCTTGCTGACATTCTTTGCAGCTAAAAAGGTTATATGTATGTATGTATGTGTGTCTGTGTGTGTGTGTGTGTGTGTGTGTGTGTGTGTGTGTATATATATATATATATATATATATATATGTG
>JAPQRP010000024.1:21604227-21622239 GCA_037367295.1 Apogon hyalosoma | reverse complement strand
CTTAGAATGGTGCTGCCTCTAAAATGATACATACATCACACTGCATTTCTACATTATGGGTGCATGCTTCCCTGCCATGAGCCTATTCAAGGTTCACAGCAAATCACATGAAAATGTTTTTTTGCAGTTGTGTGACTCATTTTACTCTGTCATGCCATGGTTTACTACCCAGGGACAACCACACGGTATCATCTGAGGTGCCTGCATGCCAGTAGATGTACCATATGTGAAGCTTTTCATAGAGCTGTATACAATTGATTGCCTCATAGTAGTATGATTCATTAAGACAGACTGATAAACCACCAAACCAAGCAATGGAACCCCTCACATGAGCTTACAACTGATGGTATAATTCATCGTGAGTAGTAGGCCTATATAATGCACTATTCCTGGTGACAAGAATGTTCCAGTGTTAGACACAAAGGAAATAGTCAAACTGTGGTCAGGAGTCTCTCACTACACTCAGGCAAAGTATGGCATTTCCATAGACAATGAATTGTCCTTTATAAGCGTTCCTCTTTTGAACATCACTTACTTTTGAACTACATTCCCCAGTTGCCTCCAGTTTGTAATGAGAAAGTAAGCCAACACCACCCTGCCTGATCTAGTTGTAACACACCTACCTCTCTCCCATTACAGCTGTTGTTTGCAAGCATGTAGTTTCTAGATTGTTCCAGATCAGATAGGAATGTATATTTTGTCCATATCTAAACCACAGCGTTTGAAAGTCTGTTACACTCAGAAATAATCTAAGTCTAGAGGTTAAAGAACAGAAGATACTGCAATGCATCAAACATGAAGCTGGAGAAGTGACACTTGTCAGGTCTGTCTACTTGTCAGTGTCATTCATTTTGTGGTGACATAACCCCTTCTGTCAATACTCTAGCTGTACTCATCCAAAAGGCATATTTGCCAGAATAAAACCAAAATGAGTAAGAACTGACAGATTTGCATGCATAGCAACATCCCATGGCACCTGTGTGTACAGCTGTCATGCATGCGGCTGCACACAAATCCCACTCATATAAAAAACTAATGATCAAATGATAGCTTTGACCATCAGGGGACCCCTCAATAATCCAAAGATAGATTTCATATTAAACTTCTAGTCATGTAGTTATGAAGCCTAATCAGCATTTCTTCAGCAAGAACATTACTATAAATAGTTTTATATGTCTCAGTTGAATTAACTTCCATTCATTTTAGCTTCTCTGCACAGTGGTTTCATCAATATCCTCAAATAACAGTATTAAATCTAAATTCCAGTAAGAATTCCCTCCACCATTTAGTTTAAGCAGTTTTAAATATAACTGAGGCATTACTGTCAGTCCTGTTAAGCTCCTACCTGTCAGAGTAGAACAGCTGAGCCGAGGCCTCCGCTTTACCTACATGCTCATGTTGAAAACAAAGGGCAGAAAACACTCATCATCTGTCCTGGTGGGTTGGTCAGTGAATGAACACTAGCAGCCTTTCAGAGGTGGAGAATGACTGGGTGAGCAGGCAGGGACGAGGTTCAACGTATCAGCTTACCTGTCTACCCAGGATAATGGTTTCTTCTAGAATCATCTTAAATTATTCACCTCAGGATGAATTAGGATGTGTGTTAAGGTGTGTGTGTTGTTCACGAAACAGTATAGCTAGGTGTGTTTAATATTATTGGACAGTGTTTGATCACATTTATTCATTTTAGTGTCACTAATACCATATGATTGGACATTTGGTAGCTACGGTACATGCACTCAGAGTAAATATTTGTAAAGTATGTAAGATTCATCATGATAATGAATTAGATTTTTATTCCACCTTATACATCTCATAAATGCTTAACACATGCTTAAGACCTCAACAGTGACCTAAATGGTGACCAAAACCATCGACTGAGCTAAAATGTTCTGATGTGATCTCATACATTTTTAGCTATTAATCTCATCAATGCATTTAAATAATTCGTTTCTCAGCTTTTCAGCATCATCAGATATGACCCATTTTCCATAATGAATGTGAAAACACTATTATAATCTACAAATGAGAGTGGTTGAAGATGATTGTTTTCGTATTAAGTTAATGATACATTTTCATTTTGGTTTTGATATAATAAACTTTGAATTTCCCCTCGTTTCTTGTAAATATCCACATGGTCTGCAATTGAATGTAGGAAAATATCAATGAAAAAATGTAAACTCTGAGGATAATATTATAATGAACTAGCACGTTGACCTGTGGGGATCCATGGGTTTTAGATGTGGTAGTTTTTATGCTGTTGTATATTTGTTCAAGCTGTACTGCATTTGTCCAACAGTCACCACCAATGTGTTCTGGCTATAGCAGTGTGATTTTAAGGCTATTGTATTCCAGAATTACTAATATCTCCCAAAATACTGGTCCTACCAACTTATCGTTTTCGCTATTCTGTTTCTTGACCTAAAATACATGAGTATGCCAATCTGCAGCAGTCAGCTCTTTCTGGATTTTGTGTGAATACATGCATGTATGCATACACACATGCACACACACACACACACACACACACACACACACACACACACACACACACACACACACACACACACAGAGGCCACTTGGCTTTTATAATATAGATGGTGATAAATCACTGAGGAAAGGTTAAATGTAGTCAAAAATTAATTTGGGAGTTGCTACATAAATAGTGATATTGTTGATTAAATTAACCAAACACATCACGAAAACCCTGTCTGCTTATTCAGTAATGTGTTCAAAATGGGAGCCTATGGATTTGTGTTTTTGCAAGTTGCTACCTCAAATAATTGCCTTGGTCATTTTTTGACATGGTTCAGTTTTTTGTGTTTCCTGAAAAATCTGAAGAAAAAAAAATACTTTGGCAATTATTTTAGGAAGGTGATGAAGTAATATTAAATGTTTTTTCTCTTATTTGCAGTTTTGATACTTTTACTTGAATGCCTTTTTTAAACTATGGCCTAAATTTTGTACTGGATCACTGTTGGACTGTCTTATAACATTTTTCTGTTATTCTATATCAGGGTCAGGCAATATACTATATTAATTCAATTAATCAACATTTTGCTTTCTGAAAATTGTGACAATGCCTAAATTGAAAAATTGAGATCATTCCTCTTGCAAAAAAAATCACTATACAACCTGTTTGCTTCTTGTAATGTCTTCATTGCAAATGTATTTTCCCACCCATACATGGCATACAATTTTAGTAAAGCTAAGGTAATTTTAATCAAGTTTTGCCAGCAGTTCATGTAGCTAGTGAACAATAAATTAAATTCATTAATCATCCATAACATTAAAAAACTAGATTTCATTTTTCATGTGAATATAGTTAATTCATATGAAAAATCAGAAACAATTCAGTACACATATTGTTTTAGTAAGATATTTTTTCTGTTGCCAGCCCTATTCAGGTCATTTTTCATGTTTATACTTACCCTAGTTTGATATAAACCTAAAATTATGATACTTTTATATTTTTCAGTCCCATCCATAGGAGCAGCATATGGTGGTGAAGATGGTGGAAATAACCTTTGCATGTTGCAGTGTTCATTTCTCTGATGTAGCTGATGTATGTTTGTGCTTTTTGCAAGATTGTGTTCAAACTCTGCAGTTCCTGTTCCCTTCAAACACACGCATAAGCCCAGCCTGTGTATCCCAGGAGGTTAGCGCAATGCAGTTCATTTTTACTGAAAATGGAGTAAAAACACAGACAGAGGGTGCAGTGGCCCCTGGGGACTATGAATGCCATTTGGCTCAGTACAGCATCCAGCCCCCTCCCAGGATTTGATCTGCTTCCCTGCTCCCAGTGCCACTTTCATTATTATTATTATTATTATTATTATTATTATTATTATTTAATAATTAATAATGAAAATAATAATAAACCTTTTGATATATTAGCTTACTAATAGTGACAAAATGGAGCTTCAGTTGAATCACTCAACCACATAAATCTGAGATTCTAGTTCTTGATTTCCTCTGCTGACCGCCAATTTAACAAATATGATTTGGTGCAAAGCATCTTTTTCACACATAACCCCCTGAGTAAAAGGTCTCTTTAAACATTTGTTTACCCCTGAAGGACTTATGATGTGTTAAATCAATGAAAATGTACAATTTATTTAGTTTACGGACCCACCACTAACATCTGTTATTTTTTTCAATCTCTCTGAATGTCCTGCATCCCTCAGCCTCCCCCTCAGTCCCTCCCTTCTGGTTTTCTGCAGCTCATTTGAAATCAGATTGTAATAAATCTATATAAGGGCTTCACTCATGTGCTTCTAAGATGTAAAACTGTCATTTCCTTTCCATTTTTCTTCTCATTTAATCACATACATCACTTTTGCTGTATTTCGATTTTCACAGGCTGAATATCAAAGCCATTTTCTGTTGGTAGATATTATTTTTATTCTAAAGTCTGTTATCATCTGTCAGAAATGTTGAAAAATACATTTAAATATGGCCATGTGCAACTTGGAGTCTGAACATGCATATAAACCCTAGTTATTATTGCAGCACATTCATGTGCACTGATGCAACAATCAGTGATTTTGCATGTTTATGAGAGCTGTGTATATTTATGTGAGTGTGTGTGTGTGTGTGTGTGTGTGTGTGTGTGAGAGAGAGAGAGAGAGAGAGAGAGAGAGAGAGAGAGAGAGAGAGAGTGAGTGTGTTGGTGGAGCTGCTTGAAGGAGAGCAGTAGTGATGGAGCCTGAAAGCCCTGCAGCGCAGCTGTTCTCCCAGTGCATCGTCAACTTCACTGCTGAGCCCACAACACACGCTCAGCCTTAACCCCTGCTCTCACACTTTTCTCTTCTCTCTCAATCTTCCTCTCCCTTTGCTGTTTCTCTTTATCCACCTTCTCAGCTTATCTTAAGCTCTCCATCAAAATCTGCATATCTCTCATCTTTGAATAGTTCTCATAATCCGCTTTGCTTTAATTATCTTACTCATTCACTGATTGTACTTTTATGCCATGATTGTGTCTTGATAGTCGCATGGTTTTAGTGTCTTCTCTTTTTCCTCATGTATGCCCTTAACCCAACACAGGTCCCCACCTTCAAGACATTTACCATACCCAGCTGTATGACTGAATGCTCTCGTGCTTGATAATTCAGTCATACATTAATTCCTGTGCCTTGTCAGAGGGTGGGGCATTTGGGTGACAGACATCTCTCAGATAGAAGGGCAAACACTATGTCATCATGGTGACTACAGAGCGATTTAAGGAAATGGAGTGATAAGAGCAGAGGGGAAGAGGCTCGAGCCTGAAGGAGCGACTGGCATTAAAGCAATGTAGCAAGATTCATGGATGTGTGTGTGTTAACTGCTATGCATATGAGTATGACATTATTCTTCAGTTAATTTGGGTTTGTCTGTATGTCTATGTGCACAAGTAACATCCCTGAGCTCATGTGCACATATCTGGGCCGGTATGTAAGCATACCATTCTGTTTTGTTCATATGCTTTTTGCTGCTTATAAAATCCTATTAATTATTCAAGTCTAACAATACTAAGTACATTATTGCTAACTTGAGCCTGGCACCGTGATGGAAGAATCACACACATCTTGTAGGTTATATTAAGGCATTGTTTCAAAAGTGGTTGCTTTGCTCCTCTTTTTCTGCCAGAGAGATTAAAAATAGAAACATTCATGCTCTCTGAATGTACTTTCCCTCCAGGAAGTGTGCAGTTGTGGGTGCCCAACATTGGTCGCACACCATCACGTGGCATTGTGTTCACATGCTGCCATTGGCTGGCACCTGTGGGGCTCTGTGAAGAAAAGCTTTTCTGACAGGACCCGGGAGCCCAGAGGAGTTGCTGGAAACTGGGAGAAGGACAATGTCGGTGGAACCAGGAGAGCAGTGGGGGGCTTGAGAGATAGCATCAGTATGACTGTGAGTGCAGAGGTGGTGGGACATGACCTCCCAGTTACAGCAAAGGACATAAATCCTCAGAGATGGTCACATGGCTGAAAAGGTGAAGAGGGAAATGAATGAATGAGGGACAGGACACAGTGATCATTTGCAGCAATGACAGTTGAAGAACATGTGTTGAACATGCACTTCTTTCAAATCTAAAGAAAGCCATATTCAACCTCAGTCATTCTTAGAAACTTTATATGTATCTTCTAACCACTCATTTTTATTCTGTGAGGTGATGGTTTTATTTGGTCATTTTATTTGAACTAAATAATTATGCACTCTACTAAACTCCTAAATAAATTTCTCACTGATAAGGAAGTCATTCAAATTTTCATTTAAATTTTCTTCCTTTCATTATTTGTTAACTAAACTGGACAAAACTACATTTATACAGGTTATCATTCCACATTTATGAGGAGACAGTGTCCTCTGGTGGGTAATGTCTGAAATACAAACAGTCTGTGATGAAAGACCATTCAAAATGGAGTAATGAAACGTAATGAATACGCATATGTTGTCATAAATGTTTTGCTGAGAAATCCATATTATCCCCACTGATCTGTCACCTCACTATTTTTATCTACTTGACATTCATCCAAAATACAGAGAAAAAGAAGAGACTTGCATTCATCACAATTTGCCCAGGTTGTCTGGAATTGGACCATGTGTTTTATCACCTCTCTGATCTGTGCATTGGAAGAATCTGGACTATACCATTTCACCAACAAGGGAGTGAAGTAAGTTTCATCTGTGAGCAGTATCCTCCACTCACACAAACAGTCAATTTAAATGAAGGGATGTTTGTACTGAGATATTGTAAATTTTCTACATATTTATGTTTTTGCCATTGCATTTTATTATTCTGCTGGTGACAAAATTCCTGCCTCAGCTCTGCCATAAGGTCTATTCTATTCTATTCTATTCTATTCTATTCTATTCTATTCTATTCTATTCTATTCTATTCTATTCAACATAGACTGAACCATGAGACAAGGTGTGGAAAAAGGCAAATAATTACATTTACCAAAAGAAGAACGTGACTAGTTTTATGTTAATCTTTAAACGTAGATATTGAAAACAAGTGGAAGCAGGTCAACTGTAATATCACAGGCTAAACACTAGATGGCAGTGAATCCCTGTCACTATGCTATATCTGGTTTTAAGTGCACATTTCTGTCTGCATATTTGTAGGGTTGTGTACAAAGGCTGATATAAAGACAATTTGATTTATATTTAGAAAATAATTTTCAAGGTCTTTCTACAGTTTGCTTATATTATGAATAAAATCTGACAAAAAAGACAATTTTAGTTTTGTATGCAAATTTTGATGATAACACTATAATATATAAAATGTTTATACGGTGGTGAATATTTACTCATACAATAATTCAAATCATATATTTTATAGTTAACATCAATCTAAACTGATGCTACTGTGATATATTTGTCTTAACTGACTCCATTTAAAAACCAATTTCTTAAACCTGCTCTCAATTTCAAATAATGTAAAACAACTAACAAAGATTATCAGAGAAAGGGACTCATTACCTTATATATTTTACTTTCTTTTTTTAAAATCATACTTTGGTTCACATTCAGTGTTCAATGATTTTACCCCTCACATATTTTGGACTGACCTCTTAGTATTAATGTGCAGGTATGTCTGTATGCCAGGTCCATGAGGTCTGCAGCCGACAGCTCATAGAGAAGGAACACAGTGTCCTCAATGTGTGGAAATGTCGCGCTCACTGAGCATCATGATGTGAGGCAGAAGACAACAGAAAACACACAATGAGGAGGAGAGCCATCTCATGCACCACTGTCCTTCGGAGAAGGGATTCTGTATTTAAGGAACTCAACAATCCCATAGAAATATAACCTTACACTTTGTCTTTGTCTCTTATTGTGTCTCATTCTTTTTATTTGCTCAAATTCAAGACAATTTTTTCAATTAAAGTTACATAAATAAAACTAAATAACACATTTGTATTACTTTGCAAACAGTCACTTTTTATACTAAACATTTCCAATTATACACTACGATATTGTACATTTCCAGTTGATCCTAAGTTAATAGCATCTCTCATTTTCTGTTTAAGGAGAAGAAATGTTTGAAAGAAAAAGAAAAATCTGATCAGACCTTGATAGTGACAAAAGGCGTTTTGTGTGAGTAAACAACAAAGAATAGTCATTCACCCAATTTGATTTATGATTTTCGACAGTAGCCTAAAGTCAAGTCTCTATCCACCCCCTACACACACACACACACACACACACACGCACACACACACACACACACACACACACACATGCACAAATACATGGCTGTGACACACCTCCACCATCCCAAGCACCCTGTAACCAATGGAATAATTTCCATTCATTTTTAGAGGTTACACCCATCCAGCGTCACTTTGCTCCCCCTCCTCTCCCTCAGTCGGTCTATGTGTGTGTCTGTGTGTGTTGTTTGTGTGTGTGTCTGTGCAGTGTACCCTTGTGCATCTATGTGCGCCTGAAAGGATAAATCCAGCTTCTGCTCTATTCTCTCTCTCTTTCCCTGTCACACACACAGACACACACACACACACAGAGTTACTGCTCTTTGCTGACCCTCACTATAATACACACACATTTAAAACACACAAACTCTACAGAGGACCTCAGTTGGTTGACTTTTCAGGTGCTGTGGAACTTGCTAAATTGGCTTCATGGAGGATTATCACAAACCTGACCAGCAGACAGTCCAGGCGCTGAGGAACATCGCCAACCGCCTGCGAATCAACTCCATCAAAGCAACGACTGCAGCAGGCAGTGGGTGAGTGGCATCGAACTGACTCTCACAAAACAACTGCAAAATTTGAAAAATATGTAAAATTTATATTTCTTTGCATCCAGCATGGAAGAACACCATCAGTCACATCTAGTGAGCTGAGTACATGCACATATTAAAAATTAAAGTGAAGGGCAAATGTCTATTAAATGCATGAAAATGGTATAATGTAAAGATTCTATATGACATTGCTATTAAAGACTATTCAACCAATTAATTATTGCTTTTTATAATTGTTTTGTATAATTTACACAATAGCAGCACCCTCCAACTAGGGCATTTTAGACAAAATAAATATTTCGTTATCAGAAGCTATGTAGCGCATATACAGTAAATCTTTATTAAAATCCATTATGTCTGTGGGATGCATATTGTACTGTAACTGATTAATGTGAAAATGTAATACATCCCCATGTGAAGGCTGGGTGGATCAAACTTTACAAATAGATTTACTAATTGATGATTGATGATGTATTTCTTTAATATTATTTAAATCTCTTTAAATATACATGAGAATGATGCCCTGGACTATGTTTTATTCTGTCCCTTTTCTATGCACACTTTTGTGTTCTCAGACACTGACTGAAACAAAGGAGGCTAAAGCCTGTAGACGACAGAATGTCTCTTAACTGAAATGACTTTAATCCAGCTTGGTAGCAGTATATTTATAGAGTACTTTTAAGAGGAAATACTGTATATTGGCCATGAGCTATGTGAAAATATTTTAAAATAGTGGTATTTGTCTTTGGTGCTTCATCAGTGAACAGTGAAAGAACAAAGTGTTTATTTTTTAGAGCGTACTGATTAATGATTTTTCAGTGCCAAAAGTCATCATCTTTCAGGCATTAAATCTTTAGGCCACTGGATGTCTTTGCAGTGGTTGTCTAATCTGTTGGGCCAGGTTGCATAAGCTATAGGTTACAGCATGCTTTTCAGAACAGGTTCAGTCATTGGATAAATAATTGTAATATGTACTCTATTTCTATTTTTATAATGATCAGTTCCTTTTTATTTTTTTTATTTTTTTATTTTTTTACTTATTTTGAATTTATTTGATCAGTTGTTCCACAGATTGAATCCTAATTTATTTATAATACCACATAATTATTTAAAACCACAAGCTGCAAAAAACACTTTTGTAATAGTGCCTGTTTTTGTGTGTTTTTTTGGGACTCCATACATTCTTGTAAGCACACTTCCCTTTGTCATTCAGACACCCAACATCATGCTGCAGCGTGGCAGAAATCATGTCGGTGCTTTTCTTCCACACCATGAAGTACCGCCCAGAGGATCCCAGGAACTTCAACAATGACCGCTTCATCCTTTCCAAGGTGAGAGCTGGTCATTCTTTCTGCTCTGGAATAAGCCCTTTTTCTTATATTCTTGTAAATCTGCCATTTTGTCACACTACTTTAGTGCTGTTTGACAATGAATATCCTGCTTTGCAATGGCACAGGGTCATGCCGCCCCAGCCCTGTACTCCATGTGGGTAGAAACAGGATTCCTGAAGGAAAGTGAGCTGCTCAGCCTGTGTCAGGTGGACTCCACCCTGGAGGGCCACCCTACCCCTGTAAGCTGCCACAAACTCAATTTCACCTTTAGGAATTATCTCATAGAGAATGGATGATGCTTAAAAATAAAACTGATCTTTACCCTGTGTTGCGTAAATTTCAGAAGCAGCAGTTTGTGGATGTAGCCACCGGCTCTTTGGGTCAGGGTCTTGGCGTGGCCTGTGGAATGGCTTACACTGGAAAATACTTTGACAAATCCAGGTAATTTTTCACAAATGTGGACACAAACATAGAAAAAAATGTGTGTACATGTAGATTTGGATTTTTTCAAGCAAAATACATAACAAATATGTTAAATAAATATAGACGCAATGCCTTCATTAACAGAATGTTATCGTGTTTTTGTAATTTCACTCCACATTTTACTTCTATGTCTCGCCATTAAGATTTTTCTGACTCTGTGGGTGTGTGCTGCGGCTACATGCTCTGCTCTCACAATTTTTATGCTCTAATAATCACAGGCCTGCAGTCATATCTCAGTTATTTTTACCATCCAAACAGATTTAGTCTCTGAATGAAATTCAGACATTGTGCGTTCATCCATGTATTGTTCCAAAATATCATCTTTTTTTTTCTTATACTGTTGGGTAAAACAGAGATCATGGCTCTGAAACAGTTTGCAAATATATTAAACCACATTTTAGGATGGATTTTTAAGTTTTTGAAATAAAATAAGTACCTGCTGTGATCATATTTGTAATGGCAAGGACACTGTGGTGACAGTTCTGCTCTGATATGTTTGAGTGACAGGAGTAAGACTCAGCAGCCACACCTTTAGGGGTGTCAGGAAGCTTTTATCATGTCACAGCTGGTTACCAACCCAAGTGTCAGATAATGGAGAGAAAATCAATCTAACTGGAAAAGTGTCAAAGAGTATTTCCCAGAGACGTGTTACTTCTTTGCAAACAGAAAGACAGAACACACACACACACACACACACACTAATATCTTGTCGTCTTCTCCACCACCAGTTACCGTGTATACTGCCTGTTGGGGGATGGCGAGATGTCGGAGGGTGCTGTCTGGGAGGCTATGTCCTTCGCCTCCTACTACCAGCTTGACAACCTAGTGGCCATCATGGATATCAACCGTCTGGGTCAAAGCGACCCGGTCCCACTGCAGCATCACGTAGAAAAATATCAGAAACGCTGTGAGGCTTTTGGGTAATAGTAACTAAATACTAATAGTGTTGTGTTGAGTAATGTAGTAGAGCAAGAGTTATTAATATTATGTAATTATAGTGTTATTATTATTATAACGATAGTTAGATTTTTTTATTTTTCCTTTACTATTTAGAGGGTTTATTTTATTTTATTTTATTTTATTTTAGTGTTATGAGGGCATAGTTTATTTTTATATTGAGTGACTGACTGACCTTTGTTTCATTTTGAAGAAAGAGTTTTGGTTTTTCAGTTATTATAGGATTTATTGAGGTTCAAAAAGTCCGATTAGAGGCTACATGGGAAAATTGACTCAGAAAACCATTAATTATAAAAGGTCTCATTCTGTGCAAAGCTGTTTTATTTTTGGACACCATACAGTGCCAATTATGGAGTAGAATGAAGCTGGTATTACTTGTGATTCTTTTTCATTTTATCTTAGATCGATCCATCCTTTTTATTATTTCTTCAGGAGGAAACTCTTTTCACTGCTAGATTAAGTTTGGTCTTTTGCTAAATGTAATAACCCTGTAAATCTGTCCCCTTGTAAATCTGATAATCTGATTAAATATATGTCAAAAAGAGGAACACAGGAACATTAAGGATGTGTGTTTCAATATGTGGTTTTAATATGTCTGTGTGTAGCTGGCATGCTATCATTGTGGACGGACACAGTGTGGAGGAGCTTTGCAAAGCTCTGAGTCAGCCACGCCATCAACCCACTGCCATTATTGCTAAAACCATCAAGGGCAAAGGCATTCCAGGTAATAATCTGTTGCTGCCCTGCATTCATCTCGTTTCAGTTCTATTTATATATAAAATCCTGGTCACATAAACTTAATTGAATGATGTTCGTGTGTTTTCAGCTGCAGAGGATAAGCAAGGCTGGCATGCCAAGCCCCTGCCCAAAGACATGGCTGAGATGGTGGTGAAGGATCTGCAAAGCCGCATCATGAACAGCAGCAAGCACCTTTACCCAGGTGCTCCTATGGAAGACTCCCCACCTGTCAGCTTGAGGAACATCAGGATGCCCAGCGCTCCCAGCTACAAGGCTGGAGAAAAGGTTTGTCACCTGGACACAGAAAGAAATGTATGTGGACTACATTTATCCTCTAGTCTTCCACTGTATGTTCACACAATGGTGTCTGGTGTCCGTCTTTATAGATTTCCACACGCAAAGCTTATGGGATGGCGCTTGCTAAGTTGGGTCGTTACAATGAACGTGTTGTGGCTCTTGATGGAGACACCAACAACCTCACCTACTCTGAGATCTTCAAGAATGAGCATCCAAACCGTTTTGTGGAGTGCTACATTGCTCAGCAAAACATGGTAAAATCCCTCATGAAATAACACAATTAGACCAGTTTCACACTCTACAGTGCATACTAAAACATACTTCTTGTTGTTAAATTAAAACAAAACAAAACAAAAAACTTTGTGGTGGTATTTCTGCTGAGTAAACTGCTCTGTCTCCTATCTGTTTGGCTATAAGCAAACACATGTATGAGACTCAGTCTGTTCTATTAATTATTCAAGACTCATCTATTCATAATGTAAAGAAG
This sequence comes from Apogon hyalosoma, assembly GCA_037367295.1. Lineage (NCBI taxonomy): Eukaryota > Metazoa > Chordata > Actinopteri > Kurtiformes > Apogonidae > Apogon > Apogon hyalosoma. Next base: position 21,609,194 of record JAPQRP010000024.1, on the reverse strand, counting down.
GCAAAAAGAACAGCCATTTGCTTCCTTATGGTCTGTGACTGCAGCTGACACCAGTACTAAGACAGAGCCCGTCTCTGCTTCTGTCATTAATGTGGTTGATTTTAGATAATATTTTAGAGAGGGGGAGGGGGATCAGACATTAATTCCTTGAGCTCTTATTGCTCCAACAACACCAGCAGCACACTACTATCTAGGTCAGACATGTGTATGATGATAAGCAGTCATGACAAGTGTATTCAGAAGTAAAATATTAATCAGCGCAGAGGGTGGGACCATCTGCCTGAATACATGGCAAAAGTCAAAAGTCGATCTGCACAACGAGTCACAGGATGTGGCCTTAAATGCTTTATTTTTTAAACATGCTGAAGATATGTTGCCAGCACATCACATGTTCTACTATTAAATAGATTTAGATTTAGGTGTTTCGTGATTACTGTTGGTTTGGACTGAAAATTTGCATAAATATCATCCTGTAGTGAGAGTATGGGCCTTAACAGTAGCTACTTGTTTTTTAATGACTGTATGTATAAGAATATGTCAAATATCCCTGTTTCATTTTCATGGATGCTTAGTCATTGTCATTGTTTCTGAAAAAGTAAAAAAAATCATATGGAGACATCCAGAGAGAAGGCAGCGGAAATTATTTGTAAGACGAGGCATGGCATTGATTCCACCCATATGAGAAAATAATCCCCAGAACTTTGAAGGAAACTCGTCTCACTCAGTCTGTCTTTAATATTGGTTTTCGTTCAAAGAGGGCTTTCAAATATGTGACCACCTGGAAGATCTTTTTGGGATCAAGTACATGTGACCTGTTTCTGTCTAATTCCAGGTCAGTGTTGCCATGGGCTGTGCTGCTCGTGAGAGAAACCTTGTGTATGCCAGCACTCTTGCTTCCTTTTTCACCCGCGCCTACGACCAACTCCGTATGGCAGCCATCTCTGAGAGTAACATCAACCTGTGTGGCTCCCATTGTGGCTTGTCTACTGGTTAGTACATCACTCCTACTTAACCGTATACAAGTCCTCCAGCACAAATCACTATGAACACTGCTACACCCTCACACTGAACCTGCCCCCTTTCCACAAACCCCACTCTGGCACTAACCCAAATGACAGTAAATGTAATGTGGGATGATGGACTCACTCCTCTAACCCTGTCCTCTACTCCTATGTTTTCCTCACTATGAACCTTCCTCAGCTGTCCTGCTTGTACTCAGTCCTCCCCTCCTTCTTCTCCCCTCCTTGTCTGCCCTGGAAGCTGTCAGCAGGGAACCAAGTGTCCCTCTATTAGTGCAGGTACACTGCATGCAAAGTCAGCTTTATGTCCATATGCATTAACTCACGCCACAACTCAATAACTTTTGTTTATTTCCCATGCAGTAATTGTATGAAATAATCATTTAAACACATATTACAGGAGAGGAGGGGCCCTCTCTCATGGGTCTAGAGGACGTGGCTATGTTCAGGGCTCTTCCCACAGCCACTATTTTTTATCCCAGTGATGGCGTGTCTACAGAGAAAGCTGTAGAACTAGCAGCAACAACAAAGGTACATAAGAAAAAACTAAACAATGTATTCCCATGGTGTATATTTCCTATAGTATCTATGCAATTTGATATCTTAGCAAAACAGCCTAGTGTTTGGTGTCACTGTGGCACATGGCTAAGACTCTTGTCATTTTTAAAGGGTGTTTGCTACATCAGAACCAGCCGCCAAGATTGTGCCATCATCTACAACAGCAATGAAGACTTCCATGTTGGACAGGCTAAGGTGAAGGGTTTTAAAATACTGCACATACACTTTAATATAAATGCACCTTAACGTGCAGTGTCATCACTGTAAAATGCATTTTATGTTTTTGTGTTCGCCAGGTGGTGTACCAGAGCAAGGAGGACCAGGTGACAGTGGTGGCGGCTGGAGTGACCCTCCATGAGGCTCTGGCTGCAGCTGAACATCTAAAGAAAGGTACAGCAGTTAAATAATATTTTGGACTGTATAAAGACAAGATGCATGAATGCAGAATCTGAAATGTTTATGTACAGCTCTAAAATAAATTAAGAGATGATGCTGGGAGTAAAATATCCATATATTATTGTAAAAAAAAAAACACCCACTGACAATGGCCTCTCTTGAATTCCAAATAGAAATGTTGTGATATAGAACATTTAGTTACAAGGACTTGTTTAAAAAAAAAACCAACAATATTTTCTGACCCATTTAAAAAATGTAATACTACTTAATTAACTGAGGAAGACTTTATTTTTTTTATTTTATACATTTTTTTATCCTTTATCAATCAAAGAATGTACTACTGAGATATAAGACCACTTCCAGAGAATCCTGATGAAAATGTCAGCAACAGTTTTACATAGAAACAATTTCACATACACATATAAATGCTAAAGGCACCATAAGAAAGACAGAAAAACATGAAGAAGCATGAAAGATTTTAGAGAGCAACATTTAGTGAAATATCTCTTATTTTCATGTGTCTTGGCATACTCTCCACCAGTCTTTCAAATTGCTTTTAGATGCTTTATATCACCTTTGTGCAAAAGAAAACTAAGCAGCAGGGCTTTGTTTGGTGGATTCAGACCAGCAGCCCTTAAAAAGGAGTCATCTCTGGAATTTGGAATGGTCTAGAAATGTTGCCAGAGCTTTACATATATATTGTACATTGTCACATTATGAATGTCTCCGTAACCTAATTTATTTCCAGAGAGGATCTCTGTCAGGGTGATTGACCCCTTTACAATTAAACCACTGGATGCCAAAACCATCATGGACCATGCCCGCACCACCAGAGGACGCATTCTCACTGTGGAAGACCACTACTATGAAGGTAGTGTTTCATAAATGCTGCTTGTATTGTTCTGCTTTTGCATATTGTATGACCATTTCTCAACCTAACAGCAACAAGCTTCTAACCATAATGCACGTCTGCAGCTGAGGCTATGTCATTGGTCTCTATCCTCGGGCGTGTTGCAGTGGCACATTCCCATTGGTTCACTCACAGAGACGAAAAGTGGTGGCATTTGCTTATTGGCTGGGGGGAGATGGTCGTGTGTTCTCATTGCAGGGAAGGTATTGGTATTGTGGTGCATTTTGGAAGTGTGAGAGACACAGAGGCAGAGTGCTGTCAGATTTCCTTAACTGAACGTGTGCCCATGGGGCTTTTGGTGACCTAGATAGCACAGACCGCCATGCCCTGTGCCCGTTAAGAGAATGGGGATGGTAAATGGCATGAACTCGACTGGACAAAATACATTCGGTGATTGTAATCAGTTTGATGCTGAGCTCTTCATTCATGTTACATTTAGGCCAAGAAGGATTGTGGTCCATAGCATATTTTTTGAGTAAACTTCTTTGTTCTTATTTCTACATTTTTGACATTACATTATGTATATGAATATGATTTATATAAATAGTCCTTTGATTAGGTTGAGTTTCCTTGTCCTTGTGTTTGTCTTCTCTCATTCCGTAATTACCTGTTGTTCCATAGGTGGCCTTGGGGAGGCAGTGAGCTCAGCAATGGTTAATGAATCAGGCTTCAGCGTGCATCGTCTGGCTGTATCCCATGTCCCCCGCAGTGGCAAACCACACGAGCTGCTCAAAATCTATGGTATTGACCGTGACGCCATTGCCCAGGCTGTCCGCAAGATGCTCAGTACCTCTACTAATGCCAAGTAATGTTTTTGCTTGCCCCACAAACCCACCTCTCTAATCACATAATTACAGGTGAAGATAACCAGTCCATGTTTTCTTTTTTTCATTTTGCATAACACCCAGCTCTTTATATTCCCTCACTGTGAATGCCCCTAAGTGTGTACTTAAGTAATGTGATTTTGTGCCGTACACTTTGATGTAGACTTTCACATTTACCTTTGTTTCATGCATCTTTCACGTCACACACAAGAAACAGAAATACAAAACCAACAGATTCTCATCCTTGAACTAAATCCATTTCATTAATCAAAATGTGGCCATAACTAACCTTGCTGGCAGATACCGGTGGAAAAAAAAAAAAACTCTGTGATGCTCTTATGTGTTTTTTAAATGCTTTTTCAATAACTTCATTCAACTGCTGTTTTTATATTGTAGCACTTCATGTCTGGGGCATAGTATCAGCATATGTGGGTGTTTATCAGGACAGACAGAAGCTAATAAAGTTGGTGTTTGTAGAAGCTAGTGGAGAAAAAAAACAAATGTAGGTTGGTCATAAAGAGCAGTCACACAAAACATTTCACATATTCAGACAATATAAACCTCTGCTTTTTCAAAAGGTTTGTCATTTGTCTTCAGCACTGTCTTTTGTTATTGATTTCAAAGGTACAATAAACCTACACACCTTAATGTTCATTTGTGCCATTGCTGTACATTTGGACTATACCAGCAGTGTGATGATTATTGTTCTGTGCTCAGTGATGTATAAGCTTTTCTTTAAATGACTTGGAGGGGTAAAAGTTCCTCCACAGCTGAAGAAAATATGGTTTACTGTGACTATGAAAGTAGAGTTACATTTTACTTGTGAACCCAAGAACAATTTTATTTGTACTTGAAATTTTGTATGTATCTTACTTTCATGTAATAAAGCCATCTGCATTTGACCTGGGAGTTAAAACTGTTGTGTTGATGCAAAGACCATGCAATAAAAACAAAGAGGAATCTGATCCACATTTTAATTCAGTATAATGCAATACTCTGGGCTAATACAGTTCCCCTTATTTCTCATCTGTAAGTTCCCACCCTAAGAGGAAAGACACTTACTGAATAAGGACAGGATTCTATGAAATCCAGAATATAAATCTGCTTGTTTCCATATAGAGGTGCATGAATGAGTAGTAGTAGTAGTAGTAATAGCAGTTTATTTGGACATTAATTACTTCAGACAACAAACAAAAACAACATATCCATTGTTCCATATACAATGCGACTGAAAGGGTTTAGGCTGAAGTAAAGACTTAT
>JAPQRP010000024.1:21582053-21599492 GCA_037367295.1 Apogon hyalosoma | reverse complement strand
TGTGTGTGAGAGAGAGAGAGAGAGAGAGAGAGAGAGAGAGAGAGAGAGAGAGAGAGAGAGAGAGAGAGAGAGAGAGTGTAAAAATGAGAAGCAGAGCAGACAGAACAGAGAAAGAAAAAAGGATCTGTCTGAGAGGAACAGATAAGAATGGATGCAGAAATTACACAGAATTCACCCAACCACAACAAATAGACCCTGAAAAACAGAGGTACATGTGTAAGCTACACACCATTTATGTCTGTCAGCTGCTGGCTTCGGCACCGGGCAGGTGTTGCAACACTCATTACAGGAGAACTTCCTCAACCCGTTCAACCACTTGCCAAGTGTTATGTAGAGGAGGGAAGTCTGACATAGGGGTTTTGCTTTCACATTCATATGCAGTACTTTATAGTGGAACTATGGGTATTTTGAGGGTTAGGGGAAGTATGACTTCAGAGTTACTTTAGATAAGGCCAAGGGTGAAAAAATAAGGATAAAATATGCAATATTTAAAAAAAAATAGAGAGTTCCACAATAATAATCTCTTTCTGAAGTGTGTAGTATAGTATTCACCCACAGAGACACTATGCTCTGGTCATATTTTCTCATTATCCTTTTATTTTGGTGCATTCAGGACATTTCTGGTTGTGTTTGTAGATCCAAGTTAATAACACAACAAGTGTGAGGGTGTCTAGCGTCTCCAGGATACGTTGCTGTGTCCTGTCTCTGCTCTACTGTCATTGGTGTGTCTATCTGTGAGACAATGCTCAGGGGAGAATTAAAACAATAGTCACACAAATAGCTACAACACCTGTTGGTCTTGGCAGACAGGAGGTGGTAGGCCAATAAGCAAGAAAGATTGCAAGGAAAATATTTTATCCCTAGAGGAAAAGACAACATAAAGTGTCTTAGCAAGGCATTGGGCGACACCTTGTCACAAGAGCAGGTTTAGGACATACTGGCACTGATTCTCCAAATACAGTATGTGAGCTCTACTGGGGTAGCGAGCAGCACTTTTACAAATGCATTCCTTCATTTCATTTTTTGATGATGGTAGTCGGGGCGCAGTCCAAAATTCTACTTTAAAATTATTCAACTGGGTTGAGATCTGGTGACTGTGAATGCGATAATATACACTGTGCATTTTTTTTTTATATGGAGCAGATCACCCCATCATGAGATAAACATCACAGAATAAAGCTGTTGACTAGAACCTCTTTATATTTGTTTGAATTGAGCTTTCTATCTAAAAATAGACCCAAACCTTCACAGAAAAAATACCCCTTATAGCAGAACAGCACCTCTGGATCCCCTCAGTGTAAAGTTTGAATATTCAGGTTTGGACTAACCTGTCATTTACTCACCAGGATATGGTAAACAATGGCCGATCTGACCACAGCTCTGTAGATGTCATTTGCGCTGCTCAACTTCTCAAAAATTGATCCATCTTTGTAGTGAGGGGTCTATGCAGCCCAAGTCTACTATAACCCCTCACTATATAATTGCTGACTACAGTTTTGCTGACAGTCTGGTCACATTATGTTCTGATATTCTTAGTCATCTGACAAAGAGCTGCTCCTCTCTCATCCATTACATATCGCCTGAATTCTTTGGCATATCCATTAACAAATGTGCTCTGTTTCTCAGTTTCCCACACCATTTATTATTCGCATAGATCCAAATGCATTTATCACTAGTCAGAAAACACTGGCAGTTGAGGAGTCTTTGCCATTGATGCTCATAATCACTTGAGCCCTGACAAAGTTCCCTTTGTCAAAGTCAATGTCGTTTTTCTCTGGGCATTTTGATCAAAAATAAGAATCAGTTAGGTCTGCTCAGAACTGTATAGATCCCAAAGAGCATGAACCTGATAGAATAGAATAGAATAGAACTATAGAACTTGTTACAAACACATCCCTCCAAACATACCACTATATTCTCTGGTCCACTGGCCCTGGTGATGCACTCACTGTAATATGCATTGCTTGGTTATAAAACTCTTTTGGGACACTCACTCCTCTGCCAGCATGTTCAGTAAAGTACAAAACACAGCTTTTTTATTTACACCACAGGAATAGTGCCTAAATCCAACTCATCCTTTGTCTTTCCAGTTTGCTGCAGCAGATGACTGAAAGAAAAAGGAACAATATAAATTTATCTCAGTCTCACATTTTAACCCTTTATCAGGCAACTGACAATTTTTGGTAATTCCGCAAACATTAAATATGGGGCCAATCCCGCGCCTCAGTGAGGTCAAGAAGCATGTTGGGTTTTATAACGTTATACAGTGATTCAGAGAGTTGTAAATAGTGAATGAGTGATTTTTGTCGGTTTATGAGCTTATAACGGTTGTTTTATTGCATGTTTCATGCCAAAAGGAGGGAGACTATTGTCACACCAACTGATAAGGAGGTAGATGACATTAACTGATGACACACTAAGGTTGAAATTTTGAATTTCAGAGTATTTCAATGAGTGCCCTATAAAGGGTTAAGTTTGTACTTGAGGACATTTTAATGTTGCCTAAAAATGCTTTAGTTCCAGCTAACTCCTTTTAATGATTATCTCACAAATTATTTTGTTGCCTTGTTGTGTTTTCACTTGCCAGGGGGATATTGTAAATATGAAGCCGTTCTTAAGGTTTTGCCTGGTAAAACAAAGGTTAAAATAGAAATAGAAATACAAAGATGTTAACTGCTAAGTTGTGTTGTGCAATGACCCAGTATGTATGCGTAGTTATTTTTCTCCATTTTAAATCCCACTTACAGTATTTGTATGTATACCATGTTATCATACCACATCAAAATGGTTTGTATCATCCAGTTTTTTCTTTCCTTTTTATGTTGTTGTGTTAGACCTACTGTTTGGGCTGGATTACACCACCCCTATAACAGAACATGAACTTTGTCAGAAATCATTAATAACTTTATAACTCCATGGTTATTTGTTATTTACTGTTATTTGTTTTTATAAGTTGTATTGCCCATTGGGATTAAAATGATGTATTTTGGGAATATACCACATAAATGTACAAAAAGAGACAAATACTTAATGAACATCTAAATATTAAGCTAAAAAGACTCTTACCAGAAAGTGATTATCACAGGAGAGCCAAATGGATGGACATCACAATGGACATTTACAACATAGAAAAACTGACAGTGCTTGTTAATCATTTATTTAAACAGTTTACCTCATATTGGAGAGAATTGATTCAACATGTAATGCCCCATAGGCCAGATTTTACTTTGATTTTCTTTTTAAATTAGTTTATCTTTATTTTTAACAGAAAAGAATACTTAGTCAATTTTGTACTTTAACCGAACCGTCAATAAAGAATACATTAAAAAATAATTGTAGCTTTCTTCTAAAACCTGTAGATGGCAATGTTGTGCTAACATCTGTGCATGCATCTGTGAATTCGGTTCTCCGTGCAAGCAACAGCAATGCATTATGGGCCTTGAAGTCAATATAAAACAAACGCACTCAGTCTTTTAAAGACTGGCGCTGCATTAAAAACTACATTTCCCTTCCCTGTGAAACATATTTGAATGTCTTGCAGGGGTAGCTTTTCCTCTCGATGATCTCAACAGAAGTTTCCTCTGTCAGCTAAATGAAGAGGCAGAAGAAACTCCGGGAGAATGACAAAAGTATGGTCTAGGGTGAGGTTTGTCGAAGTGTGCCCTGGGTCAGTCAGAAGGAACTAAACGCCATTTCAGTCTCTACACAATGCGGCTCAAACAAAGACGGCAGTGATTTGCGGTCTTGGTGGTTCCTGGGCTGGGTCCCGTTACACTGGTGAGTCGGCAGCTCCCCAAGATGTCCACGGACGAGCAGGAATATGCCGAAGGGGTCCTGGTGACCGAGGCCGGGCCGCAGTGGCTCCGAGCCGAGGTGGACCGTCTGTCAGGAGAGCTGCGTGAAACGACCCACGAAAAGATCCAGGCTGCGGAGTACGGGCTGGCGGTTCTGGAGGAGAAACAGCAGCTCCAGCAGCGATTCGATGAGTTGGAGACAGAATACGAGGCGGTCCGACAGGAACTGGACCAGCTAAAGGAGGTAACACAGGGCAGCAGAAGCCACGTAACAGCTGGAATAAGTCAGTATTTATAACTAAGTCATTATTTATAACGGACCCTAATGCTAACGGTCTGTAAATGTCACATTCACATGCTTCTTGCACGGTCATTTGGTTTTGGTTTTTTATTCTTAATTTTCTATTTATTTTCCCACAACCGTTATGTTTATCAGCGTTACCAGTCACCAGTTAAAAGTCAGACACCATTTGTTCACAATGTTATCGCAATTAAAAATGGTGACATCAGTCATTATCGATAGCTTCAAAAAAAAAAAAAAAAAGTTTCCATTAAATCAAACTGAACCGTGAGTTTTAGTTCCGAGTTAAAGAAAATAAATTGTTAATGCATTGGGTTTTTTACACGTAGATCATGATAAACACAAAATAACATCCACTTTCTGAAACCTGCAAGTGGAACATTTAGAATTGTTATAATAATTAAACGTTCAACGTTTAAGAAAAAAAAAAACAAAAAACAAAACACTGGATGCAGTGATACCAGTAGAACAACAGTCTTTTTTATCAAAATATCTTGTTTTGCTACAAGGGATCACAGTTATCAGTCAATGTCAACAGTGTTATTATGATAAAACATAGTGACATCGATATCCATTCCTACCATAAATGTAAAGTTGTCATTTCTTTCGAATTTAACACCAGCTTTTGGTTCTAAGAAAGCAAATGATTAATTTTCCTTTAAAAAAATCTAAGCATATGCCACCAATAGTATACAATTTCAGAAACCTAAAGTAGAACTAAAAATTATTAAAATAAAACAAAGTTCAATACTATAATATTCATGACAAAAATTAAGTAAATCAGTTATATAAAAACTATTAAAACATTTCATATTCCTTAGCTGATAGAGTAAACCAATACTTATACATTCAAATACTTTAAGATGCTGAGAACAATCTATGTTTCCCTGCATTAGCTGTTTTACATATGTCATGTCATGTTGCTGCATGATTGAGGGGTCAGAAGGAGCACCGGGAATAAAATGTGTACACAAGAAGATTTATGTCCTCCCAGTGAAGTCTGATTTTAAAAAAAAAACAACAACAAACAATCCCCCCAAAAAACATATGTTTTGATAAATGCATGAACCTGAAACAACTGTGTGTGGAATCTTAACTTATTTCATGACATTTCAGTTAATGTAAGATGTACGGTAACTCTAATTTAGCATAACTCAAGTAAATGTGAAGTAATCACATAAAACCACACTAACATGATTATTATTTCCTAGTGAGGAACAAGAATTCATGTGTTAAGTAGTCACGGGTCATTTGTCAAGCCTTAGTGAAGAATATTACATCTTCCCTTATTATAAAATACAGTTTAAGGCATTGTGTTTTTGGCAGTGTCACTTCTCTAAGTCATGCAGAGTAACGGCACAGTTCAGAGATTTAACACTGCAGGATGAAAACATTGGTGTTGCCTTTTGGTCCTTTGCCTGTACTTGCTCTTGGTATGTAAGGTTGAGGCCTTCGAGCCAAGGATTTGCTGTTGCAGTAGCATGTCAAATTTCCATGCCTGTGTGGCCAGCCTGACAGGAAGGGCCAGACTGAACTGGATGTGTGAAAAATGTTTCAGAATTGTTCTGCAGGTTAGTCATAAATTAATCCAGAGAAAAATTAACATCTCTTTTTTTTTTAATTTTTTTTTTTTTTATAACTCTCTATCCTAATATTCTAAATGGTTGTTTTGAGAGATGCTTAGGCACTAGTTGTTTCTCCTGACTAGAGGAATGATACTGATTGAATTAATACATGTAGAAGACACACTGATATGTATGATCAATAAAAGTTTATTAGCGTATTTGTAGTGTTTTAGTTCTAGCCAAGTCTTTTATCATGACTACTGAACAAAAGTACAAACTGCTGTCCCCGTATCACAGTTCCCACCTGTCTCCGTGTCACAACATATTTGTGTTCATAATAAATACATATAAAGTACATATCTATCTATCTATAAAAATGTATTTCAACATTTTTATCCAATGTTGATCACAATTGTAGTTTAACGTCATAGCTAAAGCCCTATATTTCATTTAGTATCAATTTCTTATGAGAACAGCATGTTTTGTACATTTGTGTAAAGTGAAATGAATGCTGTTCATTTTGAATCCCTATGTCACGCAGCAGTAATTTAAGTATTTTTACTGCCAAATTTTATTTCTGTAAATTGTAACACATGTCATGTGTAAGTACTTACTGAGACCTATTCATACATGTATTAAACATGGAGATAAGTTATTTAGTTTAAACACAGAGCTTATTGAACATGAAATGTGTTCATGTGTCACAATTTCATCTCTCCCATTAGTTGAAGTGCTTCCTGGGGTTATTCACATTCAGCAGTTATGGTTACTACTGTCTGGCTAGTCCTCCTCAGCTGACTTTTAATAATTTTATCTGTTCAGCAGCTCTTTTCACTTGACTGAGGTGGCAGTTTTCTTAGACATAGTGGAGAGTGATAATCCATTTTGTTATTTTAGCTAGAGGACTGTGAATATTTAATACTGTGTAAAGACAGCTGTTTGAATTGTCCACAGAAAATGTAATAGACTTCAGCTTACATACTTGTCAAAGTTGTGTTATTTCCACAGTGACATTATTTGATTCTTAGCATAGAGAGAAGACCAGTTACCAAGTGACTCATGGCTCAAGTCACTGTCTGTGAAACTCATGATTCTTAGTTTTGTTTCCCATTTTTAGCAGTGTGACACTGTGGAAGTTGTCATACTGTCACTTTGCATTTAAACCACATGTCACAACTGACCACTGTTAGTTAGATCACTCTGAGTGACTCAAACCAGTTACAAAATCCACATGGTGTTAGTTGGTGATGGTGGGTAGGCTGCAGTCCTGTCATTGGTTTCCAGGACTTTCTTGGACAGTAGCTATTACATCACCAGTTTGGCTGAGTGCATCTTGGCCGGATGTCTACATGCCTTTAAGTCAGTTGAATGTGGGAATGACCCCTTTAGTCTGTCCATCCTATTACTTGAAAGAATAAGTTCCCAATACTGTGTAAAAGCCTGAGAGCACTTGCTTTATAGCGAGCTATCCATCTGAAGCTTTGTCTAGCAGTCTTCAAAAAGCATATACGTAACCGTGTCAAAATCTAATGCCTTTCATTTCCTTTTTGCCATACTCCTAACTGTTTTTTTGTCTGTCAGCAGGATTACAAGCTAGTTTTCATGAAATGCCGGGCAAGCCTAAGGCAGAGCCCATTACATTTTGGATAGATATAGGTCTGCCATAGGCATGAAGGATTTGTTGCAAAGGAATTGTCTTTCAAAAAATTATATTTAATGATTAAATAGTTTTTTTTTTTTGCTTCTCATTTGTTGCCACCATATGTTTACAGTATACTAAGAAGAGTCATTTGTTGGCATTAAGCATCAGAATATTATAAATAAAAATTGCATATCCCTCTTTTAAATGTTCTTACTTCAATGCTGTGGTGTTTTGCTTTGCAACTGAGTCTATGGTTTTGTCAAGAGATGTTCATTAAAATACAACTAGTCAGATTTTAGAAGGTAAGTGCCACATGATACTTATTTGATGGCTCTCAAGTCTCACCTCAGATGTCCCTAACCCATAAAGGAAGGGAGCACAGTGGATGTCATGATGTTATTAAAGGGGTCCCAGTCAAACCTCAAGCAGAAGAAAAGATGTAAAAATCTAACTTTACTGTTAAATCCAGTTGGTGAATTGATTCTAATAATTAGACAAAATTAACATTATTACTTTAATATTAAATATAATGTTAATATAATCCAGTGAATGAAAGGTTATTGTGGCTGTCGGTTTTGTGTGTCTTTTTCAGATCAGCTTTGTTTGTTTCTTTTGTTTAGGCTTTTGGACAAGCTTACTCAACTCACAGGAAGGTGGCAGCAGATGGAGAAAGCAGAGAAGAGTCACTGATCCTGGAGTCTGCCAGTAAGGAGGCCCTTTACCAGCAGAAAGTATTAGAGCTGCAGAATGAGCTCCGACAAACCAAAGCTTCCCTGGTCAGTGCGCAAACTGAAAACGATCGCCTGTCATCTATCGCCCTGGAGATGAGAGAGGTGATAACCTAAATATGTCAATGCCAATGTTGCGCTACAATGTATATATATCTTGCCAATTTGATTATCCTGCTGTGACATTCTGATGCTCTATTTATAACTATTCTAGGCAAGGACATTTATGAGGTGTACATGTCTACAATTTAAAACTGTGGCACATTTTGTTGGAATTTTATGGCAGGATAGTAGTGTTTTTCTGTATTTACAGAAATAGACCCTTTTAATGTTTTCAAAATCTTAAATATTTTGTGTTGGAATTTGATTTTATGCTGCTACTATTATAGTACTAATTAAAATGAGAAGATAAATTGAAGAGTGATTTAAAAACTCAGCTGGAGACATGTATTTTACCTTTAAGTATTAGGGGGAGGGTTTGATATAGTTCTTAAAGTGGGGAAAGGTCTTATAATAGTGACTTCAGCAGGAAAGATGAGGTAATGATCCACTGTGAATGACAAAGGATGCCCTCCACTATGGCTCACAGTAGCATGGATTGGTAAGTGGACCATGTCCTCTTTCTGTCATCAGAATCGCTTGCCAAGGTCCTGCCCCATAATATGTGAAACATGCTGTCATGCTGCTTTTCATTTAACTTGCGTTGACCTGAGAATTGCAGTGACGAAATATACACTGCATGGATGACATTTCCCTCAAACAGTTTGGGGTCTTGCAGCTTTCTGATCAAAATATTATGTTTTTCTGTTTGTTTTTTTTTTTTTGTTTTTTTGTTGCTTGCAGAATTCAGAGCTGGCAGAGCTGCAGCGCAGCCAACTGCGTGATGACATCAGAGAGTATAAGGTGCGAGAAACTCGTCTGTTGCAAGACAACAGTGAACTGGAGGAGGAGAATATCTCTCTTCAGAAACAAGTGTCTGTTCTGAAACAGAACCAGGTAAGACAAAAAAAATGGACTTAAGTTAATGAACATGTTTATAACAAACTATAATGATAGATAAAGATAAATTAATTTTCTGTGTACAATCATTAATATAATCTATAATATTGACATTTATTTGTAATGCACTGAAAGGTTACTGACCTTATACATTTCACCATCTGTGTAGGTGGAATTTGAAGGCTTAAAGCATGAGATCCGCCGTCTGGAGGAGGACTCTCAGTGCCAACACAGTCAGCTTGAGGAAGCTATGCGTCTGAGAGAGATTGCTGAGCGACAGCTGACTGAGGCCCTGGAGACAATTAAAACTGAACGTGAACAGAAGGCCAGTCTGCGCAAGGAGCTCTCCCATTATATGACCATTGGTGGCTCTGTGTACAACAGCCCCCTCAACATCTCCATTGACAACCTAAAACTTCACGACGACCCCTCTACTGTCACAGAGCCTGACAATGATGATCTAATTCGTGGATTTGAGAATGGCTTGATCAAGTCAGGTGAAAGTGAAATGAACAAGAGGGGAGAAGCCTTAAAGCCAGCTCCTAGCCTTGTGGATGACCTGCTCAGTGAACTTAACATCTCTGAAATTCAGAAGCTTAAACAGCAGCTTGTACAGGTATCTAGTTCTTGTGCCATTTGACCACCGTTTATTTGTTAAATTACTGCAATGTTGCCTCTTTCAACTTAAAGTTCAACTTTAAAAAAAATGTGATTTGTAAAAATAGTGCCATTCACTGTCACTATTCTGTGAGTATAATCACAGTGGAATTAATCTAAATGGAATACATCTTTACATTAAATAGAAATGGGGTGAAAATTCACTAATGGACTTTTTTTTGTTATATTAGGTGGAGCGGGAGAAAGTAGCATTGATTAACTCTCTACAGGAAAGCCAGAAGCAGCTGGAACAGGCATATGGAACAGTGTCTGAGCAAAAGGAAACTGTCAACAAACTCACTGAGAACCTCAGTGCGATGAGAAAACTTCAGGCCACTAAGGAGCGCCAGTCTGCTCTTGACACTGAAAAAGACAGGGACAGCCATGATGACGGAGATTACTACGAGTTGGACATCAATGGACCAGAGATCCTGCAGTGTAAATACACTGTAGCAGTGTCAGAAGCTGGTGAGCTAAGGCAAGAGCTGAAGACAGTAAGGGCAGCGTACGAGCAGTGTCGAACAGAATATGAGGAAGAACGATCCCGACTAGAAAGCATGGTGCAGGAGCTGAGGTCGAGTTTGACATCTCTGGAGAAGATCAGCCAGGCAGATAAAGCAGAAGTAGCTCGTCTGGAAAAGGAGCTCCATCGAGTCAGTGAGGCTGCAGGAGAATCTCTTGGAAGCCTTAATGTGGCCCAGGATGAACTCATAGCTTTCAGTGAAGAGCTCGCCAATCTCTACAACCATGTGTGTATGTGCAACAATGAGACCCCTAATCGGGTCATGCTAGACTACTACAAAGAAGGGAAGGCCAAGGTAAGAAAGGGCCAAGAAGGAACAGAGCTTCAGTCTTCCATACTTATTACCAATGGGCTAATCCCTGACAGTGAGACTGGAAAATCAAACTCCAGCAGCACTACAGTCCCCCCAGTTCCTGTCCCAGACCACCGGCCAGAGCCCATGAACATCTACAACCTTGTCGCTATTATCCGAGATCAGATACGCCATCTCCAGCAGGCTGTGGACCGCACTACAGAGCTGTCCCGTCAGAGACTGGCCAATCTGGAACTGAGTACAGTGGCAGACAAAGACAAAGAGGCTTGCATGGAAGAGATTCTCAAACTGAAATCACTGCTTAGCACCAAAAGAGAACAGATTGCTACCCTCAGAGCTGTTCTCAAGGCCAACAAACAGGTTTGTGTGAATGATTGCCTGCTGTGTTTACTTTCATGGGAAGGATGCTCATTATTTCTTTAAATGACAGGCATAGTAGAAATGTCAGCTGCCTTCAGCAAAGCATGCCACTAAGTTTAGACTTTATGAAAGTGCATTATATAATTGTTCATTATATAACATCTTTTTGCCCTTAGACAGCTGAGGTTGCTCTGGCTAACCTGAAGAGTAAGTATGATAGCGAGAAGGCGATGGTCACTGAGACGATGATGAAGCTCCGCAATGAACTTAAGGCTCTGAAAGAGGATGCTGCTACATTCTCCTCTCTGCGAGCCATGTTCGCTACAAGGTATGATAATGTATAATCATTGGTATGCATTTCATTCCTTACAGTCATGTGGTCGCCTGCTGGCCGAGTGGTTCAAACCATACAAACCATGATGGATGTCTACAGAGATGTTGATATATGATGTTTTGTGCTAATTTAGATTCTTTATACTTGCATGTCTTTGTACTGTTAAAAGAAAGAACACAACTTTTAGCTTTTTGTGTTGAAAGTGACCGTCTATATATGTTTGCGAGAAAGGCACAAAGCATTGTGGGAGTAGTCTGATGTAATACTTGTGTGAGTCAGCGAGCAGAGCCCTCATCCTCCCATCTGGAAAATGCTGTCTTGGGAATTAAAAAAACATGTGACAGCAGCAGGAAATCATGGCAAATTGCTCCACCTGCTGGAAATAATGTTTATCTCCTGTTACTTTCTTTTCCCCTATCTTAACCTTTGCTCTGGTTCTCTTCTTTGTTTCTCTCAGGTGTGATGAGTATGTGACCCAGTTGGATGACATGCAGAGGCAGCTGGCTGCTGCTGAGGATGAGAAGAAGACCCTGAACTCTCTGCTGCGTATGGCCATCCAGCAGAAACTGGCCTTAACTCAGCGCCTAGAGGATTTGGAGTTTGACCACGAGCAGGCACGCCGTAACAGTGCATCAATGGCAGGAGGAAAAGGCAAAACAAAGGGAAAGGGAGCCTCTGCTGGCCATCATGTAAGTCGAAGGCAATTCTGCAGTTAACTGGAGCAAAGATGACTGAAGCTGAGCTGAACAAACTTATATGAGCTCTACCTTCATTAGCAAACATCATCTCAACATTGAATTATAATCAGAACAATCTATTTAATAGGATTTTCCTATTTTTCCTTTACAGTAAATCCCAGAAGCCACGTGTCCTGAAGAGGTCCAACAGAGACTTTGTGACAGCTGCCAGTCTTGCGTGCTCTTGGTTTCTTCACGCCATCTTTGTGCTTTTATTAAACCCAACAGTATTTGCCAAGGGCCTTGTTTTAGAGCGCCAAAACAAATGTTAAGGTTCTGTCCAACAGTATGACAGCACAAACTATGATGTTGCATTGTTTGCTCACTATAGTCTTTCAAAGTCTTCCAACAATAAGCACCACTACGATAACTGAATCAGAATCAAGATGGCTGATTTCTCATTGCCTGTGTTTAACTGAGCACTTTTTTTTCGCTCTCACTTTTAGATCATTTTTCTGTCTTTCTACACTAATGCCAATTGTTACAAGTATTATGTGACTTTTTTACTGTGTGTGCCTGTTTATGTGCCAGATTCCTCATGACATTTCTGGTGAAGTTAACATATATTTATTTTATAACTAAGAAAGATATCGTGATAAAAATTATGAAAACAGAATCACATTGTGTGAAATCAAACAGAAGTGACAAATGAGCTTTTCTGCCTTAGTTGTTTTACTTTTGGCCTTAGATTGATGGGTACCTCTCACTGCCCTTAGAAATTAGATTTTTGATTTACCCATTTGGTAAAAAGCTCATGAAAAAAGAAAATTGCTATATAGTTTTTACTTTTATGATTTCAATTTATGGAGCTTCAAATTTATTGTGTATAACTGGGCTCTTACTGTGTAGACATGGCAGAGCTGTTACATATTCAAGGATGACTAAGGAAGAGTATTAATGCAAAACTTATTTAAAGATTTCTAAGTTAAGCTCAGATGTTAATAGTATTCCTAAACTTTATTGATGAAGGAGAGGTTTTAATGCAGTTGTTTTTAATACATTTTTTAAACCCTTTGTCCTAAATTTCATTGCCTGCTAGCAGTACACCTACAGTGCCCTGTTGTGTTTTGTGTGTACAAGTGCAATTTGCAAACTTGGCAAGTAAAAAACATAAATGTTTATGGTATAAAAATATTTTACACATTGTTGCTTAACATTTATGGTCATTGATTTTCTATGTTTTTACTATAACTGCAGCTGTATTTATTTGAATCTGTTCAGACAACAGGATACCCACATCCTATTTGTTTCGTAAGGGAGTTTGAGTAGACTGAACTTGTTGAGACACTAGCAAGATTCATGATGACTGTAGGTGTCTGTCTTTGCTAACAGTTGTGACTGGTGGAAAACAAAAAATAAATCTAATTTTCACAAATCTGAGGAAATTGTTTTTACATAACAGCCTTTAACAACCAAAATGTAATTTTTTCTTTGGGGGATAAACAATTTAAAACAACCATGTTTCAGTAGATATGTTGCTGGATATTCATATATAATACTTATTTTTTATGATGCACAGACATTTTCATTGGCAACTCAACACAGGCTTGTCCATAATTGTGCACACAAGTTTCAGTGTTCTTGGTAGTTCTTCTAGGTTCAACTGGACTGGTTTTGGTCTTTTGAAAAGGTTTCATCTCTCATCCAAGAGACTTCTTCAGCTGAACTTAGAACTACCAAGAAGGGCAATGACCTGGGCAATGACAACCTACACAGACACAAGTTTCAATGATGTAAATAACACATTTACAAAAAGCACAGTTGTGAAAGCTTCTTAATAAATGCATGCAGTAAAATACACTTTAGTTGGCCTTAAAAGATTGGTGCAATTTCAGTCATTTCAACTTATGTAGACTACATCTAGACTAAATAGAGTATACAGACTATTTAATGTAGACAAACATATTAACATTTAGGTAATTTAATTAAACTCTTGTAGCTTTAGGCTCAGACACAACAAAACCACCACTTTTATGAAAAATAAATGTGAGCTTTATATGAAGATGATATCAGGTACTTATAAAATATAACCATATTAAGTTCTTCATTTGCTGCTTCGTGGTTCGTTATTTTCATCCACATTCATTTCCGGGGAGGGGGGGAAAGAGTATTTATGGAAGACGTTGACGTTGGCCCCTCCCCTTCAGCGACGTGACGTTAGAGGGCGTGTCTAAACAAAGGACAGAGTGACTCCACAATGGGAGGTTAGTGTCTTTTCTTTAAAAATATTCCTTTACCGCCTTGTTTGTCCTTTCTGTAACTTTCACCGTCTTACCATTTTGTCCATATCACGTACCATAGCAGTAAGAATCTCACCGGTTAACTTACGCAACCAGCGGCGTCTTGGTAGGTTCCTGAAAACTTTGAACACGACTGACAGCAGAAGGGTGGTTACTTTTCCACACTGGTGTCACCAAACAAATTAAATGTCAGTTAAATGGTTTTCCAGTATTATCATTCTCGTTGCCTTGTCGTGCCACAATAAAATTTCCACCGGAAAGCCAGTATGGTTGCACTACATGAAAATGACGTCTCTTTCAATGGTAAAAGCTAGTCTACTACTAAAAAATGTATAGATGCTTACAAATAAATCTTAAAGGCTACAACGAACATTTAAGAGTAAGTTAATACAATGCTGAGAATAAGTCTTAGAACTTTTCTGTTTTGCAGGGTTTTAAATAGCATTCATCTTCACATCTCATTCACTTTATTCAGATACAATAAAAACATGCAGTAAAGAGGCCCTTCATAAAGACATATTGCATACAAAATTAATTTGAGATAATGTGAAGCAAATGAAACTGTACGTGTTCTACATCTGCTTAGTGTTTGTTGGATTTGTGTTTATGTGTGTATATCAAATAAAAAATTAGTTAAAAAAAAAAAAAATGCAGGAAATGCATGTGCAGTAGAAACACACAGATATGGCTCCTAGGTGTAGAAGTCAGTACTTAGTGTGACGTCCATTTGGATTTATTGCATCTTGAACTGTACTGAGTCAAAATTTGTGGTTTATTATAGACTTGGGCTGTCTTTAATTCTATTCTGATCCCATGTAGCTTCTGTAATGTTTTTTTTTTCCCTTCTGAACTCTATTTCTGTCTTTAATGCAGTTTACATATTTACTGTATATATGTAATACTGATAATTTCTTCCAAGCTGCTTTTTCTGATATGTGCATGAAGGAACTGTAACACAGAATGTCCTCTGGGATTAATATAGTATTCTGGATCTGAATCTGACTATTCTAGTTGTAGAGTCAGAAAATGTATGGTCATTCTAATCTTACTAAACCAAAAAACCCAATGATGTATATGTAACACAGTCCTTAAGTATTTGTTAAAGGGAAAGGCTACTGTAAGTCCATTTTTGTCCTTGTTTGTCTAAAAGAACAAAAGGATAACTTGCATTTTAAAATTGGCTGTGACATGTATTTAATCTCATGTTCTAAATCACTGTCTTGGTTGACCTGGACAGATAGTTTTCGAGAGCAGCTGACAGAGGACAGTGCCTTCCTCAAAGCTGACCGCAGACTGGACACGGAACTGGTTGACAAAGTCATCCTGCAGCTCAACAGGATCTACCCACAGGTCCTCACAGACAAGGAGGCCACCAGAGTAAGTCCTCATACCCATTCATACCATGTTCATGAAGGCAGAAATGCATTTAATACTACAATGTACAAACACTCCATTCAAATGTATAGTTATGTATTAAAGACTTGCATGCAGAATATTCTTCCTGCAGCAGAATGAGCCATATGAGTATTTTGTGGTTATGTATGATTAGATTATTATTACTACTCTTTATTATCACTAATGTAAAAAGAAAGCCCAAACAAACCTGTAAGCACAGTTTTAATGTTACAGTTAATAGGGCAGGGATGGATGATAATGGCCAAGAAAATCATATTATAGTATTTTTCTTGAATTTTGATGTACAACATTAAGTGGGTTAAATTTTAGATAAAACTACCCAAATCACCCAACAGGCAGCAAAACACGAAAACTGCTGGAAGCTACAGTTGAATAAGCTGAAAGACTTTAAAGGATCAATGTAACCAGACTTAAATATACTTGCTTGACAAGCAACATTAATGCCAAAACAGCCCATGATGCATCGCTCACTGTAAAACACTGTATTTAATATTTAATGTAATGAATATTTGTCTGTGTGGGAAGAGAATTGGAGAGACAACAAGTCACAATGTATTGTCCATATTCACTATATTGCCCAACCCTATCAGTTCAATTATCACATATCTGTAAAGTAAATATTAACTTGACAGATTAACAGATCAGAGCACTTAGACATAATAATCAAATTTTTCTATAATTTTTTGTTATGCAGTTCCGCAACTTAGATGTGCCAACTAGTGTCCGACTGGGTGAGCTCCTGACTCATTTGCGGGGAAAAGGAGAGGAAGCTTGCAGGGAGTTTTACAGAGCTCTTCACTTACATGTAGAGGAGGTTTATTACAGTTTACCCACACGGCTCCGCCTCAGAGGTAAGTCCCAAATCTGTTCTTTCCAGTTATATGTGATGCTCGTAATATAATTCATCATTGTTTTGATATTGGAGAGTATTCAATACATACATGTACATCCCAGTGTCTCAGTTAAATCTTCTCTCTTCCCGTCAGATTCATTAGATCCATTAAAACATCCACAAGCCTACCAGCAGAGATATGTTCTGAATGACCGAGGTAAGATGCTAGAATGAAAGTAGAGTACAATCAATGTTAAAATCCACTCTAAAGCTATTAAATCACAGTTACTATCAACAAACCCTTGAAAGAGTACTATGATTTACCATGAGCAATACAATTATAGTTACGAGTCTTTAAATCCTCTGTGACTTAAAAAAAACAAGTTTGTTCCAAGTTTGATAGATACTTATTTAACGTTAACAATTACGTTGGTAAATGAATTACTTTTGCATTAATATGTGTTCATCTCATTCTAGGTCCTGTCTTCTTCCTTGGTTGTTTTGGTTTTGCTCTGGGAATGGCTTTACTCTATTACTACAGTGGTAAGTTGCTTTCCATTATCATGTTATGTGCAATATATACATTTTATTTTATTTGATACTTTTAATTCATATAAGGGCCTGGCCAAATGAGTAACGGAGTGAGAAAGCACTGTGCAGCAATACTAATCATTCCCTATCTGTTTTTAAAAATTAATTTAGTTGCAATCATAATAGCTCAATTTGTAGGTCTAAGCAAGTACTTTAACATGCCATTAAGGAATAATAACAAAATATTTAATAAAAAAACATGTATTTCTGAATCATTGACAAAGTAACAGAGTGAGTAAAAATATACAGCAGTTTTTCAAGGTTTGGAAAAAATGCCAAAAAATGCTGTTCTGCAAGGAAAGTGCAAATATTTAGCATAGCACACTTTTTTTAATATATGAGAGTACATTATATCCAAAAATGAAACTGATATCATTTTTATTTTAGTTTTAAAAGACATTAATTCA
>JAPQRP010000024.1:21556405-21581953 GCA_037367295.1 Apogon hyalosoma | reverse complement strand
TTTCTTTTTTTTTTTTTTTTTTTTTTTTTTTTTTAATAAATAACATTCAAAATCATCATAGTATTTGATTATTATGAAATATAAGATTAGACACAGGCATATATTTTGAACATATTTATTTACACATTATTATTTACATTCGGAATTTATGCTATATACGTTCATTTACAACCTTTACTGTTCTTAATTACCGCCACCAAGGAATGGCGGAGATTATGTTTTCATCAGGGTTTGTCTGTTTGTTTGTCTGTTAGAAAGATAACTCAAAAAGTTAGGGATGGATTTTCAGGTCATTTTCAGGAAATGATGATACTGGCACAAGGAACAAATGATTACATTTTGGTGGTGGTGGGGGGGGGGGTTGTTTTTTGCCTGTTAGCAAGATACCTCAAAAAGTTATGGAAGGATTTTGATGAAATTTTCAAGAAATGTTGATACTGACACAAGGAACAAATTATTAAATTTGGTGGTGATCGGGGGATGGGCACTGATCTGCCTTGGTGGAGGTCTGCGCTCTCAGAGTGCTTTTCTAGTTTACACTGTATTCTCATATATTTTATTATATGTCCAGTTGTAATTCAGGTACAAATTAAATAAACACAGTTTTAGAAATTAGAGATATATGTCATTCATGCTGAGTAATCAAAAACATTGTTTTAGAGATAAACGAAATTGACCCTGATGTTCACTTTGGCTTTGCCAGGCCCATAAAGAAGTTGTTTTTTGGTTTTTTTTTTGTAGAATCCAAAGTGACGGGAGGCAGCCGGGCACTTGGGATGGCAGCTCTGGGTATGAAGAAAAAAGCTCAGGAAGTTCTCATATGGTACAATAAAGGAAGCCTCATGATGTAAAGATGGAATGATGGAATAACCTCATTATAACCTACAGCAGGAGCTCCTTCATTACTGCTTAAACTATATAAATGCAACTTGTACCAAAGAAATCTACACTATACTTTTTGAAGGGTTAATATTGTACAGTTTATACTGTATTTCTTTGATTGTAATTATTTACTGACAAAGATGGGACATATTCAGAGGAATTTGAGTTTTTGGTTAAAAGTATTTTTCCACATTTGTATCTATGGAAGGAGAATTAAGGGAAGATTACGCACAAGGGTGAAAAACTAAAATTTAACCTTGAATATTTCGCACAGTATTTTCACTAAAACTTCAAATGTGTCAAAAAGCAGCTTTTACAAACCACCTAATTAGGAAAAAATAGACACTAAGAAAGATTTGTGTAATGCATTTTAAAAAATAAATAAATAAATAAATAAGTACTGACACTCAGATGTGGATGTATAGGGGCCTATTAACTCTATGACCATACTATATTTACATCACTACTTAAACACAATCTCCAGTCAATTTGCATGTGGGCATACAGTAAAATAATAATTAATGATTGTGTAAAGAAAACTTTGGCAGTGTATGGGCTTGGATATACTTGGGTGCTTATGCATATTTGTTTTCCAAAATTGAACTTATGTGTTTTTATTTTGTCTTTTTCTTCCTGGGTAATTTAGAAATATCTTTTTTTCTTTACCATTGATGGCAAGTGCTGTGTACTAAAAAACACCACATTTTAATTTATGTCCACAAGACCTTTTTTAAACAAATAGGTGACATTTTATTATAAAACTTAAAAGATGTCATTCTCAGGGCAGAGTTGTTTTTTTGAGACGGGGCTGTTTGTGTTCATAGGCCAAGACCGCCCTCTTATGGGCAAAACAGTCACTACAGCACCAAACATTCGAGTTTGTCTTCGTTTTTTGGAACATGTCGAGCTGCAGGTGCTTATTTCCAAGCTGTAAAATAATTTGACATGTTAGATAATATACGGCCAGGTTTCGTGATGGCATTACAGATGCAGTTTGTAGCTTTGGGAGGCACTTGATGTTCCAGCCAATGAGATTGCGCTTGTACTGCCGCAGTGCATTTTGGGTAGGCTGGGAGAAAACGAAGACACGTAAATGTTGAATAAAGTAAAGTTAATTTAGAGGTGCGAACGCCGACTAATACATTTGTATGTAACGATTTGATATTCTTGTGATTAAAAACACAAAATTTGTAGATGAACGTTTAGCAGCACCGTCAGTGAAACCGACATCTATCCTTCAGTGGTTTATATAGTGACGTAACACCCGCTTCTTCTCGTGTTGTATGAAAGGAGAGAAGGTTAGCACTCCCCTTGACAAGGATGGAATTGGCCCTCGTGGCCTGCAACACATATACGGTTAAGGCATTGCCACCTACTTCGTGGCATCTCTAACCAAATTTTTTTTAGTTAAATGTTTGCTCATCTGTAAACTTGAGCTAGTCGCAGCAGTGGTGTGTTTTACCTCCCTGTCTAGCATCTCAAACCGGACTATTGGCGTTTCCCTGTGGTTACGTACACACCGGAAACGGACTCTGCGTGTTGTTCCCGCAGGGCAGCATACATTTACTCTTTCCTGTTTCCCTCTGACTTTCCCTACCACCCAACACGTTTGGATGTCTGTCGCACATACTAATTCATCCGCTCATTCGAAATTTAAGCACAAAAGCAAATGTGGCCCAAATGTTTATAGCTAAATAGCCTATGTTAAAATTGTGATTTATGTGAAAAGGCTTTTCCAGTCAGTAGGCTGTGCGGTTTTACAGTGCCTTTTGCCAAGTGAATGTTGATATTCTACGTTTATACTAAGATTGAAAACATAAAGTAAATTAAAAAAAAAAAAGACAAGTTGCAGTATTTCCTGAACAGATAACACACTAAAGGGCTTCCAAACATAAAATGGTGCTGTGTTAAAAGTATGTGGTTCTCATAGTTATGTTCAGAATTTCAATCTCAGAAGGAACTGGAGATATTTTTACAGCTTGTTTGTATTTGCTATTTATTTCTTGACGGTTTCTCTGCATAATTTGTGATGTTTCTCTGGCTTATTCTACCTACTCATGGAGATCCTGTGCCAGGCAGTTTGTGTTAACATGCCTTAAGCTGAGATGTGCCATCATTTCTGTCATTCACACCTTTATGTTTATACAATAACAAGCATGCTAATAAAGAAAACCACAACTCATCTTTTTGCAGTTTTATTTAGAAAATTCCTAAGATACAGTAGGAGGTACTTGATCAAGATCACATAGTAAAAGCTGATTTAAAATCTTTGGTCCTAAAAAAAAAGTGATAATATACTTAGCAAACACTGAGTATGCATAAACAATACATTCATTTAAAATAAAACAACACACACTAGGCTTTGCATAGCTCAGGAGTAAAATTGCATGTAAGGTCCACTTCATGAATTCATTGAGGTTTAAACACTGCTTCATCTGCAGGAAAGGATGAAAATGGCTCCTAATGCACTTCCTGTTGTCATTATTACTGTAAATAATTAAGCTTATACAAATCGCACAGATGAGTGAAAACAAATAGTGCTTTGGGCTTAAACTAAGTGATTAAGTTTTTTAACAGTATGTTCATTGGCCAGGGCCAAGGCAGACAGATAAAGATAAAATTCAACAAACTTATAAAGTAACAGTAGGGCATCTTTTATTCAGGAAACACTCACAGTGGTGACTGACTATTGCTACTGATATGTTTATTTTAAAAATAAAGGCAATAATTTACTGTCAGTAACCTGAGCACGATAAGAGGTAAACTATGGCTTGAGGAGACAGTAGCCCTTCTCACACACACACACACACACACACACACACACACACACACACACACACACGCACACACAAATGCACTACAGATAAAGTTGGTCAATTTCTTACACACTAGCCAACACAACTTCATGTTCAGGGAATGCTTCGTCTCCTCTTGCCTGGGGAGAGGCAACTGCATGCTTTTAGACACTTTCAGTCTGTGGAATAATGAACCTGTCCATTTTCAGAAGTGATGTGAAGGTCCAGCAGACACAGAGACACATGAAGAATGGAGATCATGCACTTTTGTTGGGTTGTTGGACACCAAAAGCTGTGATGAAGACGTTAACGACGACGATGACAAAGACAAGAGCAGTAGCGATGTTCTCCATGATGTTCAGCCTGTAGTGCATGCTCTCATCATTCAGGTTCCACTTCACTGATGGAGCAGAAATAAAACATGGACATGCATGTATTTACTGAAGCATGAGTGACCTCTATTCCCCACAAGGGGGCAGCACAGGTTTCTAAACTATATTGTGTGAGATCAGCAGTGAAGTAATGATTACCAAAGAGGGTGATATATAAATTAAACACATCTGACAGCGTTGCCCTCAGGTGAATAATTAGCTGCCTCTTGAGGTGATTACATGCTTGGTTGCTTTGAGAACATATGGATCTTTTCTTAGATAACAGGGAGTTCTGTATTTTTGTGCAAACCATCACTACATTAGTGAACCTCCTGTGACATGATGTATTTTTCCCACAAGTCAAGAAAGTTCTTTGAAATTGGAAACAGCTGACAGCAAAGCAAACTGACAGGCGTGTCTTCCTGCTGCGGCTCTAAACTCATCTGTCTATCACAATAGCATTCTCTGTTAGGATAAGATAAGAATAATGTGAAGTGGAGGAAGAATACGGAGTGCCCCGCCATGAAGGATGACCAAGTTTCTGATTGAAACTGTTCTTACACTTTACCAATCCAAAATATTCTTCCCTAGATACTGATAATATTTTAGTGGACTATAAGATGTTTTTGGCTCAAATGGTACCAATAAAATGTTGAACACCATTCAACCATCCAGTCTGAACACAAGAGGATTAAGTCATCTCTACGAATCATGTGTTTGGCCTGATGTTCCCTGGAATTTTCACTATTGCACATCAGCTAAAAATGCATCATATATTTTTTTAACTATGTAGCAAGGATCATTAATCTACTGCTTGAGTCCAAACACAGAAACATTTCACGAAACCCATCAAAAGACATTTGAAAAAATACATTGACATTTACAAACACACAGAAAAACACATCTTGGTGTGACTTAACAGCCCAAGTCCCTGGCAGCAGTTCAGTGTCATTTCCTGTTTCTATCCACTGAATGAACTCTTAAGACCACTTGAGTTCTGTCCAGTCACAGAAAGGAAGTGTTGTCATAAGCTTTCCATAATCTGAAACGTGTTTCAGAAAATGTTGTTGTTTTGGGAAATGTGTTTTGACTGTCAGACCCATTGTTTAAAGCAGTACACATTATATGTACGTATTGTTTTGTATTTGTGTGCATTTTCTTAAGTATTAATGCTATTTGGGGCAGCCATGGCCTAGATGGCTGGAGAGTCGGCTTGTGACCAAAGGGTCACCGGTTTGATTCCCTGGACTGGCGGAGAGTTGTTGGCTGATGCGCCCTTGAGCAAGGGACTTTCCCCCCATTTGCTCCCTGGATGCCTGACATGGTGAGCCCACTGCTCCTTGCATGCAGTATGTGTGATGCATGATCTACTTGATGGGTGAAAGACAGGAGACAAATTTCGCTGTGTGGTGCATGTTTACGTGTGTGACAAAATAAAGATTCTATTCTGTTCTATTCTATTTGCCCTACAGATGCTAAACTCCAGACTTACCTATGAAGATGAGCAGAATGCCTACCACTATCTGCAGGATGAGGGAGATGCTTATGAGAATAATAAGGGGAACGTAGAAGTAGAACTCCGGTCCTTGCTCCAGCACAGCCTTCAGCTGTGAGGCATTAGCCATGAGCAGAGCCACATCCAGCATGCTCTCGGCTGCACTCTTCTTATTGGCGTAATGGTTCATGTTCAGAGGTTCCTGTTGTCTCCTCCAGCGGTTCCGCAGAGGGACCTGAACACAACACAACCTGAAGTCAGTACAAACCACTGAACACTGCTGATGTTACTATAATACTAATATAAATAAACAATGAATAGTTTCACCCTTACCTAATGCATTTGTTACTAAATATGTGTTAATAAGACATAACTTTTACTGTATTACAGTGTTGAATTAACTGACTGACTTCACTTTTACCTCTATGACACAACAAAGTTCTGGATTTTTTTCTGTCCTGAAACTTTGAAACCTGAAACTGTGACCTTAAAGAAGCTAGATGCAGAAGATAAAGTTAAAAAGAAACACAATTTAAATGTAGGCTGCTCTGCTGAAGTAATTTAATAATAGAAAAGGGGTGATGACACACACATCCAGACATAAAAGGTGTGCAGGATCCCAAAGAAACAATGGATAAAAGAGTGAAAAAGCTCCCCACAACCTGTGAGCTCCTCAAAAATATTTTTTATTTCACCACAAATAGTGATGTTTTGGGCTTCTGCCCTTCATCAGACAAGGTACAGATCATGACACACAGCTGTTTATATACAGTGGTGGAAAAAAGTTTTCGGACACCCTTAAAATTTTACACAATCTGAAATATTCTTGTGAAATATTTGCATAAAAATCTTTTTTTGTGTTTCAGAAGGCGTGACTGCATCAAACAGACACAAATAAATGTTTGTTTGTTTTTTTTTTGTTAATTGTTACTAAGAAAAAATAACAAAACTAAATTCCTGACAGTTTCAACATGTCATGTCCTGGATGTGTTTCATTATCTACTGAAACATCCAGTTTTGACCTTGATAGAACAGTGCACATGCAGAAGGGAGCATGTGGGTTTGGAAAATGGAACAATACTTGATAGAGTTCAATGACTGAAGAGGGATTCTTAATGTAATATATTACAAATGCATAGGGTGTCCAAAAACTTTTTTCCACCACTGTACATCCTACAGATGCAGCTAAAAGGTTACAGATGCATGTTCCATTTGGTATTTTATTGGTATTTATGGGAAATCCTGTAGCATAACAGGAATTTTCTGTTTTTTCCAAGTCAGCAGTCCATGTGGAAATCAACTCCAAAAGTCAAAAATGATCGCTCTCTGCCGAGGCGTAAGTTTACATATGGATGGTAAGGACATGTCCCTACCAATGTATTGGAGGAAGTGTCTATTTGTACAAGAACTAGCATTTGTTTGCCTACATAATCACATTTTGTCTAAAAAGAGAAGACACCAGGAACTTTCTCACCATCTAGAGTCTAAGTAATAAATTAATTTGTCAAACAGCACATCTTTTAAAATAAAAACTTATGTATTGACATTGTCTTTTCATAATTGTGATAATTGTCTCCACTCACCTGTATAAGCATAGATGCGTGAACATGAGCTGCAACTAATGATTATTTTCAGTGTCGATTACCTAATCTGCCCATTATATTTTCTATACCATTTGTTCTACCAAATGTCAGAAAAGGATGAAAAGGTGTTTTGCTAAGCTAAGTCATGGAGGATAAAGATAACAAAAAAAAACAAACAAAAAAAAAACCAAAAAAAAAAAACCTCACATTTACAGACATGGAATCTTGAATATTTTGACATTTTTTTCTTAAAAAAACAGAATATGGAATATCAAAGTAGGCCTGTTTAATTTCATAGTTGACAAGAAATTGAGTCATCACTGCTGCTCCAGATGAACCGAACAGAAATAAATTACTTAATCATTAGTTGAGAATCATTTTCTATCATTCGATTTACCTTCGTAATTAGCCTACATCATCTTGTGGTGAACAATATCCTACTTCTTCTGACATGACTTTAAGAGAAAAGTGTATAAGTATATAGACCGATTATTACACTACAATAGTGGCATTAAGTCAACCAAGTAGACAATCAGATAATACAGGGTTCCTACAGGTTTCTACAAGTTAAATTGAAGTCTTTTTAAGACTACGCAGAACATAATTTAATGCCCATTTCACAGCCATACTGGAAAGAATTTGTGACTCCTAGAATTTAGGAAAACTTGTGTCAACCAGCTCCAGAATAAGGTTTTTCCAACTAGGCATCATTACATTTGCACTTTCTCATGCTTATGTTTCACTTCGCCCTGCTCACATGACTAACTGCTGCACACGTGTTGGGCTGAATGTTCTGTGATCATTTCTGCAAAGTTAGCCATAACTGGTTCCTAATTTCAGTATAAATTGTCAGGTTGGATTGGATGGAACTGAGTCAACTGACTTTACTGTCTTTACAGCTAAGACATTTAACAGACACATTTAAACACAACAAGTTTATGACAACGTAACTTAAGACATATCTCATTTAATACCTTTTAAAGATTTTTTCAAGGTATTAAATGAATATTTGTAAATTCAAGACTTTTAAGACTTTTTAAGGCTGTAATAGCCTGTAATAATTAACCATTAATATCACAATGACAATTATCCAATGACAAGTTTCAAAATTGTGATAGCTGTAGGTCAGTGACTGATGAGGAAACAGGTGCAGGTTCAGGGCTTTAGGTGAATGATGTTAATGATGCATAAAACTAATGATGCATTATACTAAGAGGCATCAGCATCAATGTTCAGCAGAAACAACCTTTCAAAAAGAAAATATTTGGACTTGAGTTTATTTTCGAGTGTTTTTATCAGGACAACTTTGATTTATAAGATACTATTTACTAGTTCCTTTTTTATATGTGCTGTGATTTATTTAAAATGAGGTCATATTACCACACATTTATGTATCATGTTATTTGGGGGTAGTGGTTTTGGCCCTTCCAATGCTCAGACCAAATCCATGCCCTAGTGCTCTGCTCCGTGAGAGTCACTAGTGTCTTTTTATTTTTATTTTATTCTGCAAAAGTAGAGAAGTGACCACAATATGAACACCCAAACTTTTGCAAACTTTCTAGAAAGACATAATTGGAAGTGAAAGTGTTTAATAACTGGAAAACAGGAAGAACTTTGTTATGAAGGTCACTGAGCTCCCTTCACTTACAAATAACTACAAACCACATCCTGTCCAATAAAGCTGAACAGGTCATGTACATGGAGCACAAAATGTCCACCCAAATCCAAAGGAAAAACTGAGTGAGGACACTCATGAACATGCAACAAAGACCAGAAATGCACACAAGAGGTGTTAAAGAACCTCTTTCCTTCCTTTATGTGGGGCATGGTGGAATGTTTATTTTGAATTGACTGTGAATGTTTTAAATAACCCATCTGAAAACTTAGTGTAAACATGACATCGCAGGAAAGTTGGGTCATTGCAGAGGCCAGAGCCCTCTCTATATGGCATGAGTTTAGTGAAACATTCAGGGTTTCATCTGGGTGGAGTGTGGTTCCACTGTCCGACAATACCACCCTTGTGCTCAGGTTGGCAGCTTCATGCTCTAAGGTTCAGCTCTGTGCCCTTCTTTCTACACCTGCCAGGCCACAAAAGAAAAAAAGACTCTCCTCTGGTCGACAGATGAGTATAAGTCACTAACCCCATCACCACATCCTCTTTCACTTCTAGCACTGGAATGGTATACATATTACTTTTAATAATTGTCCCATTTTTGGCAATGGCACGGAGGTCTTTTTCTCTTTTGGCTCATATGTGCTGAAATCAGCCATTTTTGCCTCGGTGCTTTGACAGCATGTACTGGCATTTGAAGAATTTGATGCCGTGAGTCTGTAAAGCAAACTGAGATAATGATGTATGACGTGCACATTATCATTACTCAAATATGAGATTTTTCTAAAACAGCAAGCACCAAATACCAACACAGTAAAAATATTTTTAGGATTTTATACTGAGTTTTATACTGATTTTATGTAGGTATTTCTAAGTGGGCACATTCAACAAATGAAGAACTACAGATTTTATTATAAACTGCTGCAGAAATAGCTACCCTGCAATTTAGGTCTATAGTTGTATCACTTCTCATTTTAGTTTAACTGTTCAACATGACCATTTCAGTTTGTCTTTTCTTCCTTTCCAACCAACTATCAAAATCCCAAAGATACTTTAAAACAGTTGAGAGATGACTTAAAGTCAACTTTCAAGTCTCTTCTTAAGATTTACTTTTACCAGAGGTACTATAATATATATATATTATTTCATATATATGTAGTACTATTACAATGCTCTTACCTTCATTGTAGTTAAACAATTTCCTTTGTAAAGCACTTTGTACTTTGTTTGAAATGTGCTCTATAAATAAAGATCATTATTATTATTATTATTATTATTATTATTATTATTATTATTATTATTATTACTAGTAGAAGTAGTGTTAATGTATCCAATACTCTAATAAATGTTCCTTAATTTCATAAAATGTCTTAACAATAACATCTAGTAGGTTCAGTTTCATTTTGCATGGTATTAGAAATGACTAGTGTAGTAACTGTTAACACTGACCAGTGTAGTTCACTTCCCCTCATAGACCCTTTAAAAAACAGTTGCAGCAGGTTTTCAGTGTATTCGGTTTGAAGTCTTCACTGTAACAGGACCAAACCTTTCTCTAAGTCTGGTACAGAGGATCTTTATTTTACACGTCATAATGATGCTTGAAAACATGTCTTCTGGACTTTGCAGCAGCGCCGCTATGAAATGCACTAGTGCTCACACAGAGGCAACAAGTGTAGAGTAACACTTTCCATTATGTAGTGTTGAATTTTAATGAAGCCCGCTATTAGTCACAGTAACTGCTATGACATTTTCACAATATTATTACATTTATGGCATGTTATTCATATGATTTTTGAGAAAAAGCATAAATGTCTGTTCTCACAATGAAGGCAATTCAACTATGTCAAAGGACTTAATGTAGGCTTTGTTAACTGTGGCTACTTTGCATGCACAAGTTTTAGAGCAAATCCAGACCTTAACCCAGAATTAGGTCAGTGTCTGAGTTCTTTGACCCACCTGAATTCCCTTCCACAGCAATGATTCACCCACATGGTCTAGGTATTGTCTGTCATTATGTGTAAACTGAGCCTTAACCCACCTGATAACAGAGACAGGGACAAGTGAACACATCTCAATGCACAAACAGGCCACTTTGGAACCACTGAGGCGTTCAAGCCCACCGTAAAATAAAGGAAAAAACACAATCTACCGCGGATGCTCAGTGAAATAAAATCTCCTGGTGTTAGGATTTGTTAAATTCTACTGAATAGCATCAAACGCCTGTCGAGGAATCAGATAGACGGAAACCCGTTGTTTTGAGACTTTACGGAAACTGACCCTGAGAGTCGGACCGGAATATTAGAGGGGCTTAAAGTCAACACTGAGCCCATGGCCGCTTTGTCTTACCTCCACACCGCCGTTTCGGTCAGCATCACCGGTCATTTCCACGTTCTCCGTAGCCATCTTTGTTCCGTGATAACAGGGGACTTTTCTCATACGGACCGTGGTGGACAGTCGCCGGTCAAACCGGGGGCTCGAGCTTTATGTGGGCTGTGACGACAGGAGGGGCGTCCGCCTGCCGGCCCTGAGACCCGGGGGCGGCGGTTTCCACAAAACCAATGTCAAACACACACTACTGTCTAAATAGAAATAATATAAACACAAGCTACAGCCTTATTTCATGAACTGAAAATCTAGCAAATGACCAAAGCAGAGCCTTCATATGTGTCCTGTTTAACGGGAGAGTCATTATTAACACTGAGCCGAAATGACAGGTATGAACCACTACTGCCCTCTAGTGTCTGCACAAACGCACCTCTGGAAAAACCAAATCCCATAAAACAGCGGCTCCCAAACTCTGCTGCAGTTTTTTTTTTTTATTAGGGTACCCCACCCTACGAAGGGGAGACAAGGGGTGTTGTTTTTGGTTCAGTTTGTTTGTTTCTTTGTTTGTTAACACTCTAGCAGCAAAACTATTGGTTGAATTCATACCAAATTGGGTTTATGGTTCAGGGGCCACATTAAGCCAAATTTGATCTGAAGAGGGCTGGACCAGTGAAATAATAACATAATAATATATAAATAATATCAACTCCAAACTTTCCTTTATGTTTTAGAGGGAAAAAAAATATGCAGTGAAAATGTTTACATTTACCAACTATCCTTTAAAGCAATGTGAATAACATGAACAAACTGAAATTTCTTTAGAAAACTAAGTGCAATTTTAACAATATTATGTCTCAGTTTATCATTTACACATGTAAGTCACAACTTACAGATCACAGTGGCTCAATAAATACACACACATTTAGGCTAATAACAAGCAGAATATTGGTAATCTTGCACTTCAGACGTTTCAAAATGTTCACATTTGTTCAGGTTATTCATATTTTGTGAAATGACCATTTGTTTTATTGTAAATACAGTAAAATGACATAAATTGTTTACAAAAAATTTGGAGTTGTGAGTATTTATGGTTTATTATGATAGTATTTTACTGATCTGACCCACCTGAGATTAAATTAGTCTGTATGTGGAACCTGAATTAAAATCATTCATATCTTCAGTGTAATTTTTGCATTTCACAAATTCATCCCATGCGCCAGACTGGACCCTTTGGTGGGCTGGATTTGGCCCCCAGGCCACATGTTTGAGACCTCTGGTTTATAGATTGCCAGTGACCCAGAATAGATCTGATTATGTTTTGGGAACAGTAGGTCAAAGTTAAAAATTTTTCTGAATTTTTTTAATCTTTTTTTTTTTTTTTTTTTTTTTTTTTCCCATTTACTTATAATGGGTGAAATTTCAAATGTCTGCAGCAGCAAAACTATATGGTTGAATTCATACCAAATTGGGTTTACAGATTTCCACTGACCCAGAATCGATGTGGTTACATTTTGGGAAACGTAGGTCCAACTTAAAAATTTTTATGAATTTTTGAAATCTTTTTTCCTCCCTTTTACTTATAATGGGTGAAATTTCAAATGTCTATAAAAACATCAATTTTGTTTCAATTTACTTCAAACTTGCCACATATATAGAGGCAATTGATATGCTGACATCAGCACATGCATAGACATGATGACATCAGCTGGATCCATGCCAAAATACGCTACAATACGTGTGAGGGGCGGGGTTTGTTGTGCCTGGTACCACTTGTTTATGTTGCATATCCTCCTGAGACTTTTTTTGTTGTTTTTATTATTTTCTTACAATGTTCTGTGCTGTGGATGGCTTTTGCTTTTCAATATTTCATTAAACAGAATATTTTAAATAGTACATGTAAATATACAGCAGTACACAATATGGTAATAGGGGTATTTTAAGTAATTTATTGACATCACATTTGTTCTTTTATTATTGCTTATGCATACTTAAAATGATCAACATAATTGTAACTTTAATCTTTTACTCACACGTAAAATCTGTCCACCACCATCGACATTTGTTAGAGTACAAGACTAAACATAACAAACTGATAAATTCACGTGTATTAAAATGTAATCTGATTTGAATTTTAGTAATTGAACTAACTTCAAAGTTATTAAAGTAACTTTTGGTGCTAATATTTGACTAAAACTAATTTAAAACTGAATTTAAAAGTATTACATTTGAATTTAAAGGTGATATGATATTGAGACACAATTTTGACATGATTATTTCGGTTCTAAAATGAACATAAAAGGGCTACAATAACATTAGAACTGCCTCTCCATTCTCTCAGTCAGCCTAAAATCTGAACCTATACACAAGTATATGGGTTGGAGTATGAGAAGGAAGGAGGAGAGACACTGTTTTGTAACCATATTTTACAATCCACAATCAGCTAGTCACCATTGTAAGTCAACCAATTCACTATCATTCATTCATTGCCAGGAAAGTCAACCACAGAGAAGACCATATTTATTATTAATAGAATGAAACAAAGCTGTGAATCTACATGAGTGTTTTTTTTCTATTGTGAGTCACAACCTCCTCCTAAAGGAAAGGGACTGAATCCAGCTCCATCAACATTATTACAACACTATATCAACACAAAACAAACACCTTTCATACACAAATAAGTATATACTATATCTAACTGTATACCATACAAGAAATTTCAAGATTAAGAAAGGTTCAACAACAATTTCAGTGCAAATTTAGAACTAGTCACATTAAGCAAATGTATTGTTTTCTCAATCCTTTAAAAAAAAAATTAAGTTTGTAATGTAAGCCAGAGGTTCTGACAGTTTCAGCTCCTTCTGTAAAGAAACTACAGTGTATTGAAATTTTTTTTTTTTTTTTTTTACTAAAATTCTGCTCTGACTCTAGGAGCTGTGATTTGTAGGATGTTGTGAGTGAGCAGACCATATTGGTTTTGAGTTTTACACATGTATACAGCCTAAATAAACTCTGTAATATATAGGCTATTTGTAATTTATAACTGTAAATTTGACTGTTAAATCAACAAAAAATTTTCAATGAATAAAATGTGACTATGACAAAGAACACATCTGAGAAACAAATTCTAATTGTTAGAATTTAACTCCTCCAAACTAAACTGGCATCAACATATATATGTAAAAAACCCATTTTACTAAATAAACACTAAAGGATGAAGCTGTATTTAGTTTGCCTAAAAATGACACAACAAGAAAGGGCACACTGAGAAGTTTTTTCTGTAGACACCATCTGGCCATGTGTGACCACAAAGAGAGAGAAGTAAAAAAGGTTGACCAGTCAGGGAACACACACATTCACAGTCCAAGGCCTAAACACACACACTGACTGACTCCTATTATTTCCACTGTTTCCCTGGAGAACAGGACATGTTTACTGCTGAGGATGACACATGTAAAACTAAGCCTTTATAAAAATACTTGTGACGCCTTAAGAGTCATTTTCCCTCTTTGTTTGACTTTGGTAACATGTAAGAAAAAGTCTTACAAAGGACAGAAAAATACACTATCACCCTCTTACTTCAACCTCTGACCTTGCAAGAATTAAGAAAATACTTATTTAATGTATTTTAAGTTTTTAAGATTTTAAGTGCTTGTGTAGAACTTATGTAAAGTTGCACAATAGGGTCAAAATTGAAATGCTTAATTGATTTGCATTTCATACATTTATCATCATAAAGTATGATTAACCCTCAAAGACTAAGAACCATTTTTGTTGGACCAGACCTGTACTTGTTTATTTCATATTTCTATAGTATTGGTCAGACTTAGGTGCAAAACATAATCTGATTCAGGACCTCCATCCAGTTCATTTAAAATCACAATTTTCACAAATCATAGTGTCAAAATGTGATCATTTTTACTTTGTAACTCAGATAAAAGATATTGCTAAGTTTTGTTTTTTTCTTATTTAGAAAATTTAATGTAGCTTATTTCCACATGAATTATAGCTAAATCTAACCTTTTTGAAGCAAAGTAGATCCATTCAGTTGCTCAAAGTAGGAAATTATGATAAATCAGTGGTGCAAAAACACTATATTTTTCAGGTCAACAGGCCTGTTACCTGTTGTAGCTCCATTGTGATCTGTAAATTGTAATGAACATGTGCAAATGATAAGCTAAGGCATAATATTGCTAAAATTGCATTTATTTTTCTTTTAGAAATTTCAGGTTGTTCATGGTTATTCAGATTTTTCACACTCCTCATATAATGCAATTTTTCTTTTTTTTTAATCTATAGGTTATTATGCTATTATTTTACTGATCCATCCTACTTTATATCAGTTTGGGCTGTGTGGCCCCTGAATTTTCACACCCCTTGGTCTAAACATATTCACTATGAAGCCTTTACATATACAAATAAAAGCTACATAATATCACTGAAAAGCTGAGGAACTCCACTTTACTTTTTAAAAGCATATGTGTAGAATAGTGGTTGAAAAATATTTAACAATTTAGAAAAAAAAATGGTATTTAAGTTACAGATGAAAGTCTTACAGGGGGAAAAATACAATTACACATTATCTTATGTACATGAAAAATAGTATTGTGTTACAAGGTAGAGACTAAGACCACTTTGTAATCTATTTTTAACTTAGATGTAATGATTTGATGTAAACTAATGTAAGGTGCAAGCAGCCTTAGAAAAGGTCTGAGAGACAACTAAGACAAGACTTTGCCATAAAACCCAGTCCAGGGTCTCATCCTTCACTCACTGGTCCATGTGGAGGAGCATCATAATAAGATGGGGTCTGGCTTTATCCGGTAGCCCATAATTCCTAGCAGCCTCCCTCTTGGTTGGTAGGCTCTGCTAGTCATCCTCCCATTGGAAGCTTATGCGTCACGATAAGGGCGGACGGAGCCGTGGACCACACAGCCTGTGTGGGGAGAGGCTGAGGGTGCCGCCTAAAAGCGTGCCTAGTCATTGGATACGTGTTGTTGCTAGGGGCGTGGGTTGAGTCGTGATATATCTTAGTTTTGCAAACCTCAAACAGGTGAAATTTAGAAAGGCAACAGCCGACTCACCCGGACCCGAAAAGATGCGCCGAGAACTGTCTGTTCCGACCTGAGGAAAGTGTGCCGCAGTGAGCATAATCTGATAAGCGCTTGTGCGCGTCCTGCGCTCCGCTCCAGGCTGCGCTCAGGAGGCAAAAGTACGTGCGGAGAGTTAAAGGAACAATGCAGAGATGCTGA
The DNA here is from genome assembly GCA_037367295.1 of Apogon hyalosoma. Classification (NCBI taxonomy): domain Eukaryota; kingdom Metazoa; phylum Chordata; class Actinopteri; order Kurtiformes; family Apogonidae; genus Apogon; species Apogon hyalosoma. The sequence goes on along the minus strand of JAPQRP010000024.1, from coordinate 21,565,641 downwards.
GGTCACACTTCTCGGAGCTGATTCAGATTTTCACCCGGAACTCCGGCTCTGTACTTGCATCATCCCCAGGCCGGGCTGGTCCGTGTTTACAGGAGCAGACATCTGTCCGTGATGTGGACGGATTAAAGCCCAAACATCCTGGTCTTTCCACTGAAGGCCAGTGATCTGACGGCGGAACAAATTATATTTTTGTAGTTATGCGCCGGAGCGGGGACATTATGCAATGTGGAGGGAGTGATTTTCGTGAGCTCATAGGTTGAACTGGCAATGACATCAGGCTTAACTTGAATAGCTTTACTGCAGCAAGGTGGACCAGGGCGTGAGGTGGCAAGGTGCGATGCACGCAGCTTCCGTGCAGGACATTTTATAGGGATGATCAGTGCCCTAAACAAACTGAAGGCATAGGGCCATATCTCCTGCGCTGGCGAACTGCGTCACTGCATGCAAGTGTTGCAGGTAGGCAGCAAACTCTCCCACAACCCGGAGAGAACCATGCTGATCATCCTCTTTACGCAATGTCGCCGGTAAGTGTTGAATAATTTACCGGGGATGGATTCGGCGGACGATTCAAGTATAGATCCGCCACTAGGATCCACATTTTCCTCAGCACCTAATTTAGACTCGGACATTAATGCAAATGCCTGTAGGCCTATTTATGAGAACGGGGCAGACCACAATGTCAACATCCAAAACGCGGCCCTGCGCGGGGCGAGTGACCCGAGCGCGTACCCCTCCACGGGCTACAGGGGGCTGATCCGACAGAGGTTCATCCGGAGAAGTTTGTGGGTGTCAGACTCCGAGGAGCCGCCGGTGGACACGCAGGACTGTACCCACACCAGCCCGGTGCTCAGCATTGACCTGCGCACTATCGTGGGTCGGAGCCGGACCCGGGCTCTCCAAGGAACCCGCACCCAGGAGAGTTCAAGCACGGAGAGCCAGGTGGGGTTGAAGGACAGCGCCACGGAGAGTGTGAGCGCAGATGAGGACAAGGGGGACAAGAACGAACCAGAGCCAAAGGTGGAGGTTATCCCCCCGGATGTCTCAGGGAAGGCAGGAAGTGACGAGAATGAAGAGGAGCCCGGGATGAAGGCTGTGTCCACCTCACCAGGGGGACGCTTCCTCAAGTTTGACATCGAGCTGGGGAGGGGGTCCTTCAAGACGGTCTATAAAGGTCTTGACACTGACACTTGGGTGGAAGTGGCATGGTGTGAACTCCAGGTGGGTTCACTCATCACATCAGACCAACATAAGCCTTTCATTAGTTTTCTATTGCCTCGTTTTACCAGATTTGAGGCGTTGTCCTATTCAGTGTTAACAACATTTGACCCTGATCCCAACCGGGGTCTTTAATGGGGTCTTATGGATCCCCTGCAGACAGAAGAGCGCCATAATAAAACAGTACCCAAGCTCTCACAACAAAGATCCTCATAAATGATTATCTTCTGTGGAACCTTTAACATCTAACCAACCTAAACACTAGGTTTTGCCATGTCCTTTGGAGTAACTGATACTTACAACTCAGCATTTACAGGGTGAAACACTGTTCCATTTTACTACTGTATGTTTTTGCAGCTGCATATTTCTGTGTTGTACAGCAACTGGGGTAAAAATGTGGTTGATCCTACATGTTTTCACTATGTTTGTTAATGAGCGATGACAGAGTATTTGTTCTCATTGTGGAACAAAGGTAAGTTGTTGTTACAAACCGAAAAAACAGAGGGTGATTCACTCCAGTAGTGAGTTTCTTTTTGTCAGCGCTCACATTGCACCAGCTTCTCATGAACTTGATCTTGTTGCATTTTATAACTCACTGCCCTGTAATCAGCTTGTAGTTTTGTTTCACCTAGACGGTCTTGTAGCTAACATTATTTTTTTTTTAAAATAACTCTTTTCTATTGAATCCTTTCTCAGAAATGGAACTAAACTGAGGCAGTTCTGCAGTCGTACCCACACAGTATTTGTTGTGCATCATGTCAGTAGATAAAATGAATGACACTTTAACTGGTCAGATTATTTTTCTTACATATAGTAGCTAATGTTCGCACATGCTTCATAACAGTGACAGCTTACTTTGTCACTAATCTGTGCATGTGGTAATCTAATGATCAGTTTAGATGCAATCCATGTGATGTACAGATTAGCCTGTAGACAGACCTACAGACAGGAGCTGCCCTTTCAGAGCTCAAACTGTGTTCTTCACTCTGTCCCAAGCAAATTCCTGTCAGAAGATTTGAAGAAGACGAAAGTTAATTTTGTAAAATTTGCTTTGTTGTGTTAGATAGATAGATAGATAGATAGATCACTAAAACCATCCTTAAAACATACACACACACACACACACACACACACACACACACACACACACACACACTGGAGTCGTACTGGAGTCTAGACAGTAGTAATTAAGATGAGACAGCATCTCACAGTGATCTTGGACTTTAATATACATGAAATTACCCTAATGATCTTAACATTTGTGAACTCCAGACTCAGATATGCAGAGCTGAATATTTTGATTTAACGTGGCTTCATAGTGAGCAGAGCTGGTGCTGTTTTCGTCTTCTTTGGTAGAATCCAGGTTCAGTCAGTACTCCATCAGTTTCAGACATGCGGCTAAAGTTCTTTTTAAATTTTGCTTATCTCATAGCTCCCGCTGGCAACAACTGCTATATATACATACATAAATTAAGATGAGTATGTGAGTTATGTTTATGCTAGCACTATAATGTAATGTGGCTCATTTGGACTTGAAACCTCATTTAATTGTTGTTGGGTTCATTAACATCAGAATCCAATCCACTGAGCATATAACAACATGAGTATAACCCAATGTTCTTTGCTTTTGTGACTTTTATGTACAATTAGCCAATATTGGTATATTGAAATATATACAAATTACATTTCTTTAGCGCTTAGGGTCAGTTTAAAGGATTTAATTTCTCTAGTTGTACCAGTATATTATTAACTGAAATTACAAGTGGAAGAGTTTCTTCTGTGGTGGACGAACACTACATACAGGCAGTATTAAGTAGAGTGCGTACGCTATGTGTGTATTTGCGTAGGTGCGGTGTCTGAGCAGGGTCTTAGGGGAGATCTAATGATGATTCAACCACCCTGTCCCAAGAGGTCAGGCCTTGCCCTTCAGAGCTTCAGTGCCTGTGTGTCTCACTAAAAAATCTGTGTTTACTGTCCTGCGTATACACTGTGTAACATTTAGCAAAACTCAAAGAATGATGCAGCAGAAAACACAAATGGTTCTAAAAAGCTTTATAAATCAGGTTTGAAGGTGGGCTGTTGTAGAATAGGACAGGCTTCTTGTTACGCTACTAATTCATCCTCTAAAAGATGATTAAATGTCTGCTGAGGATGTTGTTTTACTTCAAATTAGTAAATTATACAGCAAGATTTAGTGAAAATCCAAAACACTTTAAATTTAGTGAGATCTGTCTGCCTGCCTGCCTTAATATTTGTCTTGTTTGATGGGCTGGTAATGAATACTAAACATAAACTTAGTGCGTTTGTGGTGTTACCACACAGATGTGTCTGGAGATTGAATCCTGCTGATGCAGCCCTCTGCATAAAGGGAGAGAGAGAGAGAGGATAGAGGGAAAGGGTGGGTTCAGCTAAGGACAGCGTGCAAGACGTGTAGTATTTAATACACAGCAAAAAAAAGATTCTTTATTTATAGTATCTGCAGCAACACTGTGTCCTTACCGTTCTATTAAATAGCATTAGTCCTGCTAATGTTTCTTTTTATTGTAGTGCATGGTATGTTTTAAGTGCCACACCCTCTTTAGATCTCCTTTCTGCATAGTGTTTTTAATAACTGTTAAATTATCTCAGAAAACTGGACAGTATTAATGGTGAGATGGAAATGACATGAATTGATTGTAAAAAGACAGTTAAAGCAACGTACGTGTCACAGAGCTGCAGGAAATGGAAGACGCAGAAGGCAGCACACTGCATAGGTCATTATAGGCTGTGAATGAAACCTGATTCCACAGCATTATTCAATAATCAATGAGACGAACAGTAGGGCATTTTGACTCCCAGACATTTGAAGTACTGAATGCACTGTCATTATTTCTAATACCATATGTCTAAAAAGACAGATGAAGAGAAACTGCGCAGGCCATGTGACATTTTTCCTGGTCATTGGCTTGTATCTGCCCTGCTGACTGGAGTGAAACAGAAATGTAGTGGATGTTTGCTGTCAGCTGTTTCACTATTTATACAACAGTTCAGGGAAGGCAGGGGCCAAAATATTGATCCAGTATACACAGATTCACTCAGCGTTAGCTACCTGAAGAAGTAAGAGTTAAACCGTTGTGAATTGTGTTGAACTGCTTATCTTTATGTCTTTGTCTTGGTGATAAAAAATAATTTCTTTTCAGCTTGCAGTGTAAAACTGTTAATGTTCCATCCTGTCTTATTCTTTATAACATTAAGCACGTTTGACATTTACAGATTAGAAATGCGATTAAAGCTTGTGTTTATCTGTCATGACAGCTGTGTGGCTCCACGCCTCTACAGATTAAATTTGACTTTTACTTGTCTGTTTTCTGAAAATGTATTACACTCACAGTCCTGAGGTGGTTCAGTGTTGTGTGTGTTATACACACTAGTGATAAAGAGAGTAAATGGTTTGGACCCCCATGTTTACCCACTCAAAATGCCAAGGCTGTGTTCAGTCTAAACAGTAGCCTCAGGCAAATTGAACAGGACTCCACTCCTAAAGCAATAAAATGTGATTCAAAAGAATTGATATCAATCCCATCAGCTTGTTGTATTAAAAAAACACAATGAGAAATTCTTCACCACCTCTCAGGCTTGTTAAATCTGTATGAATTGACGACTGCTGGTGCTCTTTCTCTGATAAGTGTCTGGAGAACTGTGAAAAATGAGTTGGCAAACTTCATTCATTTCATTCTTATTTAAAAATATTAATTATCTTCTCCATTTTCCCAAGGAACGGAAACTGTCCAAAGCAGAAAGACAGCGGTTCAAAGAGGAGGCGGAGATGTTAAAGGCCCTTCAACATCCCAATATTGTGCGGTTTTACGACTTCTGGGAATCACCAGTGAAAGGGAAGAAGTGTATTGTTCTGGTGACAGAGCTAATGACCTCAGGGACACTAAAAACGTGAGACTCCAAATTAAAAATATTTTCTAGAATATTTTTTTCCTGGAATATTGGCATGTTTTTGTATGTTCCCCTTCTTCTGTGTCCTTTTCAGCCACATATATGACTGCAAATTTAATTTTGCATCTTAAGATACTTAATATACTATTGCAATATTTCTGTGGTTTCTATGAGTCACTTTAGACCATCTTTGAAGTCATTACTATTAGACTGACTTCATCATGTATATCGTATTTCATGCTAACTGAGTGACACATTACAGCAGATCATGTGAAACTGTGAGAGGATAAAAACAGAAACTCTGAGTTTTGTCCGAATTATTTATAAGCTGAATTTTTTTGTTCTCAGTTTAGTTAATTAAGAATTCAAATTATTCCAACTTGCATTATAGGCAGCACAATAAAAAAAAGAGATTAAGGCAGTCAAAATGAGAGGATTAGTTTGAAAACAGACTTAGTCTTCAGAGACTGTTTGCAGCTTGTGCTCAATACAGAACATCAATTTGCAGCAGAGAAACTGTTCACTGAAAACATTTTATAAGCACAATAACCAACAGGGGACACACCATGATATCTCAATCTCCTCATTTACGCTGTACCATGTTTTTTAATGTACCAACTGGAACATCTCTGCCATAGTCTTTTTAATATCCTCCCACAGGTATCTGAAGCGCTTTAAAGTGATGAAGCCAAAAGTTCTTCGGAGCTGGTGCAGACAGATTCTCAAAGGCCTCCACTTCCTCCATACCAGGACTCCTCCAATCATCCACAGAGACCTCAAGTGTGACAACATCTTCATCACTGGTCCCACAGGCTCTGTCAAAATAGGAGACCTCGGCTTAGCAACACTCAAGAGGGCGTCTTTCGCTAAAAGTGTTATTGGTTAGTCATCAGAAAGTTAATTGTCTTTGAACTGTGGTGAATTGCCGCTAAAAATTAGGACTAGTTGTAGTAGTTTTAGTTATAGTTTTCTCATTGCTGTTGGAGGTGGTCAATTATTTTTACTTATGCCAAAGAAATGGCATGTCTGTCAGCAGAATTAGGCAAAAGGTACTTCACCAATTTTCACAGAACTCAGTGAAAAGAGTGTTCACAGGTCAAACACAACATTTTGGAGCAGATCATAGGTTTCATGTTAATACAGATATTTCATAAAAAGGAACATTTTCTTTAGTTTTAAGCCTTGCCTCCACACATTTCATCTCAGTTGGTAACAAAATCTCAGTTTTCAAGAGATTTTTGAGACTTTTCTAAGAACTGTACTTATGTCAACAGAGAAAACAAGGACTTTAGGAAACAATGTCATACATGTCTATGAACAGAGGTGTAGGTAGCAATGATATAAAGGCTGAGGCGCCACTAGCAATTGTGGGCCCCCGGAAAGCTGAATGTTCTGGGCCCTTGCTGCAGCAAAGTATTTGTAAGAGGGGGGATATATGTGGGGGTGCATTCTGTAACTGCCGTAACAACTGTAACTTTCGTAAACTGAAAGTGAAACTTAATGGGCTTTGAATGTCCAACTCCTGGCTTCGATGCCTCTGTTATACGCTGAAGTTTACACGAAATTTTTACAACTTCTAACCTATAGCTACTGGACCCCCTCCACTAATTTATGGGCCCCCTGGGAATGCTGGGCCCCATGAATTTGTCATGTTTACCCCCCCTTCATGGCACCCCAGTATAAAGAACATATACAAACATGAGAGAAAAGAAGTATGCTCTCTTTGAACACTATGGTTTTATGTATCAAGAAATAAAAAAAAATCCCCTGGTCATTACAATGTTTCTAAAATTATTTAATCCTAACCTCTAGTGAGAAACAACACACAACAGATTTTACCGTGCAATTATGTTTTTAACAAAAATGAAGTCAAAATGGAGAAGCAGTGCATGAAAGATTTCTGACTGTTTCCATTGGAATTAAGAGGGTAAAAAGCAGCAGTAGGTGCTGCAAAGCAGATACCTTTGATTTCGTGATCATAACCTTTCACTCACTGTGACCACCTCTATAAAAGTGGAATTTTTAGCAGTTTGCTGGAATGGGGCAGTCAGTTGTGTGTTAACACAATACCAAAGATGAAAGACATCAGCAGTGAGCTCAGAGAACAAATTGCTGCTGCCTATCAAAATCTCCGTTTAAAAAAAATACCCAGCTATGTATAAACATAGCCTCAGGCTGGGAAGGCCATTTATAATCAATTTGAAAGCCATCAGTTAACAGTGAGAAACATTATTCTCAAGCGGAAAACATTCAAGACTATTGCCAGTCTACCTACGAGTAGACATCCCAGCAGATTCACACCATGGTCAGACCATGGAATACACAGAGAAATAGCAAAAAAAAAAAACAAAAAACAACCCTAACCCTTGTTAAATGTTAAGGTTCATGACAGTACAACTAGAAAAAGCCTGAATGAGTATAACTTGTCTGTGAAACACCTCATACCAAATTTCAGATATGTACTAATACCATTCAAAGAGTGTTTACTGTCTTTTTCTCATGACTGTAGGTTTCTTTACACATGGTCAGTCATTGCAGTTATAAGATCATTCAGATGAAAGTGTATGGCCTACAGTAGATCTCTGTCAGCAGGGACACATTTGTACCAGTGTGGTGAATTTTATATAACATAAAGAATACATTCCAAAAACCTGAACCAACAATTTGAAGTTAACCTCTACTGCTCCGTATCATGACAGACTAAACCTTTGTGTCTGCTGCCAATATTGTCTGGTCCACAGTGTTCACAGTTTAACATTCACTAGAAATGGTTTGGGATTTTTATGTCTCCTGAACAAAAGAATAATCTGTAAAATGCAGGAAGACTGAAGGTGGAAAGGTAAAAATGTGTAGTAGTGTGGACGGTAAAATCAACCAGTGTCACCAACTGATGAGGACGTAAACACTGATCAAAATGTGTAGTCTAATAATACTGTTGAAATAGAAACAGAGTGGACTGTTTCCAGTGGTGGGGGTCTGTGTTTTCTGAGTACCCTTCAGGTTTACATTGTGACCAACGTAGCACATTTTAAACAATGTTCTGCAAATATGATATTTTTAACCTCGCTGTGGAAGGTGACCATGTTCTCAAAAGATTTTATGCTAAGAATCATGAAATTGCATTTTTTTGTTTTGAATGACCTTACATTATTGTGCTGAAATTGCGCATCCCATAAATAGTGTGTATGCTTTGTTTTCTAACCTCATCTTCGAGATGAGAAAATGTAAGTTACACAACTTGATTAAGCCGACATGTTGAATTTCAGTTCCTGACACTTGTATTGATCGCACTTAAATAGGATGAAACACCAATAACTGCTTGTGAGTTTATCATTCATCATCCTGTCTTGAATTAATTCTCCAGGCACTCCAGAGTTCATGGCCCCAGAGATGTATGAGGAGCACTACGATGAGGCTGTGGATGTGTATGCCTTTGGGATGTGTTTGCTGGAGATGGCCACTTCAGAGTATCCATACTCTGAGTGTCAAAATGCTGCTCAGATCTACCGCAAAGTCACCAGTGTGAGTATCTTACATGTTAAGGATTCAAGGATTCAAAGTGTTTTATTGTCATGTATACAGTAAAGAAACAGATTTCCCTGTACAATAAAAATCTTACTTTGCCGCCCACACCGAATGCAAGAGAACTTCAATAAGTAACTAGGAAATTAAAACAACCGAAACAAAGTGGCATTTAAAAATGGCAAGTAAAAGAAAATGAGCATAAAATATATATTTAAAAAACTATAAACTATTATTACTAAGAGAAAAAATATATATTTACATAAATGTACAATATCTGGGTAATTGTGCAAACTGTCAGAGGTAAATGGCGTACAACATGTGCAAAACTGCCTGATACACGTAAGATGTTAAATGTGCACGACTGTCAGAGATGAACCGTGTGATATATATATATCATACTGTTTATACAGTTGCGGGAAAAAAATTAGACAATCAGAAGTCATCATATGCATCATCATATGTAATCAAGTACTAACTCCTGTTTGTATTATTTGACTAAAACAGACAGAAAAGAAAACATGGAATGCCTAAAAGCACTGTTTTTGTCAGTACAATGCCATAGCTATTGA
>JAPQRP010000024.1:21523911-21556271 GCA_037367295.1 Apogon hyalosoma | reverse complement strand
TTATATTTGTCCAAACAAATCTACCTTTAGTTGTACCAGGCATTAAAATGAACAAGAAATTGAAGAAAACAAGGGTGATCTAATTTTTTCTGCCACGGTATATCACAATGCAAGAGTGTAAGCATGACTCATTCATTTCTCTATATTTTAGTACTTATTTCACAAATTTTATCAAAACAGAACCCCCCACATCAACTAAACAGCTTTAACCTACATTCCTTTTCAAAGTAGGAAAAGCACAGGTGTTAGTGATATCATGATTCTTGCTTTGTTCCATTCGGTTTCCCTTGGAGGCCATTCCAGTGAACCAGAATGAGTAAGGTCTGAAACTGATGCACTTAAATGAGATGCAGCCACTGTTAATTACACTAATTACACTTGGTTGTTTTTAACAAGTCAAATTGTCTGCTGTGGAAAGAGGTCATGCAGCAGGTAGCATGTAATCAGAGGTACAAAAGAATATTATGTGCACACAACTACAGTAAAGTAAATACTACCACAGGGATGCTGTATATCTCTCAGTGAATAAAAGCTTATTGACATTATACAGATTACACTGAAAAAGCCATCAGCAGGATGCAAGTAAAATCATTGCTGACCAGTGTTAATGACTATGAGGCAGTATAGTCATTTGAAGTCCATCATTCTACAGTGAAAAACATTATTCACAGGTGGAAAACATGTTAAACAGTTTCCAATCTCTTTAGAGGCAGATATCCAGACAAATTCACACCAAGGCCACAAAATGCTCATGAAAACTGCAAAAAAGAAAACTCAAAACCATAGAGGTGTCAGTTGTAAGGTTAAAGTTCATGACAGTACAGTTACAAAAAGACTGGACAAGTATGGGTTGTTTACTCTTGTTTGGAAGGGGTGCCAAGAGAAAGCATCTTCTGTCTAAAAAAGACCTTTGCAGCATTGCTTAGGTTTGCAAAGTAGCATCTCAACAAAGCAGATTAATTGATGTTTCACTGTCTGAAAAAACCTAAATTGCACAATTGAAAATTACTCCTTCAGAGAGTTCTTGCTCAGCAAAAATTCAAAGTGCAACCTGTTTGCTTCTTGTAATATATTGATTGTGATTGTTTTTCTCCAGTCAGCTCTGGCACAACTTTATTAAAGAAAGTGTATTTATGTCTTTAGTTAAGGTCGCCAAAATCAATCGATTAAAATTTTAAAATATCCGTGTCATTAAAAAAAAATATGAGATTACATTTTTTGCCATATTGTGCAGCTCTAAGTATTGTATACACAGGAACATAGGAAATGAGTGTATGTAAATTAATTATATGTACAATAAAACTGATGTGTTTAGTCTCCTACTTTGTATAACAGAAAATAATATAGGATCAGTGTGCCATTTATGGTGTTGAAATGTACAAAAAGAACATTGTTCCTTTTAAAACTGTATTTGAAGTTCCTTTATTTTATGATATTATGTTTGTTTGCATCTACTTATTTTAATATAGCATTAGCTTCCTAAACATGAGGTGATCATTTAGTGATTTTAGACATATTAATGCTGCTTTGGTTTGCTTTCTGTTTTCAGGGGGTTAAACCAGCCAGCTACACTAAAGTAAGCGACCCAGAAATTAAGGAAATAATCGGGGAGTGTATCTGTCACAGATCAGAGGAGAGGTAAGTGGAATAATTTCAGTGTCTTGTGTTCAATGCCGTATGTTGCATGTTGGTAGAGGGTGATCACCATGTGTTTGTTGCTGCTATTGCACTGACGTTAGTACCAGTATTTTCCTGTATTGTGCATGATTAGATCTGACTGTCATAGTGACCTTTGTGCTACCAGTAACTGCAGTTTGTTTATTTCTTGCAGGTACTCAATTAAGGACCTTCTTAATCATGCCTTCTTTGCTGAAGATACAGGTGTGAGGGTGGAGCTCAATGAAGAGGATGATGGGAAAAAATCATCCATTGCTCTAAAGCTGTGGGTTGAAGATCCTAAAAAGCTGAAGGGGAAGTACAAGGACACCGGTGCCATTGAATTTACTTTCAACTTGGGGAATGAAGTCCCAGAGGTTGTCGCTCAAGAGATGGTAAACAAATATTTGATTACTGAAAACAGAAGTGTGAATCTTCACTACCCTCGCAGTTTACTTCAGCTACTCAAATGCTGAACGATTCCTGATGCATTTCAATTGATGGCATCCTCAGTTTTCTATATTACCATTCATGGATACTCAAGAAGTAGAGTGGGTTTGAATCCTGCTCTGTCCTAGTCATGCTGTTGTGTCCTTGGGCAAGACACTTCACCCTCCTTGCCTCCAGTGCCTCTTCTCACACTGGTGCATGAAGGCGGACAAATGTTTGGTGGTGGTCAGAGGGGCGGTAGGCACGAATTGGCAGTCATGCCTCCATCAGTCTGCCCCAGGGCAGCTGTGGCTACATATGTAGTTTACCACCACCAGAGTGTGAATGTGTGAGTGAATGAATAATGGAGCCACTGTACGCGCTTTGAGTATGCATTCTTAGAAAAGCGTCAAATAAATCTAATCCATTATTATTATGATTATTATTATTATTATTATTATTATTATTATTATTATTATTATTTCATCATTCCATAGTCAGGTAAACCTAAAGTTCATTTTATTTAGAAAGTGGCTTTAAAAAGACTATAACAAGCTCTAATATACTGTACATAATAGAGTACTGTATATCTTTTATTGTCTGTGTGAGCTGGCTCATTATGTAAACACTGCAAAAACAAAACATAAATCCTTCTATAGTGCATTACAAGTAGAGCTAGCCCTTACAATTCAATATGATTATGATGTCTGCATAAGAATGCAATTTTGAATCCAGAAATGTCTGTACATCTAATTGAAAAGACGATTTGCTGAATGTTTGTGTGCGCCTCTATGCTACAGTGAAAGGACTCTGTTTTGTAGACTGGCTGATGTGAATATTTCTATTTCTGCTTTTTTTTTGACCTTGGCTTTTGTGATACCACACTGACTCACCAACTGCCCTTTTTTGTCAAAAGAGCCAAATGCCAAATGGAAAATACTAATCTATGATTGCTTGAAACATGTCTGCTAAAATTCAGGTTTTCTTTATCAGTGGGGAAAAAAAAGAACTGTGTAACCATAGCAACCATACTTCTATATTACTCCCTAACTCTCCCCTGGTAGAACTGAAATAATTGGTTCAAATAACTGAATAAACCCCATTAAAACAATGATATGATTGTCTGTGATAACTTGTAATATGTAATTAGAGTAAGACATCATATCATGAGGTGGCAGAGGAAATGTGCCACAGCCTCATTTGTTTTATCATATCAGAGCATTATGTCATGTATGTCATAATGCAACCCACTACCTTTAACCCTTCAGCTGGTGGTAAGACCTGAGATATACTGAATTGATTGCAACCAGACACTAAGTATTGATCTTTGCCCTTCTATTCAAATCGTATTGAAAAAGCAATTTCTTATGGCTTGGGAGGACTGAATGTGTTAAATTACAATCTTGACTCAATTAACCCTGAGCTACAGTGAGTATTTCACCCATGTCCTGCAGGTGGAATCAGGGTTTTTTCTGGACTGTGATGTGAAGATTGTTGGCAAGTCCATTCGAGATCGTGTGGCCCTCATTAAATGGCGGCGGGAACGGACTTTCTCTTCAGGAAATGGTGAGGTAGCTGCGAAGAAGACACAGCAGAACCTACTGCAGGTGCCTGGTAGTGGTGTCCCACAGGGCACCACGTTGGCCACAACAGAGTGTGACGACCAAGAGCAAGAGCAACAGACTCTGATCTGCACTGTGCCAACCACAACATCTACCACATGTGAGAATCTGCATCTAAGAGCACAAATATCTGCATCATACAGTATGACCAGTGATGGGAAGTTTACTTTTGAAATCTAGTAGATTTCAGTTTACTTCTTATGAAAATAGTAATACATAAGCTACGTATTTTTTCTAATTACTTTATCAAAGTAATGCAGCTTACTACATTGATAACATTTTGAGTATTAACTGTAAATTGTACAGTAAATATGTAAAATTGCACATTTTTTTTGTAATTGGAATTACTTTTATTTTGTAAGAAAGTTATATAACTATGTTACAACTCAACTTGACCCTGGATTTGGTTACACACCAGCCTCTATTACAATTCACTAAGATTAAAACAAGAAATGACACAAGATATGACTTGAAATGATTAAAATTGTATTTGTAAGTATTAGAGAGAAATGAGAAGAGACTATTAGAAAAATTTGTGTCCGTCAGGAATGATGCATTGTCACCCAACTTTTGAATATTAATAGGCACTAGTGTCTTTTTCCGTGTCCTTGCTTAGAGTTTGTCCTTCTTGCAGAGGCCATTATTATGAGTGATTATGTTTTGTCCACTCTTTTATTACAGCCGACAGCGGAGTGAACTCTGCCATGCAATTGGATGATCTACAGAATCAGCAAAATGGTCCCTACCAGTCTCTTCCTGAGCCCATTTCTACAGGTCAGATAGTCTATAGTCCGCCCGCGCAGCCTGACCCTCAGCTGCATCAGGGGCCCTACCAGCAAACCACAGCACAGGCCCCATACGACAATTACACAGTACCATCCACACAGTTACTACAGGGAGCCTACCAGCAAACCACAGGTCAGCTGCATCCTGGGACCTATCAACAGCCTGCAGCACAACTCCACCAAGGGCCTTATCAGTCTCAAACAGTGAGTAAATACTTTAATTTATTCTTTAGAAAATTCTGTCTTAAAGGTATAATATGTAAGCGTTCAAACTTCAACCATCCATGAACAAGGTAGTTAAATAGATTTAATAAGAGAGCAGCATAAACCTGTGAAACAGAAATAAAATGTTCTAATCTGTTTCACAGCATAATTAGGCATATACTTTAGTACAACCATGCAGGAAGGTTCTGAGTGAATACAGCCAAATCTCATGGCTTCTCTTGTCTGTTAAGGTACAGCGGTTTATGTTTAGTGGGTATACTTTTGTGCAATGTCTCTGCAGGTAAATACACCAGGTCTTCTATATAAAATATGTGAATGCTCATGTGCTTATATGAAGTTTATATTGGAGTCTGTGTTCTGCTGGGATCCAGGCGTCTCTTGACATTCGCAGACCGCATTTCTAAGCTAACATTATCGAGATATTTACACTTTTACAATAGTTACATAGCAGAAGAGAAACTGAAGAACTTAAGTGTGAGTATTGTTGTGCAAAATCCAACCCGAAACCTCTACATAGTAATCTGCATATTGTGGCTTTTATCATGGGTGGATGCTATGAAAACAGTTGTTATTGTTAGTAGTTGTTGTTAGTAGTTATGGAGTTAGCTAAAGTCAACACACAACCAGCTTCCAGCCTAAAACAGACCCCAACACAAAGTTTACAAAAACAAACAGGTATGTGTGGTCTCCTATACCTGTAACAAAAATCTTACCAATTGTACCTTTAAATATGTCATTTTGTTTTTTCAGTTGTTCTATGAAATAACAAAATATTTATTTCTTTTTTTTTTTTTAATGAATGCTGATTAGCGTCACCTCAGTGATCCCTTTGTTTGCCAAGACAATCCACTCATCATTGAGAGCACAGGGTGTCTTAGACGTGGAAGTGCCTCCCTGGTTGAGATGTTACGATGTAGGAAATTGTCTACAACTAAGACAATGAATCCAAACCCCTGTGTGTGTCCCTCACACGCTGCAAAAAATAGTACAGAGAGCTCAATACATACCACAGAATACCTACCGTCTAATTCTGCCCAGAATCCTTCATTATCTCCCCTTTCGCCCTCCCATCAGCATTCACATCATGACTCAGCAAGTAATTTCGATTCACCTCTCCATCCCCTGAATTTACAACGCTCCTCAGAGCCCCATCTGAGTAAGCCACCCAGCCCACAACTTCACCACCACTGCAAGGCCTGCTTGTCCCTCCTGCTCAGGGACAGGACTAAACGAGGTGGATCTTTGGGACACACACATATACACTCCTTCTCTACATCCACCCAGTTTTCCCAAGTTTCTAAGCTCAGTTCACCTCCTTCTCCTCATCACAAACATCTCGCTCTGTCTTCTCTTGTATCATCAAACTGTCCTTTATCATCAAATACTCAACCAACCCCAGCGACCTCATCATCCTCACATCTGTCTCCACCTTCACAAGTTTTACACCCAAGGAATTTGTTTGAAGGAGGAGATCTCACTCTTCTCAACCACTGTCTCCATCACATTGTGAGCCGCAGGACCAGTTCTCCCACCCTCTCTGACAGAGGATGTAGCTTCCCAGGACACATTCACAGGGAGGTTTGGGGTCTTATCTCAACAGTAGATGACCGTATAGACAAAAGTCAGGAACTGGATGTGCCATTGATTTCTGCCCCAAATCTGGACAGGAACCCTCTGGTTTCACATGACAGTGAAGGCAGGACAGATCCATCGGTAGGTCAGAGAAGCACTGCACTAAGGCCTGCTGTAGCAGTAGCCGCTATATCTGTAATGATTCTGGCAGCTGCTTTGCACCCTGCTCATGCTTAACCCATAAAGTCCCAAACATTTTTTATTGACGAAAAGCATCTACTGATCTAAACTGTTTAATAACTTCTGATCCATTAATCCTATCAATACATGTAAATAATTGGTGTAAAATACAGTTTGTCATCTTTTCATGGTCATCAGATATGACCCATTTGGACGTTCAGAGGCTCCGTAGTGAACGTGAAAACACCGTCATCTTCAATAACATTGATTCACCAGTGAAACCCGTGGAGTTTGATCAATGACAGTGGATGGACACACTGGGTTTATGTTCAGTTATTGATAGATTTGCTTAAAAAGTCTTCTCAAAACAATATAACAATGATCATTTTGAGCAGGAAAATCCAGTAACCGACCAACCTCAGTGACTGTAAGAAACTAGCTCTGACCATTGGACATCTGAGTCAAAATAATACATACCTAAATGAATAAGCACTGAATAATTATTGATCAAATAAGTCACCAATGAATGCAAAAAAATCTATATTTTGAGCAGTTGTTTTCCCTCAACCATTCCTTTTGAGTAGGCGAATATTAACCGTCAGTCACTATCGGAGCCAACTTTTGCTGGTGCTGATAGTTTGTAAATTGTCCAGTGGGTGAAGATTAATATGCCAAACCAATAAATCTTTCTATCTGTATTTTTTGTACTAATTTCTACCTAAGAGAGGCTCACCTAAAACAAATCTACAATTTTTTCACTTTTCATACAGCATATGGCATATTTTCTCAATAGGAAAATTAGGTCCTGAAGAGCTTTCCAAGAGAAAAACAGTAATTTTATGTTCCAGAACAGCCACATTGATCAGTAAGTTTGTACCATTGTGTGAATTGTTGGAAAATGATTGTTTTGCAGACTCCCACTCAAGGACAGATTAGCACCAGCACTGATTTTTTTCATTTCAGTGGAGTAATAGGAAAAAAAAAAAAAAACATTTTAGCATGCAGTATCTAGCCAATACAATGATGCAGGTCTTATTTTCAGCTCTCATGTTGTAGATTACAACATAAAACATATCTCAACATACGAAATAATGCACTTGATATTATATGACAATGATTATTGTTGGTGGGTGACGATACATTCATGCTCCCTTGTTCTAGTCCCTGACTAGTTTATTGCTTATGATTCCTACTACTGTAGACATGCTGTACATTTCAACCTAGCCATGTTTTTATAGCAAATATGCAAACATGCTTTCTGTCCCAAAGTGGGTCATATTATTTCTGTAAACAGGGTCCAGTAAATGTGGTCTATATGTTTTTTTACAGACAGTTTCTGCGCCAGCTACGCCAGCCCCCACTGCGCACCAGAGTAGACAGACAGCACAGAGCTTTCCAGCTGGAGCCTCCACCCTTCAGACGCAGCTTACTACCCAGCCCAGCCAGGACCAGGTACTGCATACACTGAAACCCAACAGGCCCTGGAAGCAGCTGTAGCAAAATACACACACTGCAAGCTGAATTTGACAGGAAATTTAAAAAAGAACTCCCTGCTCAGAACAGAGTGACCTAAAAAAGTCATGTATTAAGTATTTGGGTTGTTTATATGCACTCCATTACTGTTAAGTACTAATTAAAATAAATGTTTTATGGGCTCTTAATGTTTATATGGATATCTAAAACTGTAAAAAGCAAGGAGTGAACTAGTTGTCTCTAGACACTCCGGGTGTATGGTCCTTTGTTTGACTGTATTAAAATAGGATCAAAAATGGAAGACTAACACTGTATGCATTTTTCCTCTTTTTTTGTTTTCCGCTTAACCCATAAAGACCCAAACATCCACCATCAACCAAAACCATCTGCTGATCTTGACTGTTTAATACCTGTTGAGCCACTAATCCTATCAATCCATGTAAATAATTGGTGTAAAGTACAGTTTTTCATCTTTTCATGGTCATCAGATATGACCCATTTGGATGTTCAGAGGCTCCGTAGTGAACATGGAAACACCATCATCTTCTACAGCATTGATTCATCAGTAAAACCCATGGAGTTGGATCAATGACAGTGGTTGGACTCGCTGGGTTTATGTTCAGTTAATGATAGATTAGTAGATACCGTGGAAACGCCATCATCTTCTATAACAGGGTGTCAAACTCTGGTCCTCGAGGACCGGTATCCTGCATGTTTTCGATATTTCCCTCTTCCAGCACACCTGGTTCAGTTAATGATCAGCTCATCATCCAGCTCTGCAGAAGCCTGATAATGATGAAATGGCTTCCAGGTGTGATGGAAGAGGGAAATGTCTAAAACATGCAGGATACCAGCCCTCAAGGACCAGAGTTTGAAACAACATTGATTCACCAGTAAAACCCATGGAGTTTGATCAATAATAGTGGATGGAGACACTGGGTTTATGTTCAATTATTGATATATTTTGCTTTAAAAGTCACTTTTTCTTCTGTTTTCGCTGTTTCTGATATAATAACCTTTGAATTTCCTCTGAGCTTTTATGAACATCTACATGATCAGTGAATTAAATATAGAAAAATACCAGATTTTTACAGAAGAAATGTAAAATAAAGAGGATAATATCACAATAAATTATGATAAATCACTTAAGAAATGGTAAATATAGAGAAAAATGTATTTAAATGTATTTTATTTATTTGTGAACCACCACAAAAGTAGCACTGGGTCTTTGTGGATTAAGGATTCAGCTTATATTGTGTACATCATTTCTTAAGTAGGTACCATATATAAGCATGCTTATGGAGATGTGGGAGTGGGAATGTGGATATTTGCACATCTAATCTGTCTTGATATATAAATATGAAGAAGTCAGCCTAAACAAACAGACATGGAATAATTAATCTGTATCAGTGAAGTAGCCCTGTTAGCCAGCAGTTCAGCAGACCCAACCACTCATGAGGTGGATACTGAGTGCACATTATTTCTTCTTGTAAATGGTTCATCTTGTAGTGCATATGTTTATATGTGTGTATTGAATGGCTTCTCATGTGGTTTGTATTTTCTTCCCATTTGTCTTTCCTCTGTCTAGTGTCTCCACCCAGCCGGTGTCCTGCCCCAGGTAGAGCCATCACCTTTTTTAAACTTACTGTAGGATTCTCTCTCACACACTCACACACACACACACACACACACACACTGCAAACTGCACAGTGTAATTTAATCACAAACCACTTATGCTTAAGTGGGGCGTTTAGACCAGAATAGCTTCCATCAGTTTCACGGAGGATTCTGTATTCTTATCACAGAATTCATACACAAAAATGAAAACAAGTGTTTGATTTCCTCTCCTAGCTGTTATCTGCTGACCAGCCTACATCTCACCTGAGTCCTCCTGACATATCTACTAGTTTTCCACAGTCAGTCCCCAGTGCTCCACCCCCACTCCTGCCCCTGCAGATCAGCACACAGGTGCGTTGTGGTAACATTAGAAACAAACCAATGTATAAACCAGACTTCAGTAAAACATCTTTAAAACTTGAGATCGCTTAGGTTCAGTTTTACTAAAGGGCCTGTGTGAATGCTGTCTCTGTCGACTGGTTGTCTTTGTTCGTTTTTTTATCATTTTCCCCTTTTCTTTCCCAGTTTCCCTCTCCATATCCAGTTGCACAAACAGGGGCCCACCAGCCCCCTCCATTCTCTCCAGCTCCTCTACCATCTGCCTTTAGCAGCAGTGGTCCTCTCATGTCTAGCTCCTACTATTCACCATCCCCCCACCGTCCCACTCTCCCTCTGACCCCTCATTGTGCCCTGCCTTCCATACCCACTCTTGGTACCCCTCAAACTCCTCTGTCCACACCTCAACACGTGCCTAATGTGGCACTCTCTATTCCACTTCTTGCCATGGCCATGTCACCTGCTGTGCCCCAGCAGCAGGTCTGTCCTCCAACATCTCAGCCAAACCTTGGTGGCATCCATTCCACCCATTCCTTGCCTTTCTCCCAGGTACAACCCACCCCATACCCTGCCCCTCACCCTGAGCAGGAACTGGCTGAGCAGCCTGTCCAGGTGAATATTTGACTCAATTCTCACTGTAATGGTCGGGTCATGGGAAATACTGAGGTAGCAGTAGGTCTAATGCATGCAAGGCGTGCATTTGGTGATTTTGATGTTAACCATACTTGCGTTAACGGATAAAGAGTGTCCTAAATGTGGTGTTTTTTTTCCAGATGCAGACGATTGCTCCACAGGGGAATTTGGGAGATGTTAAGCTTTTGGCTCACGTCCACCATGTCTTACCTTCTGTTCACACCCCTCTCTGGGGAAATGGAGCAGATGCAGAAACATCTGCAACTGGCCTAAAATTAAGTGTAGCTCCTGCAATTCCAGTCGCTGATGCTGGTCCTGCCCCTGCCTCAGCCCCTCCCCAAGCCCCTCTCCAGGCTCCTGCTCCAGTCTCAACAACAGTCCAAGTTGAAACTCAAGTCCCAGCACAAACTCCAGCTGTAGGCCCAGCACAAAACCAAACCCAAGTTCCAGCTCAACCTGCAGCCATGCCTCAAACTCCAGCTTCAACCCTGGTTAATGCTTCTGCTTCAGTCCCAGTTCAAGTTCCAGCCCCTTCTGCACCAGCTCAAGCAACAGCTTTTCAAGCAGGTCCCACAATAGAACCACAACCACCACAAGTCTCATCTACAAATTCACATTTATCTTCAACCACTGGTAAACCCCAACAACCAGTCCCTGTTTCGCTGCCGACACTAGCTCAGTCTGCAGCTCCTGCTATTGTTCCAGCTCCTGTCGCAGTTTCAGTCCCAGCTCCTGTTCTGCAGGCTGCTGGCATCCACACCGCAGTATCATTGCCTGAATGTGCCAGCTTGGCCACAACTCAGCAAAACCTAGACACTGCATCCAGCACCTACCAACAAGAGCTCTATGTAGAGGTAGGTATATGGCCAAAGTTCAGGCATGTCTGAGTCTAATATTTATGCTCTTTCCTCAAAAATTGGATTTGCTGATTGAAAACTGTACCTTCCTTCCCTGTTGTTTAAACAGTACTGACAAATACAAAACATTGGCAATGAAGCAGACTCCTTTTAAATAATCAGTGTAAGAACCAAGGACATTTAATTACAGAAATGGAGTATAATATTCATAATGGCCTTATCATAACTGTATAACTGTCTGAAATAAGACTACTTTAGTAGTAGGTTGGTGTAGTGTTTATTTGTGTTTAATGTATTTATGCGATTCAGAAATCAACTCTGGCTTTAACAGCAGGGGCCAGTAGTGTACTAGAAAGCACATACAGCTAACAATGTATTAAGGTCACTGATTAATACTTAATCTATGTTGGAGTACTATGTTAGCTGGAGAAACATTTATGAGAGCAGACTGTAGGTTACAGTGGATCACTGCTCACTCTAGTGGTACAATATTATATGATGGGATAGTCGGCCCAGGTCTGGCTGTTGGTTTAGTTCTTACCTCTACAGTGCAATACACTGACTTATTTAGTATGAGGAAAAAATGTTATTTCTCAAATGATATGTTTTGGTCATTTTTGTATATTAAAATATTATAAAACAGAATTTCACAAATAGCCCCTTTAAGATGCATTACGGTCACAAACTATTCTTGTGCACCAACCGAAGTTTTTGTCCCCTTTACACTGTCATCTTCTACAACTGTGATTCACCAGTAAAACCCATGGTGTTGGATCAGTAACAGTGGATGGAGATTCTCAGTTTATGTTCAGTTAATGACATCTTTGCTGAAAAAGTCAGTTTTCCTTCAGTTTTCCTTGTTTTGATATAATAATCTTTTAATTAACTGAGCTTTCATGAATATCTCAATTAAATGTATGAAATTAAATAGAGCAAAATATATGATTTACAGTGAAAAATGCAAAATACAGAAGATAATATTATAATAAATGGTCATAAATCACCTAAGAAAGGTTAAATAGAGAGGAAGATTAATTTAGGAACTGACACAAAAGTAACACTGGGTCTTTACGGGTTAAGGAAGAGTGAGCCATTGGTTTTTTCATTTGATTGCAGTCTTTGCCTTCAGCTCTAGATATTACTATACCTTACAAATTGAACTTTTAATGTGGCAGTAAAATATTATTTATACCATTATTCTGAACTCACATTAATCCCTTTTCTGAGTAAAAAGGTACGTAATTTTTTTTATACTAGTGATAATGTTATATAGGTCTTTAATAATCCATTCTATATGAAAACAAAAACAACCAGTTATTTTCTCCTTGAACAGGATGTGCTTCAGGAAAAACCGACATCATTACCCAGCTATGCCTATGACAGGTGTGTGTCCATTTTTACCATAATTCTTCTCTTTATAACTGTTAGTGAAATGAAAACTGTCACCAACGTACAGGTGGGCCATAGGAAAAGATTTTGAAACTTATTTTTCTTTACAGCTTCAACTCCGATGTGGCATCTGGTAAAGAAACCAGTGATGGCTATGACAGCTTGGCTAGTGGGGGAAAGGGTGACGGAAAACACAGGAAACACCACCGCAAGTCTGCCCGCACACGTTCACGACAAGAAAAGACCAGCAAACCTAAACTAAGCATGCTTAATGTAAGTCATAGTTGTTTATTTTTATGTAAAACCTGAAATACTTAAAATCCTCGCGTTTTTCAATGTGAGGTGTAACCCATGTGTTGACAGGTTTGCAACACAGGTGATAAAATGGTTGAATGCCAACTGGAGACTCACAACCACAAAATGGTGACCTTTAAATTTGACCTGGATGGAGATGCTCCAGAAGAAATTGCCACTTACATGGTGAGTTCAGCATTGACTCAAGTATACAGTTTTGGATTTGTCATCTGATATCACATGAGGTTATAAACCAGGGGTCTCAAACTCATTTTCTTTCAGGGGCCACATTCAGCCCGATTTGATCTCAAGTGGGCTGGATCATTGAAATAATAGCATAATAACCTATAAATAATGACAACTCCAAATTTTTGTCTTTGTTTTAATGCAAAAAAACCCCAGGTTAAATTATGAAAACACTTACTTTTATAAACTATCCAAACAAAAAAGATGTGAATAACCTGAAAAAAATGAAATTTCTTAAGAAAAATAAGTGCAATTTTAACAATATTATGCCTCAACTTATCATTTCTACATGTGCATTATGGATTAGATCTACAAAGACACTAAACACTTAGTAACAGGCAGAAAATTGTTAAAATTGTGCTTAATTTTCTTTAGACATTTCAGGTTCATATTTGTTCAGGTTCTTCACATTTTACTGTTACAGGATAGTTTGTAAATGTAAATATTTTCATAATTTGTTATTTTTTGCACTTAAAAAAATGACAAAAATTTTAAGTTATTATTATTTATTGGCATAATGTAATATTTTTTTTCACATCAACTTGAGAAGAAAATATGGAGTCATTTTTTGTAGGCTTTTATGCTATTATTTTACTGTATTGGTCTGTATGTGGAACCTGAACTAAAGTGAGTTCCACAGCTTTGACTGTGCAATTTTTGCACTTTGCAAATTCATCCCACGGGCCGGATTAGAACCTTTGGCAGGCAGCATTTGGCCCCCGGACTGAATGATTGAGACCCCTGTTATAAACAGTGCTTTACTCTTTGTATGGTTTCATATGCAACTTATCGAATGACTGCAGGTAGAGAATGGCTTTATCCTGTTGCTGGAGAAAGAGATCTTCATCGACCAGCTCAAGGACATTGTGGATAAAGCTGAAGACATGCTGAATGAAGACATGGAGGGAGAGAAGGTCTCCATGCTGAGCTGTAGTCCACAACAAGGCCAGACCTCTGAAGGATTGGTGGGGGAGGTAAAAAAGAAAAAAGCACTAAATTTCTCAATGCGTGATAAGTTAAAGGAGAAAAAAACAAAATCACCAGGAGAATGAATGTGATTTTTCCAATAAACATTCCTCATTTTGTTTTGAGGGTGATGGTGTAAAATATCCTTTACAAAAATGCTCATTTGTGTTGAAATCTGGTCAGTCTGGTGAAGGCTATTGCATGCGGTTTGTATTTTATATAATGCAAGTATTGTTTGTAGAAATACATAAAACAGAGGAAAACTCCACAGAGAAAGACATACTGAGAAATAAGTTTATTTAAGTATTTTTAGTAATATACTGACTTAGATTACATCTGCGTACCCTCTATAGAGTCAGCAGCCTGGATCTTCTCAGCCTGTCTATCAGCAGAATGGTAAAACTTTATTTCTAATCAAAAATGCATTCATACTAAACCTCTTTTTCACATCCACTCTTTAGTTTTCATGTCTTTTTTTTAATTTTTTTTAAATTTCAGTTCTTCACACAGGAAAAAGGTGGTTTATAATCTGCCCTGTAGAGGAGACCCCCACATCCAGCCAGGAGACCCCATCTGAGGGTACAACAACACAGTCACCGGGGAGCTCAGCCACTACCCAGACCGCTGACAGTGGTACCGCAAGACCATCTGCATCCAGAGGTGACTTTGTCTACAGCACAGAGCAATTTCTGCACTAAATCTGATATCTTCATGGAGTAATAGCACTATCTTGTGGCAACAGAGTGAAATACATTCTATGTCCGTGCCAGTTTCGCAGACCGATCTTTAGGAAAGCTCAGATGTAATAACCAGACTTCAGACACATAAGTTGTTCTCGACTGTCTAATAGGTTGATTTTTTTTTTTTAAGTTTATTCAGTCATCATCCATAATACAGTCCATACAATCAATGAAGTTGATTTTAAGTCAACCAACTGTGAATTCTGTTGAGACTGAAGAGGCTTAGGCAGAAGCTAAATTCATATATGCACCTCACCTACATTCAGTTCAAAATCAGTTTTAGGCTACCAATCAGTGCATCAAAAATCATTCTTGCTTGTGTCCCTTGAAAATATCTTTACACTAAGGACTAATTTACCTTGAATTCTGTCAAAGTTAAAATGTAAAAAAAAAAAAAAAAAACCTTACTGATTGTGCTACTAGTCTAAACCTCTCAGACCTGTTCTCTTCATCAGAAAACTTTTACTTTCAGGAAGGTTTTTAACACTTACAATATACTTGTCTGGCTTAGGGTGCAGTATTAAAACAAGGAAGTAAATCTATATGGACTTTATTGTTTGTATGAAGAAAACATATAACTGTACTTTTGTGCAGTGGAGGATTATTGCACTTTTAAATGGATGAATGTCAAAGTCTCATGGTGCTTGTAAAGTCTTACTGCAGGAGTGTTAGATTATTATTTTATCTTCATCTTTTTATCTTTTGCAGAAGAGGGCTCTTCTTCCACAATGTCTGGTGGAAGTGGAGGCTTCACCTACGATGTTTACGGCTTCTGTAGTCCTCCAATTATGTCCAACACAGACCCTCTCATCTTAGCCACTCTGTCTCCTCCTGTGTCTGCACCTCCCACTCTACAGTCCGTCACATCAGTGGAGCCTGCTGGTAGCGCAGTACAGCCCAGTGTGCCTCAGGTCCAGCCAACAAAGGCTCAAACTTTGCCCCCATCATCCCCACATACCTCCCTACCCATAGATGAGTCACAGGGATCCCCTCTGGGCTCTGTGTCCCCCATCCACACTGCCCAGCAGATAGCAGACATGACATGTCCAGTTTCTTTGGCTGAGGAGGTGCCCTGCTGCCCTCTGGTCATGCCTCTGTCTCTGGACGTCAGCGGGTCACAGGGGGGGTCTCCTCTCACTCCTCTTCCACTACATGAGCCGAGTTCAGCCAAAGAGCCCCTGTCTGTTTCTTATACCTCTGCCGTACGCAGTGAGCGCCCACAGCAGCCGGTCGTACTCCACCAGCCTTTCTCTAGTGTGGGAGGGACAAAAGTGTCCTCGCTCCCCCAAAGTCCAGCACCATCCCAGCACAGCGCAGGGCCTGCTGAGTCAGATGCCGAAGGGCGGCTAGGCCGTGGGGGCTTTGTGGACAGCACAATAAAAACACTGGATGAGAAATTGAGGAACTTGCTGTACCAGGAATATGCTCCCATGTATCCATCAGGCAGCGCAGCAGAGACACCAGGATCTGGTACCGAGTACATCCAGTCTCCTCCTGGGCCAGACAGTGCCACAGGAGGCTCAGGAAACAGCACCCCAGGGCCGATGGGGGAGGGACGTTACCGGGCCGGTGAACAGCTGGTGAGTAAAATTCTAGACTTTATCAGTACTGTTTGATACTATGTAACTGGATGATAACATATATGTGTGCAAATTACACATTGGCTTTTTCAGCATTTATAAAACATTGGCTTTTATTTAATATTATTACTGTTAATATGAATAATAAAAAAAAAGAAAAGAGAAAAGTAGCTGCTGCTGCCTGCTTTGCATCTTTGAGACCACAGAGGAGTGGAGAGCAGCCAGGACAGAGAGAGACACTGTTTTTTCAGTGATAATAAGAGTCATTTTATTACTGATAGGGAGACACCATTTTACTAATCCACATTCTGACCATTTTATGCACCATCATGGGTGATAAAAACACAGAAAAATAGAAGAATTTGGCACGAATACACTATTGCCAATATTTTTGAGACTCCCTGAGATTTAACTAATTATGTTTTCATGGGAGCTCATATCTCCTCCTGGCTTCTACCAGCTCCTCTATTTTTCACACCCTGCAAATAATTGAAGAGTTGGATCCTTGCGACGTATCCTCTGAATGTCTCACATAATGGAGACATGTTTTTATCCATGATTTTGCAAACATAATTACTGTAAATGAGCCTGATCCTGCAACAGACAATGTTAATATTCACATAGTTTGCGACTGACGGTGCACTGAATATTCACTGAAAAATAAAATGATTGATATTAAAGTGATTGAATTACATGTAAAATTGACATGTATCAAATAATATTTTGTCATGTCTACCCTGGTGTGGGGTTTTTCTTTTCTTTGTCAAAAAAGTTGATTAACCAGTATGTAATGATAAGGAAACCGCTGACTGAGACACTTAGTCGGCTTTTACTCAAACATACAGTTTCATTATATCATTTTTATAAATCTAAGTCAAAAATGAGCCTTGATTGTAGTTGTGTGAGATGTGTGAATTGCTGTCTGCTTCAAATACTTATATTCACTTACCATTAAACTATATTATACTAAAATATAACTATTAATTTTCACATTTTAGACACATTACAAATAACATGGTAAGAGAATAATCAATGTTCTGCAGTTTTCAAGTTCTTTGCTTTGTTAATTTTTACTCTCAGCCTCAAATCCCTGAGAGAATGGACAGTTTGAGCACGCTCAGTGACTCAGCTGTGTGCGGTATGTACAACACACATTAATCAATCTAACAAGACTGGAATAATTAACTTCTGCCTAAAGTTACTGTTAATTCAATACTGCTGTGTTTAATGTTGTGGAAATTTTCCTGCAGCTTCCTTGTCAAGGAGACACGTTCCTCACTCTGCTTCTTGCTCGGGAACAAGAGGTCGATTTAAGGTATGAGTGGAAATATTTTGCCCCACTGCTTATAAGAGTACATATCGAAGTTTGACTTTAAGTGAAATTTGTTATCATGTTTATTATTTAGAAAATTAGGTGTACATTCACACCTACCTCATTTGGTGTAGATTTGCAGACTTTCCAATTTGATCTGAACCAAATTTGTGGGGGGAACCCTCCAGAGATCTGGCCAAGTAAAGTGGTTTGGATCAAACTGGACCATGGTTTGGTTCATGTACACCATTATAACAGTCTTCGGATAGCTCAAACTCTCAGACTCAACTATCATTGTGGAAGAAAGGAGACAACATGCTGACATCCGATCCATGGTCATCTATAAAAAGAGAAGCAGCACAAATAGATGAGGATGCAATAGTCTGTTACCATCCACCCCCAAAATGATAATGTGAAAGCAAAACTAATCCAATAGAGCAGAACAGAACAAAGATGTGAATACTTGCTTGAAAATGTTTCTTAGCTGAAATAAAAATAAATTATAAGTTTTCAAGTGACACTGAAATAAATGAAAACTACAATGACCAATGCATCATGAACTTAAACAAAATTGCAGGTTTCCACCAACGTTAATGACTCATGTTTGTAACACCAAACCAACACTATTTGGTTCTGAAAAATGAACTAAAACCAAAACTACTGATGCACTTATGACAATAACTAAAACTAAACTCATAAAGATTTCTTTTTCTTATTTGTCAGACAGATGAAGAAAAAGTTCATTCTTTTACTTTGACATGTTTCAGCTACAGCCTGTAGCCTTCCTCAGAAGGGTCACTTGATGTTACTGTGACGCGTCATTGTCAGCTGTTTTATCCTTGTTTGCTAAGGCAACAGGGAACGATTATGCCCCCTACTGCCTGCCATCCCACAGAGGACAGCATCCCATGTGTGGGATAAGGTTTAGGATCCCTGTTCATGGTCCTCAGGGCCCGTTTTCTGATTTCTATGGCCTCCCTGATCCATCGGTGGTATTTGTTGGTTTCTGAGCAGATGTCCGTGGCTTCTTCCCAGTCCATAATGTGCGGTTGAAACATGTCAATGTAAAAGAATTTACTTTTTTTCCAGCTGTCTGACAAATAAGAAAAATAAATCTTTATAAGTTCTAGTAGACAGTATGAACCTAATCACACTAAAACTAAACTCAAATCAAAAACCAAACTCAAATACTGAATAAGCATAAGAACTAATAACAACTTTAACACTATTATTACTCTGTTTGCTTTTGAATAAGCAGGACCCGAGTGCTGTGAATAACCAGTCTGTCTCCTGTTTCGGCAGATAATCTCTGTTCCCCCTGAAGTGGCCAATAGACGAGATGTAAAGCAGAGGAGCTGGAGCAGCGCCGCCTCACCGGCTCACCCTGCAGGTTACATTATGGATCACGGTCAGGCAGAGGGCATGGCTGCCTCCACCACGATTGGCCGTTTTTCTGTTGTGAGCACAGAGGATGACATCACGCAGAGAACACGCTGCAGCCGCTATTCTGCCCCACCTGATTTCTACCTGGACACGCCCCCTTCCATGGCCAAGCGGGGCTCCCTGCCTCGTGCCATGACGTCAAACTCTGTCCCCGTGGACATCACAGTCCACGCTCGCTTTTTCTCCTCAGACTCTGGTGCTGAGAGCAGCCCCGTGAAGCTACCGTCTTCCACCCCATCTCAGCATACTCGCTCTGAGCGCAGAGGGAGTGACCTAATGAAGAGGGCGGTGGCCTTCCTCCGTCGGTCAGGCCGCAGCAGCAGCGTGCAGAGCTCTGATTCACCAAATAGACATGGAGGAGTGCATGGCTCGGCCTATGGCAGCAGTGATAATGACTCAGAGATGGAAGACTCAGACATGAAGAAAGAACTGCAGAGACTCAGAGAGAAGTAAGCAGCTTTACTTGAAAAATATGGATTAACACCTATTAATGTACACATACTCCCCAAGAACTACTTTATTAACATGCAGATTAATAGCATATTGACTTTTTATTTTAAATAATTTATTTATGAAATATTCAACATGACTCAGTCACCTCCTCACCTGCTGTTTATCAATCATAAGGATGAAAAGTAAGGATGCAGATGTACATGAATTAAGACTTTAATGTGCTTTGCTTTGGGCCTTAGTGAGGGTGTAGCACCACAACAATACTCATTCTCACTGGTAGAGTTCTACCTCAACCGGAATATGCGTTCTTTAATGTAGAATATTATCCAAACCTTTTGTTATATACCTAATAAGTGATCATTATGTCCCCACCTCCATTCTCACAGACATCTGAGGGAGATCTCTGAGTTGCAGGCCCATCAGAGGGGGGAAGTGGAGCTGCTGTATCACCGTCTCGGTAAAGTCCCACCTCCTGGCCTGGGTGTCTCACATGTCGCACCGCCCACGGGTCGAAGAAAACGATCTAGTAAACACAGGCTAAAGGCTGGCAAACTTCTCAGCCCTCTGGTTCAACAATTTAGAAATGTAACAACCAAAACCAGTGACTCCAGCAAAACCAGTAAGTGTCTTTTCACAACAGCTGTTTTAAAGCTTCAGTAGGCTGAGAAAAAAAACGCCCTCCTCCTGTAACTGTTTCTCCTCTAAAAATCAAGAACACACTATTTCATGCTGCTATGAAAAATGAAGTCAAAATACTACAGATAGGTAGAGATGGATATGACATATCCCTCCGTACCCCAAAAACAGGCCCATGAACAGAGCCAAGAGGAGATGTAAAAGTTTCCTCTCACATCACTTGAATTAATATCCTGAAAGATTACTATGGAATTTTTAATGATACCAAAAAATTCTGCCCACTGAACCTTTACGGTTACTGTAAAACAAAGAATAAGCCACCGTGATCGTTGTGTATGTGTGTGTCCATCCATTTGTGCGTGTATCCCTGTTAGCCGCTGCAGGTACAGGTGAAACAACCGTGAGCTTAAACGGCTCTCCGGGCAAAGGGTCTATACCCCCTCACGGCAGAGCGCGGTCATGCACCAGCCACCTTCCTAGCTCCACCTCAGAGCCTGTACAAACTCAGCAGCCCTGTTCTCTCAAGGGCTCCTTATCCTCTGATAACATTTACGCTGGGCTTCATGGAGACGCCACCAGCACGCAGGCTCCACCCGGACAAGGTGATTACAACAGCACTTATCATCCTAGCTGTACAGCGTTTCCACTCTACACTGGACTGTAACTGTCTAGATTCATATGTTGGGTGTTTCAGTGTGTACTCGTCTTACCTTGGTGTTTTCTTCCATGTTTGATTATACTCCTCTACAGGCTGGTCTAATTACCCTCAACCATCTGAGAGAGTGACCTATAAATCGAGTAGCAAGCCACGAGCTAGATTTCTCAGTGGGCCTGTGTCTTTATCTATCTGTTTGTATCTCTTCTCTTTCCGCATAGTTTCATGTTTTTGTTTATTTTTTTTAATTTTGTCTTCTTTTAGCTCACTAATATCTTTTTTCTGTTTTTGCAAAACCATACTGCAGTGCTTCAAGGTTTTCTTTTGCTTTGCCCTATCTTTATGTGTCTTTATGTCTTTTTGTATTTTTGCTTGCACAAAAACTCATTATTCATTCAAACCTCTGAGGAATTACAATACTAATCAAATATTCAGTTAATCAAGCTTTTTTCAGAAGCTTAAGCCAAATTTAAATCATGAATGCAAAGTTTTGTCATTCCTGTTCATTGGTGCTGTTACTTTGAGGTTTGAGTAATAAAGTTGTGTTTAAATAATAATAGTAGGCATTATCTCACAGTTCTTGTCCACTCAATTAATACACTGCTCGGCCAAAAACAAAGTCAACACCTGGATTTAACTCAGCAAATAATTCAGATGCTTCCATTGGATAATCACTGATTATTACTGGCACAGTGAGTAGCTTCTAATTTCTTAAACAACCATCAGTTTTATACAGAGCAGAAAGATTAGACTATGTTTCAATGGAAAAAGGTCATGTGGTCTGATGAGTCCTGATTGATCCACATTGATACATACGCAAAAAAATAAGGTCAGCTGAACCTGAATTCACCGAATGACCAGGTCTGAACATCAGTGGATTTTTTTCTTTCCTGATGACTCAGACATATTCCAAGATGACAGTGCAAGGTTTCATCAGGCTCCAAATATTAAAGAGTGGTTTAGGAAGAATGAGACATAATTTTCACACATGGATTGACCACCACAAAGTACAGACCTGAACCACATTGAGAATCTCTGGAATGTTCTGGGGAAGACTTTACACAGTGGTCTAACTCTCCCTTCATTGATACAAGATTTGGTGAAAGTTAAGCCAACTCTTAATGTCATGACATTTACTGTGACATTTTAAAACCATTGTGTGACATAAATGATGCCACAGTGCATATATCCCAAAATCAAAGCTAGACCTTTTTTTGACCAGGCAGTGTATAACATATACATGATGTAATTGAACTCTGTTAAAGTGCAGTGGTCTTTTGCATGGCTGCATTTTGGTTACATTCAGCTCTTGGATTTCTAACTATCTCTAAGTAACTATTCACTGTCTGTTCTCTCTTCTCTAACTGGTTTTCATATCACTCTGCATTCATCTACAGCTCTCATGCAGCCCACCTGCATGATTTTACTGAAGAACACTATTCTGTTTGTTTTAGAGGACCAGTGTTTTGCATGTTCAGTTTAATTTTAGTTTTGTATTTTGTTTGATTGCAAAGTTCAGCAGCTCTTTTTTGCATTGCATCTTGGTATTGAACAGTACATTACGTGCAAATGAAGTCAGTAATAGATTGTATTAAAGTATCTTTTGTCTTGCAGGGTCAACACTGAAGCGACTGTGTCTTGGCAAAGAGCGTGGCAGCAGTATGTAGATTTACTGTGTCAATCTAAAAATGAACATGGCTACTGTGCTTGATCAACATGTTTTCTCATCATATGCCTGTTGTTGTTCTCAGGGTCTGGAGCTGGACCAGGGGCTTTCAATCAACCACATCAGCCACCACCTGGCTCCACACCTCCTCCTCATCAGCCTGTGATGGGGCTGGCTCAGGCTCAAGCCAATAATAGCAACAACAAGACAAGCACCTACACTGGCAGGTCCATGAGTGTCACTGAAAACAATCTGCCTGAAGATTTGCAGCGACTGATGGACGACTGGGCCCAGGAAGTTCTCATTGTGACCCAACGGCCACGCACTAACTCTCTTAGTATCAGTGGACAGCAGCTTTGGGAGGAGGTTATGCCTCGAACACATGGACAGCTGATGAGTGCATCGAATGTGAGTTTCTTACTTGATGTATATTATTGATTACATTAATAATTAACACTTTTCATCAGTTACTGCAGTTAAAAAAACAGTTTTAATGGAACTATGTTACTAAGAATTAGGGAACAATTTATGTGTTCATTTAGTTTCATTGAGATGTCATAGAAATATATCCAGCTTTCTACTGGAAGGGACAATGTGTAGTATTTTTACTTTAAATATTAAAAATAACCTAAAATTATCATTAAAGTTTTGAGAACAAAACGTTATGAAATTGTGCCAAACACACTAGTGTATTGGGTTGTAAAAATATGAACTGGGTGTATTCAGACCTGTGGTTTGTCAGATTTATGCGTCCATTAAAGGGAGTAGTGAGTCACTCTGCTTGTCTCCTATGGTGAGGAATACTGAGAAATAACTTTTATAGTGAAAGAAAGTAACAAAGTGACAAAAGCTTGAAGCACTGTTTTCACCACAGGACACAGCTCTAAATGAAAAGAATGGAGTTTGTAATCACAGCATTTTCTGTACTCGGGTCATTTGATTATGAGCCTTATGAAGGTATAAAGGTAATGTGTGATGTTATTATTCACTAAGTTCACTGTTTGTTTATCCATGTTTCAGACCTTGTTTGGAGGATTAAAAATGGATCTTTAATGCAGCTACTGACAAACTATACAGAAAACAGATGATTTGTGGTTTTACTGTGGATGTTTTGTGTCTAAAATCACAGCTAGGCTAACAGAGCTATGATGTAAACGATCAGCTGACACAGGATTATTTTGACCAACTGTCAAAAATGACTGAGTTTTTTGTTTTAAGAAGAAAATGTGATTATACCATATTACAAATGTGTAATCAGTGAGCATTACACTTAATTGAGTGATACAGACTGTGGATACACAGCATTGATTCTTTGGTGGTTCTGGTTGTGTTCAGTGTGTTTGGGTGCATGACTTCTCTGAACAGGTGGGGTAAGTCAGTATCAATATTACTGGGAGCTTCTACATGTTTCCCTGAAATGGGGGGAGGTTTATAACATATAATTCAAAGAAACACATTAAAGTTGTTTAGGGAACAGGACAGGAGATAAGCTACTGAACAGCTTTTGTCCAACGTCAAGAATGAATATTATTTCTATAATGTTATTAATATGCATGTTCTCTGTTTACTTTCACTGTTGTATACAGGGGTCTAGAAATAATAAGTTTCACTACTTCTAAAACAAAACAATACTTGTGGTTTAAGAGTTAAAAAATTACTATTTGCATTCATGTATCTCAACATACTCACTACCAGTCTGCTACATTATTGTTGGCTGCTGCTTTATGCCACTTCTGGAGAAAAAAAAAAAATTAAACCAGTTCACTCTGTTGGATGTTTTTTTTTTTTGCCATCCATCTTCCTCTTGATCACACTGCACATGTTTTCATTATGGTTCAGGTCCATAAATGTCTGTCCAGTGAAATTACCTCTAACTCTAATTGGCTGGTGTTACTGAAGAACAAGATGTAATTGTGCTTTAATGAAAATGCCTTTATCTTCATTATCTAACCTATTAGGTGTTCTCATGGACAGCCCCAGGCCCAGACGGCTACAGTCTTCCCCTCTCATGGCCTGACAACGCCAGGTCAATGCTGATGAGTGACCCGTCTGCAGGACCCCACCCCACTTCTCAGCAGCCCTCTCTTTCTCCATTCAGAGCCTTGCCCTCTCCGCTGTCCATTAGCCAGTGGCCGGGGCTGCTCTTCCCTGTCTCCTCAGGAGTTTTCGCTTTTCCCTCTGTACCTTCAGCCCAGGATGCCCCGAGCCCTGTCTCATCGCCATCATATCAGCCCCATGACCCCAAAGCGAGGACTCTTTAACTTGAGTAGCATTGTGTCTTCCAACTCTGTTACCAAAAAGAAGTCTCATTAGATCTAGTCAATCTTATGTGCGTATACTGTATATATTTAACCAGCATGTACGTAATTATATGTACATACTTGCCTCCTTTTGAGTTTTACGTTATTTGCTATATTTGCATCAACATACCTCATGTCTATATAACAGTACATAATCCTTGAGTGCAGTGTAATGATAATAGTACATTAAAAACATAGAGTTAGCCCATTCACACATTAAAGTGCAGTTTTTTCATCATTTATGTATGTACCTTACAACTCATTGAATGTACATACTCACTGATGTAATATTCACCCAAGCTGTGTTTATATAAATAGTTTGTGTTGTTCATATCACCCCTATGTATAAGCTGCCGTGTGTATATAAACTCTTGTTAGTCTGTACATAGCTCCTGTGTTTGTACAGTTAACATTAGGTAATCTGTAGGTTGGTGCTGCAGCTGTGTGTCTTAAAGCAGCACCTTATTAGCCACCGTCATGCCGTCACTGTGAAGACTTGACATCCTGGTCACTAGGACCTATTGCTTTAATCTGCTTTCTCAGTCCAAGGATAGGTTTCATCAGTCATCAATGAAATGCTTCCAGCACAAGCGCTTGAAATATCCTTAAAGAGATTTGAAGGAACTTGAACTTTATCTTCAGGTGACAGAAAACACCTGTGAGAGTGCCTTGAATTGCAGTTTCACTTTTCTGAAGAAAAGCATTTAGGTTCAAAGCCGACACTGGAGATTCTCTGTATGCTTTCACCTTTAAAAAATGATGTGAATAATGAGTGGGGTTTAGAACATGATTAATTTACCAACAAAAGACACTCGAACACTCCAATCCAATCATGTTGCAGTTCATAAAATATCTTAGATGTAAAACAAACAAAAAAAAAATCCCAAACTGATTTAGGTTATTTAATATCTTGAGTAAGAGTAAGTTTTTCCTAATTCACTTAAGTGGTTTTCTTGGGATTGCTCCACCACCTGCACCACAACCTGCATGAATACACTGATATTCTGAATGTGCACAGGTTGATGAGGTTGGTGAGTAATTGGAGGGAAACTGTTACAAAGTGGAATTGAAACCATTAGACGAGGAGGGCTGAAGGACTCAAGGTCCGAGTCGAAATCACAATCATCCCATACCTCTAATAATGCAATCTGTAGCTTTATATATTGTTGCCTTTGTGGTTTTTAAGAGATTAATGTGTGGTTGGTTGTCGTTTGCTAAATGTCGATACAGGCACATGGAGAATGTAATTTTAATGAAAAGCCACAGCTGTTTGTTGACATGTTATTTGTACAATGCATAGGTTTGTTATGGATTTTGCTTATTAGATTTAGGCCAAACAAGATTATCTGGCTCATCCAGACAATTGTATGTAGACTGACCGATTTAATTCAGACACTGTCAACAAATATCATGCTATCACAGTTTCAGTTATTCGGAAATAATGCTATAAAAGTAACACATAACTGATTTGGGTATCACTTTATTATAAGGGTTGAAAACAGCCTGCTTTACACGAGGCTGATCCAAGCCATTCAGTTTATTTGGTGACATAAACATTATTATAGTGTTAACTGAATTTACTGATAATCCAGAAATCACATAAATTTAACATGATTTGGTTATTAATACTGGGCAAATTTATTTTAAAGCCTGCATTAATTTTTTGCATCAAACCATGATGATGGTTACTTTAGGAATTACTTCTGCACATTTTTTTTATATAGAAATGTTAAGCATTGCCCCCTGTTCTTTATTTCCTTCTAAATGCTGTAATCTGTTATATCAATGTAACATGTTTTGACATGTGACAAACACTGGCCTCTTTGATTCAATTACATGTAAAATCCTTTGTTTACAAAGTATGACAAATATTTCTTCCATAAACTACTGTTTTTTTAAAAATTCATTATTATTTCATTATCTGGAAAATATTTCCTATGCAGCAGATTTCTTTGTGCTTTACACAGTAATTCCTGTCTTTGATCACTTTAATGCTTGCAATGAAAGCTAGATGTATGATTGCTTTTGCCTGCTGTTTCACCTGTTTTCCTCACATGTTCTTGACCTGGTCAGAAATACTCTTTCATAAAGCTGTACATACTTGAAGACAGAAATAATACAAAAATAATAAATTCATTTTTGCTTGACACCAAACAGTGCTTATCATTTTTTGTCTAACAGGATACAATATATAGACCATTTAAAGCCAAGTGTCTGTCAGTGTCTCTGAATTTCCTAATCTACAATGCATTGTGCTTTTTTTTTCTTTTTTTTTTGCCTCTGTGCTGCCAATCCCATGGATGGATGCTTTATGTTTTCTCAGGGGTCGACACACTGCACAGACATTCACTCTGAGTTCAAGTTTAATGTATCAGTAAAATGTATCTATGATGGCAGCTGTTGGGGCTGTTTAATGTGGGTTTTTTTTTTTTGTGAGTCAGTTACATGCATGCGTCGGGAGAACAGGGTGAAAAGTGCAGATGCTGTGTGTAGGTTGAGCCCGTGGTGCATGCTGGGTTGGTGTGTGAGGACGACAGAATGGTGCTTTGGGGACAGAGCACACATTCTGACTCAGCCAATCATCTTCTTCTGCTGTTCTGTGGCAGGTGACAGAGTGGTCAAGTTTCAGTCTCCTCCTTTTCTCTCCCTCTGATGTACACACTCATAAACACCACACACTACACTAACATATACAACTTCAGTGGCTGGCTGCTCATTGAATCAAATGGAGATTCACCCATTATATTACACAGAAGGAGCAAGTAATAGCACCTGGATATTGGCATCATTGCTACACTTACTCACACACTCATTGTAAGATCTACTAAATGGACTTAAAAAGGAAATCTGCAGCTAAAGGGCAACATCAGGCAAATATTCAGAAAATTTTGGACATATAGGGTCCAAAAATACTGAAAATACTACTACTACTACTAATACTACTACTACTAATAATAATAATAAAAATACCAGATAATTAAAAGAAACTAGTTTATCTAATTTATTTGCATTTAAAGAAACTCGATCATTGTAGTTTCATGAACTTGTATGAATTTAAAGAAACTTGATTATCATCCTAGTATGACTTTGCATTAATTTAAGGTAACTTGATCACTGTAATTATATTAACTTAAGAAATCTGATTACTGAACTTGTATGAATTATTATGTATTTAAAGACACTTATACTTATTTAAAAGTTACTGATAACATGAGACGTTGTGCATAACCTTGTATTTCATTTGACCCATAGTTATGGAAGTGGATTAGGGCAACTGGAAAAAAATATATAAAATTAAGGTCCGATAATTTTTTAAAATTATTGTTCTGAAAAAAGAGTTAGAATTCCGAGAAAAAAGTGAGAACCATTAGCCACTTCACATTTACTTCAATCTCAGAATTCTGACTTTTTTTTTTTTTTTTTTTTTTTTTTTCAGAATTCTGACTTTTCTAAGAATAATAATTAAAAAAACAATTATTGGTCCTTAATTTTGTAATTTTTTTCCCCCAGTAGCCTGAATCCTCTTCCGTACATTGTGCACTTAACCATTTACAAAACTTTAATCTGCAAGTACCTGGTGGGTGAAAAGTAACTAGATTTCTTGAATTAAAATTGTTAAATCTATAAAGAATCATGTCTGCAGATGTATGAACACTTAAAAAATGAAATTAACTCTTAAAACAAGATAAATGATCTAACACTTCTAAATCTCAGTTGTTTTTATTTTTGTTTTATCTTGGTTAGAACCAAACACTTTGCAGTGCAGGTCCAGCTCCTCAACTGAGTCTACTAGATGAGTGGTGCTTATATGCATATGAACTTGTAAACTTCCAAACTTAAACGATCACATTTTACTTGATACTTTTACTTCCCAGTGTTGTTACTCTTGGATGTTAATGGAACCTTTATATTACTGCCATAAAAAATAGGACGGACAGACGATCATCCACTGACATGCATATAAATGTGTATGAAGAGGAGAAAGCAGAGTTAGGTGTGTGAGTTATAAAATAGCATGAATAGCACAATCCACACAGTTTTCATCAATGAAAGAAGAAAATGAGAAGAAAAAAAAAACACTTAATATCAGGAGACAGTGGGTGGCAATGAAAACATATGTCAACAACTACATCAAGAAAGAAGACGATGCAGATACTAATAAAAATAAAATAAAATACTAAATAAAACATACAAAAAACCCCAAACAAACCACAGAACACTGCATATAATTACAATAATTCCAACTACAGTTGTAACTTCATCAAATGTCCACATGGTGTCGGACTATCCACATTTGTATGTTTCCTGTGAATACATGGAAGACTGGTGAGTGTGAACATGTATTTTTATATACGTTAACTCTGGAAGGGGATTTTGGAGACATGTTTGTTCAATATTTAATTATAATGCAGTAATATACACTTGTACAGCAGCAGCAGTTAAATTTGACCTGTTGGTTGTAAAAGTATTAAAGTCATGATGGCACCTCACAAACATATTAATATGAGACCTAGTATAAACAGTCATAAAACCTTTGTAATTCATCAGTATCATACATTTATATACTGACAGATGAAGTTTATTTTGGAGGTCTTAATTTTTTTCTTTTAAGTCTATGATGTTAAAAGTAGCTTTCTTATCAATGCCAGATGCACCGTGAATAAAACTTGAGTTCATGTTGTGTCCAGTTAGAAAAAGAATTGTTACGAATGTAAACTTGAAAAAAGGAAAAAGCTGGAAAAACCAACATTACGATTTTCTGTATCTTACAGAATCATAAGCAGGAAATGTTTATCCAAAAATGATGAACTGTGTCCGTGATGAACGGGTGAAACCCTGAGCTGTCACTGGGCGTCTGTATCTGTGTGTGAATGCATTTCATATGTGTGTGTGTGAATGGTAATTCTGAATGACGTCCCATACGGCCCCTCATAGAGTGTCCTTTATCATTTATAGCTCACTGTACACACTGCCACTCTCTGGTGGGAATTATATCTATATTATTTATAGAATCAGGTCAGTTAGTTTTGTTTATTGATTTAGATCCCTACTGGCTTTTGCATCACTACAGCACCCATTCTTCCTGGGGTATTTTTACACTACAATTTAATACATTACAAGATCATGTCTTTCAAGATCTGTCACTACCATTTTAGACATAGACTGTCATGAACAAATTAACACAACAATAACAGTACAGACAACTTGGAAAAGATAAAACAATCCCTCCATAAGTCTGACTTCAATCTTAATCAGAACTTATATTTCAGTTTATAGACTTTGAGCCTTTAGACAGGTTTGACACACCTTTACCTTCTCTGTGCTCCAGTACAAAACCCTTAGTACTTGACAAGTCATTTAAAGGAAAAATACATAAACTTCATCTGAGGTACAACATCATTTTTAATGATTTTTTATTTGATGATAATATGATGATATGATGTCATCCTTCTCCTCAGCGTATAGAGGGACCTGAACCTCAATCAGGAGACATTTCTGAGAGGACAACATTTAACCTCCTGCAGAGAGGCCAAGCAACAAAGGAGGATAATTGTCTGACATCTGGAAATATTGTATTTCAGATGGCATGTTTTTGTATGTGAACAAAAATACTGCACAGTGCACTGACCTGTTACACCATGGACAGCATATGTTATACATCATATTACTGGATATGCAGAGCTTCAGACATTTGCAGTAGTGGTGGTGTAGGGAAACAAAATAAGACAAAAAAAAAAAAGAGAAGAAAGAAGTTGAGAAAATATTCTGAAACAATAGAAACAGTGTAAGTAAAAGATGGGTCCAGTTTATAAGCTTTATTTTTTTCCCTTTAAACGTCCAGTAAAATAAATAGCACATTGTACCTCTTTATAGTGAACAAAACACAGAACACATCAGCCAGAATCATGGACTCATTCCTCTCCCAAAGCATTTGGCCTTTCACTTTTTTCCCCATCAGCAGAAACATAACTCAACTTCCAGATGCTCCACAGAGACTGAGACTGAATTTAGGTACAGCACATTGTTGACCCCAGTAACAAAAACCATTACAGTGCCCATCATAATATCCATACAGCAAATTAAACAGCACCCCCTTCAGGATGGAAGGGGGCTTGACAGAGAAGAGAAATTAAAGGGGTCATATTTTGCTAAACCCACTTTTATTAGTCTTTGGCAGAGGTGGGTAATCCCAGCTGCATACAGTAAAAGTCCTGCCATGTATTGGTTCTACCTGTTCACTTCACACAGGTTATTCCACTAACGATCTATTAGTTATAGATCTATGATCTATTGCTGCTCCTGCACAAAAATTGAATTCCTAGGTGGGCCAACCTAATCTGCCCATCCAAATACAACACGCCTTTGCCCATTTTTTTCATCTTTTTTCAGGAAATGCCTCCTATGCAGCTCTTTCACTGATAACTGGGAGAACATATAGCGTCTAATATATAGAATTTAAAATCCAGAGTTTTACATGAAGACTTAACCTGGCATTTATTGTAAATCTTCCTTTGACCTGCTGCTGTGGAAGTTGATGGATCCTTCTCTTGCTGTTTACTAGCTGTGCTCTGGAAAAAAAAAGCATACAAATGCACAAGCTATTTATTAATTTATTCTCATCACTTGTCACAATTTCACATCAAAATCCAAATTCCATAAAAGAATGCAATGTAAATGTCTTCTGTCTCTTTTTGACCTGAGGTTGACCATTAACTCAATATCCCAAAAATGTACGCTGGCTGGTGGCACAGGACGTTACCAAGGTTTCATTTTTGTTTGGACCTGGAAAAGAACAAACATATTGTTCTGTTGTAGCTTCAATGTGACACTTGAAATGAATGAAACTCATGTGGTGAAAGTGGCCTTTGTCATTTTATCACAAAGTTTACTGAAAAACAGATAGACAGCCTATTATGTCATGTTTACAGTAATTTAGAAAAGGAATAACTGAGACTTGCATATAGACATAACCACATTTTAACATTAAAGAAGTTAAAACAGACCTATAACAAAACATAGGATAAGAATATTAACGTAACGGCTCTACAAATTAAAAATGTCATCTTAAAAAGTTGCCATATAAGGTACTTACTGTGTTAAATAATCCTTTTCAGGTAATCCATGGAGAGCATTTTCCCACAGCACCTCACATTATCACTGTAACTAAGAAGTGTTTGACTCATAATAAGTTGTATCACATAGCACGTCACTGTCCTGTCTCAGGAGAGGCCCCTCCCTGCTCTCTCTCTCTCTCTCTCTCTCTCTCTCTCTCTCTCTCTCTCTCTCTCTCTCTC
>JAPQRP010000024.1:21483161-21494616 GCA_037367295.1 Apogon hyalosoma | reverse complement strand
CACGCAAAAGTCAGTACCCCCCCACCACCACCACCACCAGCCACCCACCCACCCCCCAAAACAACCCAATACAATTGTCTGTGTTGAATGAGAGTTTGTGTTAACCATTAGAATTAGAGCAGTTTATATATTATCTACACAAAGGGGTTTCTTTCAGGATTTTTTTTTCCTTAATATTTTACGACACATTTCTTGTATATTCTGGCTGTTTCCTGTTACATTCATTCTTTAACTTCAGCGTTATCCTTGAGAGGGTCTTGGCTGTGCCAGAACCTATTCCATCTACCAGTGGGCAAAGGCGGGGTGGACCCTGACAAATACACAGTTATTAAAACTTGGTAAAACAACAAATCCAGTTAATGGTGGCCTAAGAATTTTACATTGTTGTATATTTGACAAACAAAAGGTAAATCTAACTCTTAGATTTGGCACAATGTTCCACATTGTCCTGTGGTTGTTTTACATACCAGGAATTCTGTCCACCTTTCCATCCATCTGTCTGAAGTTTTTACAAATTTTGGAAAAAATTTTGAAAAGATTGAAAGTTAAGACTTGGGCAGAATAATTTTTGTCTTGGTTTGACAGAACTATGCAAGAAGGACTGTAATTTAATAAAATCTACATTACAATTATCTTTCATTTAAAATGCATCCCTGACAAGGTAGGGTATCAGTGAGAGGGAGGGGCAAAGTGCTGTGAGACAGGGTGGGGTATTAAACTCCACTTACTTTTTCATTTGTTTTTTTAGGATCTGATCGCCCTGTATGTCCTCTCTTCTGGACGCTGTAATTCCAAAATAATCAAATTCTTTCTTATCGCTGACCTTCAGAAATTATTACATAATTGCTCAATTATATTTGGGTTTGCCTTGAAAGAGATGAAAAAAAAAAGGCTGTGTTTTGACATTGTCTATTTCTAGTGATTCCATCTTGTGTTATTTTGCAAAACTTGGATGTGATTTTTCATGGAAGATAAACAGCATTATCTTCTGGACCAGATGGGACAGATGGGGTTGTGGAGGTTTCACAGGAAGTTGCTGCTGGCTGCTTGGCTGTGTTGTTTGCTGGCTGTTCAGGTGCACAGCTGTCCAGAAACCTGCAGAAAGTGTTCAGGCCCAGAAAATGACCAGTGTGAAGAATGCAAAGGAGGGTGGATACTGCATAGTGGCACCTGTGTAGGTACTGAATATAGTACTATAAGTCATCCACACTCATATGTGTGGATTGATGAACACTTATTAACAGACTGCTTTTAATACTCTATTCTCAGACATTGATGAGTGTGGTACTGAGTTGGATAAATGCCCCCCCAACAGCTTCTGTGTGAATACAGAGGGTTCCTTTAAGTGCAAAGGTCAGTGGTTTGTTATAGATGATCCAATCTTTTCATTTACTTTAGAAAATTAAAAAAAATAACACTATGTAATGAAAAGATGTGCCAGATAATATCCATCAGCCTATGTTCCCAGATTGATTGCTTTTTTTAACCTCCTAAGACCCAGCTATGGGTTTTCTGTCCATGTTTGTGGACAAGAGTTTCACATCTTTATTAAAAAAATATATTTATTTATTTGTTCATTTATTTATAAACTTTTGCATCATGATGTTTCCAAAATAGGCAATTATTTAATAAAAAAAAAAGCCAAAACTTGTACTTTCCTGGGTCTCAGGAGGTAAAAAACCCAAAGGTTCTTCACAAAATAAAACTTGAAAAAAAGAAAATCATCATATATGTACACCAGGTTGGATTGAGTGAATGTTTGGTATTTTTGCTTGATAGTTAAAACTTTACATGAATCCAAATTAGCAGTGACATATTTATCCAAAAGCACCCTATC
Organism: Apogon hyalosoma; assembly: GCA_037367295.1. Taxonomy (NCBI): domain Eukaryota; kingdom Metazoa; phylum Chordata; class Actinopteri; order Kurtiformes; family Apogonidae; genus Apogon; species Apogon hyalosoma. The sequence continues at coordinate 21,492,779 of JAPQRP010000024.1, read as the reverse complement.
ACAGTATATTTATTGCCATTTACATCACAGTGTATGTCATACAGACATTCTTCTGCCATTTCAATTAAAATTGCATTTCTTAATAGTTTTTTGGTATCACTGGGCAAAAATGAATTACCTTTCAGCATGTTGTAATTCAAGGGGTCTGAGAGGAAACAGGCATTGTAGCTCCTTCTGTAGACATTGTTTCTGGGCTATTGAAAGAATGGCACATGGTTAAATACAGCTGGATTATTGCTGTCATTGCAGATTGCCATCCACTACTCTTTTCCATGATAGAATAACTTCTCTGTTCCATAGTAGATACCTTCAATTTTAACTGAGAGGAGAGAGATAAAGAAGGAAGGTCTGTATTCGCAAAAGCTGGTTGTTTTTTCTCCATATTTCTACTCTTGCAGCTTTATGAAATACCGTAGTTTAAAATAACCATTGGATTATTTTCTGGTCTGATTACCTCATTTTGTGTCATGTTCACAGTCCTCCATGTTTGTTTCTGTTGCCTTCATATTAATAAACAAGTGTCATCCAAAGGATACAAATATTTCAGGGAGAGCAATAATTTGCAAGACAATATAAATAATAGAGAGTAATATGAAACAATAATATACCCCACACACCGTTCAGTGCTTATACATCATCCATCATACATTGGCCAGCCCTGATCCAGAATGCATGATCATTTACTATTATACTGTTACTGCATCATTGTGAGTTGTGACTGGGGTTTCATGTTTCCTTTTTTTTTTTCTTTTACCTTATTTACAGTATTTACCGTGCAGTCTGTAAATAAAGCTCTCTTTCCTCAGACTGTGACGCTGCCTGTGTGGGCTGTATGGGCAGTGGACCAGCTCGCTGCAGGAAATGTGCCGATGGTTATAGAGTGACAGGGTCCAAGTGCTTGGGTAGGCACATATCACAGACTGTTTTAATACATTATTCCTTTGGCATACATTCATTATGTGTATGAGAGGCCCATCAGTGATGTCTCTTGTATTCACATGACGTACTTCTGCTTCATTTGCTCAGATATAGATGAATGCAGTGACAGAGTCCTTGCCTGTCAAGGTCTGGATGAGATTTGTGTGAACACTGAGGGTGCTTTCCGATGTGACTGTGCAGAAGGTTTCATCCACAAAAACGGTGTTTGTGTGAAGAAGCAGCTTCCTAGTAAGTGATATCTCACCATGTCTTCCATACACAAAGATACCTGTATGATCAAACACTTGAAGTCCCTATTCTTACTTTCATTTGTAGGTATTCTTGAGAAAGGTCTGTTTGAAGATATTCAGGACGATGAGGTGGTGGTGCTGCAGCAGATGTTTTTGGGGGTGGTTCTTTGTGCTCTGGCCACACTGGCTGCTAAAGGAGACATGGTCTACACATCTATATTCATGGGAGCATTAGCAGCTGTAGCAGGGTACTGGCTTTCTGACAGAGGAGACCGATTCTTAGATAGCTTCCTAAAGGGACGTTAAAACTAAATTATGTGGTAGAAACACAAATGAATGTGCCAACTACTGATCAGATAATTCTTGCTGTCTTTTGTTTTTACAATAGGATAAGAAAAGTTACTGATGTGAAAATATGTAGGCACAAAGCTTTAATTTTAATTGCTGATAAATATTAGAATCTGTACATTATTCTGGCATTTGGTGCTACTGGAAAATTTGCAAAGCGTAACCTCAATTAAAAATAATTTAAATCATGAGTATGTACATACTAGGCCTTAGTATATTTGGTTGCTGTGATGGATCAGCTTGATAATGTCTTTCCATTGTTGTTTGAATAATATTTTCAAAGTGGTGAATACTTCTCAATGTGTACACTTTGTATTTTTTATGAATAAAACATAAAGTTGTGTTAATGCTTAGTATATGGTATTATTTGGCTTTAGCTTGTAACACTACTATTAAAAATTTCACGCTTTATTAAAATTATTTGAAAACATTTAACAGTTTGAAAAAAGTATGCAATTTGATGTGATAAAAGAATGAGTTCTTCACATGGATGATTAGACTGAACTACATGTTCTACCTAAATATTTTGTGCAACTTCAGTTGTTGCAGTGAAATTAATTATGCATAAAAACGACTAATTTAATCACGTAAATGCAAAAAAAAAAAATCAAAAAATTAGGATTTGAACATTTGAATAACATGTTTTTTGACTAGTGAGCTGTACTATGCATGGTTTGCTTGTCTCATTTACTGTCATTTTTATTGCCCACAATGTAGTAAAGGCAAAAAATGTGCCAAATATATAAACTATATGAGTACATAAATAAGTACAGTTTAATGAACTTTAATATGGTTTAATTAACCCATAAAGACCCAAACATCCACCGACCACAACCGTCTGCTGATCTTAACTGTTTAATACCTGTTGATCCACTAATCCTATCAATGCATGTAAATAATTGGTGTAAAATACAGTTTGTGGTCTTTTAATGGTCATCAGATATGACCCATTTGGATGTTCGGAGGCTCCATAGTGAACGTGGAAACGCCGTCATCTTCTGCAACATTGATTCACCAGTAAAACCCATGGAGTTGGCTCAATGACAGTGGATGGACACACTTGGTTTATGTTCAGTTAATGATATATTTGCTGGGAAAAATCCACTTTTACTGCCGTTTTCTCTGTTTTAGATATAATAACCCTCAGCTTTAATCTGAGCTTTTATGAAAATCTACAGGATCAATGAATGAAATATCAGAAAATACATGATTTATAATGAAAAACCTCAAAATAAAGAGGATAATATTACAATAAATGATGATAAATCACTTAAGAAAGGTTAAATATAGAGAAAAAAAATCATTTGGGATCCTCCACAAAAGTACCACTGGGTCTTTATGGGTTAAACTGAATTTGCACTGAGATTCATCTAGTTTTTAGGAAAGCACAAACAGAGACAGAAAGAAAGTCACCTTTATTTGATGGATATAAACAAGCTGGCCAACACTCAATAGTAATATTCTGATACAGCACATACAATAGCAAACTGGGGCACTGAGGACAGCCTCCTATGTTTAAAAAAGAAAAAACATTACAGAGTATCCATGCGTCATTCAAAACTTTTACTCAGCCTCGCTTTTTTTTTCTCAAGGGACTTCCTCTGGTAAAGTTTTTTAAATAGATTTTTCTCTGTTGCATCCATAACACAGACACACCCATAAATCAATAAAGTAATTCACACGTACTCGCACACACACACACACACACACACACACACACACGTATGCACTCACTCACATTCCTCTTTTCTGAATACATTTACACCAGCGACCCCAAAAACATGCTGCACTCTCACAAAACTGCACAGGCTGTCTACTAAGGGGACACAGTAAGTGAGACACACATCACTCTCAAACACAACATCACACCGTCACAATGCACGATGCAGATGCAATTAATGTATGAGGAATGATGCTTCATGGGAAATTAGCTCACGTTCACACAAGTAATCATTCAGCATGCTGGACACTCACATTTAACTTGTTCCTAGATCTTTACTGTACAGCTCAAAACATTTACTTATACAAAGAGTACAGTCTCAAACTGGCATATTAATAAGCTGAAACAATAGAAAAAATAAAGCTTAAACTTAAATACAAAAATGAATAAAAAAAGTAAACACAATATTTGTTCTGTCAAACAAAAATGCTTCTGGCATTGGTCACAGTGATTTGTTTAATCCAGAGTTTTCAGCAACATACAATAAAAGAAAACTAACCTGTGTATAACAATAAAGTGAATGTATGTCAGGCTTTTTAAATGTTTTTCTTCGAAGGCCTAAGAAAATTACTGGTGAATCTACAGGCCTTTCGCTTTAAGTTTCCATCTTTCTACATGACTGCTTCTAGGCACAGATGTAGACTGAACTTCTTGACCTTTTCTTGCACAGAGTGGGATGTCAGTCATTCACAACTAGGATTAGTCTTTAGTCTGAGCCCAGGAAACCAGCCCCAGTCTCTAAGCCTCTGTGAGAAATCGCTCTGCATAGAGAACAGGAGATAATCCTTACATCATCACTTTCAGTTGGCACGTTATGTAAAAATCAGCATGCATGGGCACAATTGAAATGTTCCATGTTGTCTACCACGTAAATCATATATGCTGTTTCATGGTAGGAGAACCCCCTACTTCAAGTATTCAGTAGATAAGGACCTGAAAATGGAGGATTCGCACTCCGGCCCCCTGATGGTGAAGTGAGAGGATTTTTGCTCCTCTGTCTGTTTGCATTGTCTTCCCTTTTTTTTTTTTTTTTCCCCAAATCAAGAACTTTCTCCTTAACGTTGTAAACACAAACACCAACATTTCACACAATCTGGTGATTCTTTGTCAGTGACGGGGGGTGATTAGGTTCATATGGGAAGTAGATGATGCGTGGATCACCTCTGTTTATGGAAGATGGAAGGACATTTATATACAACAATCAACACTTGGCCATTTAAGGGAGACACACGTGGGCTGAGGGACAGGAAGTGGGCTTGTAACAGTCTAATTCATTTCCACTAAACTGCAACAATGTGTGTTGGTTTTTCTAGTTAGTCAGCTGTCACAGTCACATACGTCACCACTTCTGTTTACAAGACGACAAATACAACAAACACGCAAAAGAAATGCAATCCCGACAGAGTCACTCAAACCTCCACTTGGATGTTAATAGTGATAGTCCTCACTCACAAGTGCAAGTCTCTGACCGCTGTGTGCAGCAGACATAATCTCATTGCTACTTATGTGAGCTGCAATAAGTTTTTTTTTTTTTTTCTAAGTTGCTACCACAGGCCAAGTGGTCTTCAACTGAGTGTCAACAAATATTTTCACATTAAGAAAGGAATGTAATAATCTTATCTTTTCTAGTTTTCTAGATAGATTTGGATACACTTTTCTTTTTGCAATAAACTTCTCTTAAGCTCTTTTTCTATTGGGCTGTCCTCTATTTTCAGACAGGGAATGTTACTTGCTGCTGAGGGGTTTTCTTACAATGTACAAATCAGAGGAAAATCCCATCACTCAACACTCTAAATAAGACATCTTTCTGACCTCCAGCCAGTTAGAAAAATAACCATGAAGAACAAACATATATTATCTTGTCAGTTTGAAACAGTTTTCTGACCACGTATAGACACACTCTATAGATTTCTCTCTATATGTATAATATATGCATATCTATTATATTATGTGTACAGTTTTTACGAGGCACAGGCCACCTTGTTGAGAAGGAGAAAACGAGTCACTATGTTTAGGGAGGTCACACATGACTACTGCTGGAAAAGGAGAATTACGAGGGAGATAGTCTGGAGGGAAAAGGGAACAGGAGCATACTGTAGGTTAGAGATTTAGGTGTCAATGGTACAAATAGACCTGCAGGGAAACATCTACTGAACATCACCTTTCCTTATAGTCTATAATGGTATTTATAGTAGCAATATTTGCAGAGGCTAATCGCCTCTGTGTGGGTCTTAAAGTGGTCATGGCACACAAAGCCCCCATTGTCACATTGTATGTACAAAGCAGTCTTTTACAGTTGTTTATTGAGCCCATGGTGGGATCGAGTCCCTCCACTGTAAAAGGACTAAAAGATGCTCTTGACCAGGTCTTCTGACACCATTTAGTTTGAGCACCAGCAGAAGCACCATTAGTAAAAATTCCTGCAACATGGAGGAGGTGCATAGGTGCATAGTCTCATTAACTCAAAGTAATCTGACTGATGAACATTTTCTGACCACTCTCCAGACCGATCCAATTTGATGGTTGATTCCACTTTGATAAATTTGAGGAAAAAATGGGAAATAAAAATGCATTTACTCTATGTTGACATCTGCATAGATTGATTTTTTGACTACTTCTGATTTAAATGAGGTAACATGAAGAGACATATTGATAGCAGCCACAGCTCGAGGCTTGAACAAGCCCAAGAACAGGAGGCCCTGCTCATGCAGCCAAGGAAAACCCGGATGCTGCAGGCAAGACTAAAGGCGTACAGTCAGTCAGCTCATAACCCTTCCTTTTGCTATCAAACATGACAACAGAAAACCTAAAATCACCCAAAACATGGTGTATATGGAGCATACTAGTGAAAGGGGCACTACATCTGTTTTAGAAAGGATAAACATGAGCTTCTTTAGAAAGGGATGGTGTGAGGAATGGTAAAAAGAGGTCAGTGTGTCAGAAATGATACACATGGGAACATAATTTAGCAATTAAAGCAACACAAGAGACTCTGCACACTAACGATAGCCAGGTAGACGGGCCAGATGTCACCGGGTGAGTCAGCAGGGCAGTGAGGATCGAGAAACCATGACAGAGTCAGAGCCAGAGGAGTCAGTCAGGCAGGTGAAACAGACAGCAAGACAACCATGATCTTGAATAAAGAAACAACACCAACGATAAAAAAAATAGGCTGGCAGGGTAGAGACAGTCATGAGATCTCTGCTAGGGAGATTCAAGAGGGCGGTGTTGGTTTGAAGAGGTGCAGACAGGAGCGCTCAGCATGTGATGGCCAGGTGAGGAGACCTTTGTGGCGAAGAGACGCAGGATGTTGACCACACGCCTTTTTTGAAGCAACAGTCTGACACAGAGCACATCTGTTTGTTCACCAGTATCCACATCCGTCTCTTTCTGCAAATTCAGTCCAAGAAGTGTGATCCTGTACAGAGTAGGAGGTGGAGGGCGTCTGTTTCTGGTCACACGAAGAGATCTCAGGTCACCTTTAGCAAAAAGGAAAAAAAATCACAGTGTAAGATGAAGTTCGAAAAAAAGCTGAAAACATACAGTAATATATGGCCTTATAATAAACATGTGTTACCTGCTCAGCGGTCAGTCTCCCTGCATGACCTGCACACCTGAGTACCCCCTCCTCATTCTCACAAAAAACAAAAAAAAACTAAAACAAAACAACAACAAAAAACAAAGATCCCACTGCTGAGTTGATTAAGTGGAGGTAATAAATGTTCGGTTGGGTAGTGTTTCAACATCATGGCATGGCTGTGCTCCTCCAGTAGTGACTGAATCATCTGCATCAGTGTGAAATAGAAATACATTAGCATCAAAATTATTCTTTATAAAACAGCAAAGAACATTAAGAATGGTAAAGTGTAAAGGTTTTAAATACATCTTACCCCTCAAAACAACATTAGAGCTTTGGTTGTCACAGCAAGGATTACGCCCAAATGCCTTCCTCATCATCCTGTTGGCAGCGAAGTTACACACCAGCCGCAGGGATACACATGGAAGTCAGAAAGAGGGAAACAACTGTAGCAACTACTGATCAAATGACATGACTGGCAGAAAAAATAAGTGCCTTAAAAAGAAAAAGGAAGCTTCAAGAGAAAGTATTAACTTAAATAAAAAAAATACAGACTAGTTTTATGATGCAAGTATGACAATGTTACAGTAATCTTTTAGGCTGTGTTGGATTTTCCTTAACTTTGCATTTTTTTTGGACTTTGTATCTAAACATGACAGTGGGATTCATGTGGTGCACATAATAGAGCCATACTGTATGCTTTGAAATTTATTTACCATTAGAAACTAGTCAAAAGTATTGAATATTTGCAACTTAAACCAAGCTCCCTGATATATTTTAGTAAATCACTTAGCTACATTGTTCCAAGACAATTTTATAATAATAATAATTTTATTATAATAATAATTTTTTGTCATAAAGGACATAGAAGAATGATAAAACATCCTTACATTTTTGAGGAACTACAGAATATCAGACTTTAATTGGAAAAAAAAATAAGATTATAGTTGTTAGATTCACATGTGCTTGTGTGTTTATGTAAAATTCATGGTCAGAGTCAGTGTTGTACAGGAAGTTGGTCACAGGAGAAACGAAAGAGAAACCTAGACAGAAACTTTATTACAATTAATTAACTGATACCCTAATAAATATAGTTTTATTCTTTTTTTTTTTTTTAATTCCAACCTCATATTTTGTGTATATATTAATACAAATGTGTTCTCTTCTATGATATAACAGTTTTTATGGTAGAACTTGTCATACATGAGCAATACGCATTTGAAATATAGCTGTGATTTTGAGAAAGTTTAATTTCTTAAAATACTTAACCATAATAGTACAACAAAATGAGAAATAAACAATAAAATTTGAAATATCTGATTAGTGTGGCGATACACTACCTTAATTGCTATGAAGCACAAATTGAGTTTTCAGCAAGCTGTTATTTCACTAATATTTAACTTTTGATCACCTTTTACATAAGTTAAAGAGATGTAATATTTTAGAACAACTAATACCATGCGTCTATAATTAATGGTAAACTAGAATTAAAACTAGAATTAGCGTCACACGTTTTTACAGTACAATCTACATTCATTCATTCATTCATTCATCATCTGAATTATCTTCACTAGGGTCGCGGGGGTCACTGGAGCCTATCCCAGCTACTTATGGGTGAAGGCGGGGTACACCCTGGACGAGTCGCAAGGTCTGACGCAGAGACAAATCAGTCTTACATTCATACCTATGGGAAATTTAGATTAACCAATGAACCTATCAGTGTATGTCTTTGGATGGTGGGAGGAAGCCAGTGTACCCAGAGGGAACCCATGCAGACACAGGGAGAACATGCAAACTCCACACAGAAAGGTCCCACCCCCATCGACTGGTGTTGGAATCAAACCCAGGATCTTCTTGCTGTGAGGCACGAGTGCTATCCACTGCACCACTGTATCACCTACAATCTACATCTCATCCCATTTTTAATATCCCAATATCTTAAAAATGATTGAAGATAGGAGGCTTTAGTCCTGTATGGTGTTTACTATGACTAATGGTATTATTTTCTGAAAGCCTGAAAGAATTCTGTAATTGTCAAATACAAAGATTTTCTGAAATTTGGTGATTTGAGGTGGACTTATCCAGCTATGTATTGTCTTCTTTCTGTAATCTCTGTGTCTACACTCTACTGCCCAACAAATTATTGATAAGATGTCATACTATAATGCTGACACCATTTAGGACAGAAGGCCTCTGCCTCTTCGCTTCTAAACTCTTTAGTTCATTGGCATTAGTGGACTCCATAAGTAATCAGCCTAGTTCCTCTACATGGGTGCAAGAGAGTCACCTGAACACACATGCAAACCTTAGTGATTGAACATTTAAACCTCTATGAGTGAAAAAAAGCAAAACATATCTGCACATTATATGTAAACAGAACAGAGTGTTTAAAGCAAGATGTAATAACACAGATGAAGCAGAAGACTGACCTGGTCTGGGGAGGGGCGGTGACCAGCGTGCGGAGGTCCTCGAGCCGGACCTCCACGATGGTGTGGGGATGGGTGACGTGGATGCTGGCCGTGGTGTGGGTGTTGTGGGTGCTGAGGGTGTTGTTGGTGTTGAGGGTGCTGAGGGTGCTGGGGATGCGGATGCGGAGGGTGGGGGCCTTGTTGGGGAGGACCGTGTGGGTGCTGAGGGTGGGGGTGTTGCGGCGGGGGATGCCCATGTGGGTGTTGCGGGGGATGCTGGGGGTGCTGTTGATGTGGGTGTTGGGGCTGTGGAGGCCGTGGATGATGCTGATGCTGGAGCGGTGGCTGGGGGTGCTGAGGATGATGGTGGGGGTGCTGTGTGTGAGGAGGGTGGTG
>JAPQRP010000024.1:21444458-21483061 GCA_037367295.1 Apogon hyalosoma | reverse complement strand
GCTGTGCCTCCGACCCGGGCCTAGTCGGCCCTGGCCCGGGGCCAGGATGTGGACCCGGGCCGGGGTGTGGGTGCTGGGGGGGCGCTTGCGGATGCTGAGGGTGCTGTGGGTGTTGTGGGTGCTGTGGGTGTTGCGGGTGTGGGGCATGTGGATACTGAGGCTGCTGTGTGTGGGGAGGGTGGGGATACTGGGGTTGGGGCTGAGGCTGGGGGTGCGGGGGCTGAGACTGGGGGTGGTGAGGACCATGTGGATGATATTGCTCATCTTCGTAGTTGTCGGCTATGAGCTTCATTCTGCTTTGTGTCTGTAAAAAAAAGGGAAATCATCAGCGTGACAATGATTCCATGAGAAGAAACAGCAACATTCTCATCATAACGAGCATCCAGTGACTGTTTAACCAAGCAAATATCTGTCTGATGAGCATCAAGACAGGAAGATATAATTACATATAGTTAAGGCCTCAGTAACAACAATGCAAAAAACACTTTTAATGCTCTGTCAGATGATGATTTATGCCTGTATTTGCCAAAAATAGGATCTTCTGACCATTCAATGCACATCTGATGAACTGTCCACAGTCTGTTATGGGTTTTTGATATTCAGCTTATTTGCATGGGTCAGCTGTGACAGCTTTGTCAGGGTGCATTTAAAGCTACAATACATAACATAAGTTCAGTGTTAGTAATTTCTCTGCTGTTCTTCCCTTTTAGGTGAAGAGCAGCAGATCCTAATCCCATTCCTTCGAATTGGAGAAAATAATGTGACTCAGATTTCTCTCTAAACTCACCCATCTGATATTGAACTCATTATTCACAAGCCACACATCTTTTGAACATTCTTTCATTAAAGTGACATTTCACCAACACATGGATCAGGAGAAAACTGATTTGGTTTGAGACTTATTTCAGCCTCAGCAACAAACTCTCGTGAGCTATCACAATACAAGTCTCATCTGAAGGAAGTAAAAACATGTAAGATAACAAAAATAAATGCCAGTTATTATGAAACAGTGGTAATTACCTATAAAACACGTGATACTAGTGTAATATTATTTGATTTGGACTCTATTACTCTGCTTCCATTTTAACCACATAACACTTCCGGTCCTTCTGACTACATACATTTAAGAAACAGGGGGTGAAACATTACATTTCAGTAGTAATATTAATATCTAAAAACGTCTGGACCTATGATCTACATTTTGTTGACTTAGGTGCTTATGTATCTGTAATTAAATCTGTAATTTTATCAAAAACACAAAATAGGAGCCCATTTCATTTGGTCTCATGTTATTTGGTGCAACCTTCCCTATATTAAAGTTATGTTAGGATCCAGTTACATAAGATTAATAAGATTAGACTAAGTCTAGGGTGAATATATCTTAATACTTTGAGCATGATTTTTGTCACTTTTAACAGATTTTGTTCAGTAGTTGTGGTAAAACTTGACTAAGACTTAGCGGCAGAGGTTACATACATCTGAGCCTAGAAACTTAAAGTGAAGTCAGATTTATGTCTGAAGACCAAATACTTGACTTAGACCTGAGTGCTGGAGACTTCATTTGTTTTAGATTTGCCTTTACTTGCAGCTATTTTAGAGTTGCCTTGAGAAGGTCTTAAATTTTCATCACACATTGAATACTTTATTAGTAGTGATTTGCCCTCAGTTATGTGCTGTAGAAATGAAGAATAGCGTCAATAGAAGCCTAAATGGCACCACAAAAAGCTGACCAGTTTTGCTTGTGAAATGTAATAGTTTGAGTGGGAAAAAAAAAAATTGCTGACTCATACTGCAAAATTATCAGATGCTACATTTGGAACAGCAGCTAAAATGTTCAAGCAGTAAGGAGCATTGGCCTTGTACGTGTTGTAACCATTAAAGATGAAAAGGAAAAAAAGTCTCATTGCCTGGTGCAGGAATATTTTTCATTTTGATTAATGTTGCCATGGTAACCAGCTGCAGACAGGTCTTTGCTTGACATTAAGCCCCAGTACTAACATGTTGTTTGAGCTGGTGCATCACTTTGTCCCGCTCCCTCTTCAGGGCTAGAACCTCCTCTTGGGTCTTCTTTTTGTTGGAGGCAGACAGTTCCAGTAGAGCAATATTAGCATCTTTTTCACTGATGGCTGCCAGAAGAGCTTGTTGTCTAAAAATGAACAAAACAAGAATATGGTATTACGCAAGAAGCAGCGACATACTAATGATATAAAGTGTAGGAAAGCAAATACATGGAGTGTCTTAAACTAAACGTATGCCTGACAGCGTCATTTCACCAATAGCAGGTGTAGGTGGGTATTTTAGGGAGGAATTTGGTCTATGAATGACTTTGAATGTGGAATACATTTCAGGCAGTAATGAGGGTGGCACTAACTTCATTTCCAGGATCTCCTCAAGCTGTTTCCTGCGTTCTTGTCTCATGTTGGTGAGGTGGGTGTCCCTCTCCTGCAGAGACTGCTGTGTGGACGACAGACGTTGCTTCGTGGCATCCAGCTCTTGCCTCGTCCTTTCCAGTGTGTTCATCAGCTCCTCCAGCTGACAGACAACACAAATGTCACTTGTAAATATCGTTGCTTTGGGCACGAAAACTGACTGATAATTTGTATTTTCATTGTTTCTGGAAGTCCAAAAAAAACATTGCAAAGATGCCATGAATGCAATGCAGTGGAGAAAACATTTTTATGTTACATATTCACACTGAATATTTGATCACTCAGATAAAGACATGTACATGGGCCATGTATTCACACCATTTAGTCTGATGAAGCCCAAACTGCATCAGCTACTTAGATTAGATGTTGTCAATTTGGTGGCAACTGTAAGGTTAGTTTGATTATTTTTTGACTGAATAACTATACTAATAATAACAGTTTTGTATATAACAGTGTTGTGCCAGTGTATTAGGCACGGTTGTGCTCATAAAGTGTGAAGATAATCTAAAAATAACTTTTACACAATATTGGTGGTCAAATTATTCATTCATACAATCATTCATATCTGTCTAAAAGAGTGACAATGCACAGCAAACTAATCACTGTTGCAATAATACAAAGCCCTAGCAGGTAAATTCCAGCATCACCGCATAACCCTGTCAGGTATTATTTTACAATAATGAGCAGCCCTCTGTACATGATCACTTACATACATCATACAGTCAAATCAACAGAAGAAATCATTTCTTATTAGTCTATCTGCACCTTTAGATGGTGGCCAGTCTCCATAGAGCCATCTTTACGAGGGTCCTGTCCCAGGCCTTTCTTGTCCCCTTGGGGTCCGAGTTTGATGTTTGGACCCTTCTTTGTCTGATCTTTACCTCCTTGTCTGCAAAACAAGTAATTCAAAGAGTTTTCATGCCAGTTACCCTTATTAACTTCAGAGTTATTGCACCATTTACCTCATTAAGAAGCATAAAATGCATTATTATTATTTTTAAAGTTTAAAATATTAGTAGATGTATGTAGAGTAGTAGGGTATATCACATAACCAGATACCACAACAAAAAGCATCAAACACAAACAAATAGAACAGTGTAACAAACAATGTTAGGTTAATTTTGAATGACTCAAGCTTCAAAATATAAGGTCGCCAACATGACATGAGACATCAGATGAACTGATTGCTTCATGTAAACACTGAAGAAGAGATGAAATGACGCACCAGAATTAGCATGGGGATAGGTCGAGATGGGGGAGCGATCAGGGCTGGGACTTTACTTACCTGGGAGCTAGACTGCAGATGGGGAGAGGAAAAGGTATAAAAGAGGATGATAGGAAAAGTGGAAGAGACGAGAGCACACAAAAGAAAAAGTTAAAAAAAAAAAAAAAAAAAAGAGAAACATTAGAACCATAAAATAAAGAAACAACCACAAGAAAAGACAATATAGAGGACCCAGAGGAGATCACAGTGTGTTCACTGAGAGATACAAAGGCGCCTGTGACAGCCGCTGCCCTGCAGCCTGACACAGCTAATGCAGGATGCACCTTCTCTGAAGACATGAAACCATGTGCATCTGCTGCCAAGTCTGGCACTCACAGACATGCAGTCAGACAAGCAAAAATCAGCCAGGCAAAAGTAGAAGGGAGGACAGGTTTTAGTGCAGAGCAAAGGGTGGGAGAGCCAACAGTGGTTTGACCAAGTGGGCAAAAAAGAGTGAGAGAATCAGTTATGGATGCAGGGTTGGTCAGACAGAAGAGACCTAACTGAACTGACACACTTCAGGACAGAGGGTTCAGTGAAGACCCTACCTACTACAGCACCTCACTCACTGAGCCCGTGTAGACCTGGAACACAGCAGCTCTATTCATGCAGGCCGCTAGGCTGATCATTTCCCTTAGTATCTGGTAGAGCAAGCTTGGCAGGGTAGGTGGAGGGGGGGGAGGCTGGGAGGAAGCTGGGAAAGACCACTTGTAAAGAGAGGGGCAGTCAAGTAATGTCACTGGGATGACATACGGTTTGAAGGTGCAGGAGTGAGGTACAGAGGGGAAGATGGTTAAGGGTGAGGCGGCAGATGGGAGGCTGGAATCAGCAGGGGAAGCGTGCTCATGGCAGGAGGAGGCCTCAGCTCTAAGGACAGACTTCCTACACAAGCTACACAAACAGCCAACACCACAAGAAGACACAAAAGATGTGTATGTGTGTTTACATGTGTGTTAGTGTGTATTTGTGCACTGAGAGGTTTCAACAAAGGACACAGGGACTGCAAGTATAGAAATTCAACAAAATCATACAAGTAGCAGCAGTTGGTAAAATCACACATATTAAGCATAATTATAGGGTTATTTTGAATGCTGAGTCTGTGGCATGATTTTCACTACAATCTAGCATGTATTTATGTGTTATACAGTATGTATATACAGTTAAGACTGGAAATGCATTATGCCATTTGTGAAATATTGTTGATGTTTAGACAAATGCTAATGTGTGACTTTACCATACAGCCTTACAGAAACAAGCTATAACAGGTCCCAAAGTAACATTTACTATTCAGGAAATCAAATGAATATTGTTGAATATATGTCCATAATTGGGACATATATTTCAGAATGATGGCCTGATGGTTGTAAAATCGCTCTGAAGTACAAACCTTAGTTTTTAAGATTTGCATTTCATGTTAATTATAATATAAATACACCAGTCACATTTGAAAATTACTCATCCAATTAAATTGATAATATCCCAATATTCCATTCTGTCATGACTGAAAATATAGATGGCTGATAATACTGGTTGCAACATGCAGCTCTGAAAAAAATGTACATGCAAAATAAAATCTGGCTCTCTCACACACATTTTCACTCACAAAGAGAACAAAAACCATTCATGGCACAGTCACATAAAGGTAACAATGAGACAACACATGCGGAAAAACTTTAACAAACAGGAGTCCACAGATCTTCATATCATGTACACGGCTACATTAACACCAGTGACTAAAACTGAAGCCTTTCAAAGTGATGCAAAGATCTGTGAATCCTTCAGACAGCAAGCAGACCCAGGCACACAGGTGAACCAGATGCAGGTGCAGCAGTCGCAGTCGAAGACTTAAACCACGCAGCCGAGCTGAAGTGCCAGGGCAGAGCACTCACTTTCCCAGGAAATCCCACACCATGCCCCCTATCTGCTGGGGAGCAGCGGACACAGAAGGGAGCGGGTCAGGGGGAGCTCTGCCACTGGGACGAGGGGTGGGGCGGGGGGCAGAGGGAGGAGGACTAGTGTCAAGGGACACAACAAAGAAACAGTTGCAAGGAGAATGGTTTAGGGTTGAAAAAACAGAATAAGAGAAAGGAAAACAAAGAAGGTGAAAGATGGAGGATTGAAGTGATCAGTGGTAGAGGGTATAAAAAGGGACAAGTGGGTATGAAATGGAAGCAGGAAGGGAGAACAGGGCAGAAAAAGTGGGTAAAGATGGCAAAGAAGGACAAGAACACTTAATTAATCAAACACCACTAGCAAATTGGCATGACACTGAAACGAAATGGTCCCTATCACTGGTTGGGAGGAGAAAACACAGCTGGTTTTAAGAAGTCGGGACCCTATTTGTAGTAGAAGACTATCATGTATGGCAGATGTGTGATTCTCAGGCAGCAACAACTTTTCCCCTTATAGTAGGTTTGTCTTTCATGTTGAATACAGTCTCCAAATAAAAAAAACAAAACAAAACAAAACAAAAAACATCTGAATTCAAGAGAAAGCATTCAGTAAGGAGACTGCAGACCTCACTGAAGCAACCATCTTTATTTAAATGGTCTTATTAATGTGATATTGGGCAGAAATCAGGAAAATAACACCTCTAGCCTACCACTGACTCCTAAAAGGCCTGGCTCCTCTCTAAAAACTTAGTACTGCATGTCAGTGAGATTTTCCAGGAGTAATTCTGTTGTCAGTCATGAATGAATGAGTGCACTGGTGGTCCTTTTGCTACATTAATAAGATTAAGGATAATAAAAGGTATTGATCTCCTTATCTATGGCTCCAAAAAGCCATGATGGCAACAGCCAAAAGATAAACACCACAGAAAACAGGGGTCAAAAGAAGCGAGTGATGTCACACTGTGCCACGGTTCATTTCTTTTATACAGTCTGAGGCACAGACTAAATATAATGATATAAAGATATAAAACACATCAATGTTTCATGCTCCTTTGATAAAGTGAAGCCAAAATATCACAGGTAGTGAAGTTGGCATGTTGCTTTTGTAGAGTCCACATGTAGAGGAGGGAGTTGTAGATGAATGGGTTGTACACAGGACTTTCATCTAGGAGACTCAGGTTTGTGTCCTGAGGGAAGTTATGACCTGTTCATTTCCATTTTTTCATTCTTTTTTTCAGTTTTCAGTCATTGTGCTTGGGTTTAGGCACCAAAGCTAGCTCTGCCATCAAGCTCTGAGAGGCAGCGTCTCCCATGTGGCCAGAATCTGCACTGTGGAAATACTGTGATTGACTGACAGTGATTGACCATTACAACTGTCAATCACTTGTCTACAACACCCGCCCTCTCTGAAAACATCTGTAATTGGTCCAGTGCTAGACTTTCAAAAGCCTGAAAGTAAGAGTCATCAAGAGATGCAGAAGACTTGTTTTATGTCACGTGGATTACAAATTTCTTAAAGGTTATTATGACTTTTTTTCCCAATGACACATAAAATACTGAAGCTTTGACCAAAAGCAGTTTAATCCCCTTTAAAAAGCATATCTATGGTGGAAAAACAAAATCTCCCACCTGAAAAATGCACTTTGTTGAGAAAAAAAAAAAAAAAAGTTGTGCTTTCTTGTAGAATGCCATTTGGTAATGAAACCCTAAAAAAATAACTCAGTGTTTCTGGACTATATGGCATTTTACAAATAGCATTGAATAGCAAGTGAATTTATAGAATGGTTTATTCTTCGCTCATCGGTATATGTGTTTCAGTGAGTTCTTTGAAGACATAACAAAGAGCCTTCTGGTGTACTCAAACACACAGGTCCAAGTATTGTCAGCTATGATATATATTTCCACGTGGTTTAACAATAATTGCAGAGCACCAAACCTATAATGCCCCACATGTACATTACAAGATAAAAAAAAGTGTGTTAAACATGAACTAAAGGTGACATGTCTTTGAATACATCCATCAGCGTCACTTGTCGGTACAGTGGGAGTTAATACCTTTCCAACTCAGCAATCTTTTTGTCTTTGTCATTCTTCTCGGTCTCCACCTCCCGCAGGATGTCCAGAAGCCTCTCCACCTCGGTCTGAGCTTTACTGGCTTCATCCTTGTAGTAGCTCACCTCCTTCTCCAGCAGCTTCACTCGGTCTACGTACTCTGGGTTTCCTCTGGAGCCGGACTGCTGCTCCACCTCGTGAGCTTTCTGCATCCGCACACCAGAGAAAGACAAACATGTGTGCAAACGTTAACACAGGATTCTAGATTATGATGTTAACACTACAGAGAGATACAAACACAACATTGCAGTCCATCATTGTCTTATATTAACTACTACCCTCGCTCACTCCCACTCTTTCTGAATGAATAAAACAGAGTAAAATGTTGTGGACAAGGGCATCATTACTGGTGCTGGCTCATTAGCTTTAACAGAGCTATTATTTAGCTCCATTTAACAGCCCTCTGAGACTCCCAGTGACTTTGCACATTTGGTGAGTATGCAAAACACAAGACTGTGTACGTGTGTGCTTTTGTGTCTTATGTTTGTACAACACTTTTATAAGCCAGAGGAATAACAAATTACAAGCAGTAAAATGCTAAATCATAAGTCTGTCTCATTGGTTATCTGCCAGGAATTAATCACAGCTCTACTGCTTGGTCAATATGGACTAATCTCACCATTATTGAGACAATTTGTAACTCTCCATGAATCACATCAGCGGTACACATCACCTTCAAGACAATTTGCAGCCACACATGTCAACACAGGTCGCGACAGTGCAAGAAATATACAGAGCCAAGAAGAGCATCCACCGAAACACTACAGTGATCTGTGACCACGGCTGAGACCGCAGCTAACCGCACCATAGAGACAAAAGAGAAGCGTGGCAACACTGACAGTTAGACAACATGCAACACGGTCCATCGTATCATGCAAACCCAACAAAGCTGCACAGTCTTTGCGATCGTCAGTGAAAAGAATGGAAAGATAGCAGCAACATGAGCCAAGTCAATCTGTTGGATACTGATAAGTGTCATATTTTAAGCATGAGGAGCGACTTGTTTGCTTGAGAGTATTCACAGTGATTAAATGGTGAAATATAAATACAACTGTTCAGAATGCCTGAGAGGTTTCAACATGAAATAATTAAAATTGCTCTGTTTAACAGCACTTTTTGCTACGTCCAACGAGGCCATTTAAATTAAATTTTGCTGACATGTTTTGCTGATTGCAGGTGTTGCACTTTTCACTACTTATGTACGTTTCTATCATTTACCTTCACTGGTGTCTATACAATGTGGTATTTTTAGAACTTTCCTGAATGTGGGAAACTACTTTTTTCCCATCTCCACATGCATTTCAAAGCACTAATGAGATTTTTTACTACATCTTAAAAATGTCTTACATTGGACCTCAGTACGGAGAACCCCTTTTCCCAAATAAGAAACTTCCATCAATTTATACTACAGCTAAACAAACCTATCACATAAAAACAAAATACACAGACTTAAAGATATTTCTGACAAGAGTACATTGCACTTTCTGTGTATTTTAAATTCCAACTCACAAAATAAACTATGTTCCACTGATTGCACCACATGTCACAAGCACAAAGAGTGAATATCTTGCACAGGACTCCGAGTGTAGTATAAAGCGTTTAATATCAGTACAGCGCAATGATCAACATGCATCTGGGTGGCTGGGTGAAAGCAGGACGTGTGCTTGGGGCCGACACGATCACCATCCAGCATATTTCACAGAGTAATCAGTGTCCTCATGCTTTCAATATGTGCCTCGGACAGCTCAAGAGAGGGACTTACAGGATTGTTCATCTGACTGAATAGATGCTCAGCTTGCTACATTACAAACACAGGGAGGATTGAGGAAGGTGGAGACCCGGGAGAGTAAGTGTTAGGTTTTACTTTGAGCCAGAGGAGAAAACAGCAGGATCAGACATCTTTCAGTGAATGTTTGACAGAGTAGTAACATGAGTCTCAGTACAACACATGTTGTTAGTGGTTAAAGGAAACACAAACAACAAGGACAAATGTGAAGGAGCAGACATGGTTACACTGTGGATTATGAGGAGGACAAGGCAGAGTGGGTATTTAATGGACTGTCTGCTCCCTGCAGCAGCCTAACCAAGGAGTGCATGAAAGCAGGATGGCAGCTATTATCCTAATTAACTGTCTGTCATATAAGGCAAGTTCACATCTCTGTTTCACTCCAGATTACAGCACTATTAACAAAACTATGATCTTTTTTCAAACAGGAATGAACTTAATTAGGGATTAAAAATGTCAACATTTTTTTTCCTGTTTATGCTGTTTTCCTCTGCTAAAATAATGCACAATCCTGTTTTATAATGTCACAAGGAAAAACAAACTCAGTATTAAATCAAAACTTTTTTTTTGGTTCGAGACTTACAGTGAACTAATTCCTCACAGTGGACACACAGTTCTTACTTGTTATCTACAGTTCACTGCAGTTAATGCAGACCATCTCTACTGTCTCTAGTCAGAGCAGAAAAGCTTGACACAGTTTAGAAAAAGTACAAACCTTTATAACATTTAGTAACTGTAAAATGTTAGTGATTTTTATGACTGATACAGACAATAACAACCTCATCTTTGTTTGTGAGTATCACAGCAATAAATGTACTATACATTTGTGTAGCATGAATGTTGTACAATAGTAAGGTTAGTTGCCACACCAGTCCAGTGAGTTGAGTCCAGTGTTTGAGAAATGGTAATTTACTATATAATTAATTCCTTTGGTTCACTGTTAGTCGAGACAATCCAAGAGGAAACTGACAAAATGTATAATACTCAGATCTGTGATTCCTTGTTTGAATGAATCTGCACATTGAATGGAGTTTATATGAGTGATTTTGCTCATTGAGATGCACACCTACCTTCTGCAACTGTGTCTCCAACTTACTACACTCCTCTTTTTTCTGCTCAATGGCAATCTCCAGTGACTTGAGTTTTGAGTCCTTTTTAAGGCCCGAAGATGCCAGTGATGAAGCGTGCTCCTTCAGATCAATGAGACTGGACTGCAAATGGACAGACAGCACACATTACTGAGGGCCATAGTGACAGAGGGCACGACTTCTACATCATATACAGTACTACAGTATTTTTGTTCAGTGTGAACATTACGCAACCCTTAAAGACTAGAACTGTTTTTGTACTGAGTTTTTCTCTATTTAACATTCCCCATCTGATTTATTACCATTTTTCTAATAATATCCTCAGCATTTTGCATTTTTCACTGATAAAACAGGTATTTTCATATATTTAATTTGCTGAGCATGTACAAGTTCCTAAAACCCCAGAGTAAATCTCAAGATAATATTATATAAAAACAGATAAAACTGCAAAAAATGGGACTTTTTCCACCAAACCATATCATTAAAAAGTGTCTAAAACCATCATTTGTCAAACTACAGATGTTTTAATGGTGAATCAGTGTTGCATGCCTGATGCCAGTAAAAAACTAAGAAAATGCATTTTTACCTGAATTATTTAAATGTATTGATAGGATTAGTGGATCAAAAGTCATTAAACATTTTAGATCAGTAGATGCTTTTACTTGCTGGCTGATGTTTATGTCTTTAAAGAGGTATGCATGATAGTAAAGTATAGGATAGAAACATAAACGTTGCTGACCTCTTTTTCTGTTAATTCTATCTGCAGGCTGTTGACCTTTTCTTTGAGATCCTTATTCTCCTTCTTATAGGATTCCACTTCTTCCAGACGTTCTCTGTCTTCCCTCTCTCTTTGGTCCTTTAAACGCTCTATAATCCTCTCCTAATGCACACAAACAAAATATTTTTTAGGCCAGTCATCAGTGTAATTCATGTAATTCATGTGGTAGATGCCAAAGCTCACACTGAAATGAACTCCCAAATAAGAGAAGTGATTTAATTGAACAGTCACTCTCACTAGGTCCATTTCAGCTGAATTTGACCACAAAGCTCTGCTGTACCTTCTCCGATAGCGCCTCCTCCAGTGTGGCCAGGGCAGTGTCTGTGTTACTGGAGTCGGTCTGTAGGGACTTGACCCTGTCCTTCAGGTTCCCCAGCTGCTTGTCTTTGTCCCGCAGCTGCTCCTGCAGGTTCTCAATCTGACTCAGGCAGTGGTGGTACAGGAGAAAGAAAAAACAGAGCAACAGAGGAGACTATGATGATCTCGAAAACACATCTGTGCTCAAAGCTGGTATGATAACCTGGACTGAGATATTACAGAAGCTTTTGACAATTAAAACCCTCTACAAGTGAGTATCATTTTAAGAGTTCTAAATGTTCTGGGGCTTTACAACAAACTGTTTTCCATTCCAAGAGGATCATAAAAATATGTCAAATTTTAAAGAGGAAGAAGAAGCCAGATAATGTCCAGAGACTTATATAAAACTATAATCATTTAAAGTATGAATTTATGTTCACTGATATAATCAGCTGCATATTCACAACAGGCACAACAGAAACACGCTGCCAAATAAGACCCTTATGATAAAATATGGATTTGTTAACCAGGAGGAGACAAGTGTGCATAGGTGAGGGAGAAAAGGTGTGATAGCACAAAAGAAAGAAAGAGAAAAAATGCAAAGGGAATGGGTGAGCAGGTTGGGGTGAGAGAAGAGAGAGTAACACTCTGAGTATTTATAGCTCTCACACTCGAGCCAGTGAGGCAGAAATATCTTCTTGCTTGTCTTTCTATGGACACTTTCCCCCTGAGAGCAACAGAGACTCACTCACCCTTAATGGAGAGAGTAACCACTCTACTTTGTGTTTCCAGAGGGCAACTGGTTTACTTTAGGACATAAGAATCTCTAAAAACAACTAGCTGTACTCTCTGTTCAAGTCAAGTTTCATGTGTGCCACTGAGTCCTCCCACCTTCAAGACTGCATATACTCACTTAAACGATGCACATTTCTTCAGATGACTCTTACCTTCTTCTGTAGGACGTTGATCTTTCTTTCCTTGACCTCGAGCATGTCCTTCATGTCCCTGATTTCTCCAGCAAGAGTGCCTTTCTCCTCTGTCAGGTCCTGCAGCTGCTTGGTTTTCTTGTTAAGGAAGGACTCTTTCTCTTCCAGACGCAGACGTAGAGCATCCACCTGAAGCATAACAGCCAATAACCCATCAGAGGAAGTTCCTAGTGACTTTAAAAATCTTCACTGTGTAAAACTTTATGGGACTACTCCACCTTCAGAAAGTTTACAATATTCCTTTCATTTCAACTGCTTATTTTCCTATATAATAATCATTTCAGCACTGTTTTGAATAATAAAAATAAGTGATGCAATCACTCATCTACAGGCAAAGCAAAATAGTTTAATCTTGACTAATATGCTATTAAAAAGATTTCAACCACTCTCTGTGAGTGGATGATCCAAATAACATGTTATACTTAGCTGTAATTTTATAATACTCAAAACAGTAAAGAAATCCACATTAAATCCACAAAAAAGCTTTAAATTCAGAAGCATCTTAATTTAATCCCTATGCAACAGCAAATAATAAAATAAATTTAGAAAATACACACAACTGCTGAGCCTGTAGTTATTTTCATAGCAGTGATCTGAATTACAATAATATGTAACCATAATGCTGACACAGCGGACACAGATGTTTTGATGCTCCATGATGGGCAGTGAAAGTACACTGAACATCACTGTTTAATGCTTCTTAGGTTGATTTACTGTGTGCATCTACAGCAGAGCTTAAAGATTTCTTTCATTACCTCTGTTTGCAGGATGGCAGCACGTTGCTCCTTGGCAGTGAGAGACTCTTTGAGCACCTCGATATGCTGTTTGCAGTCTGAGTTCTGGTTGTTGAGGGTCTCTAGTTTTGTCTGCAGAGCAAGCAGCTCTGACTCCTTCTTTGACAGCTCCTGCTTAAGCTGGTCAATCTGCGGAAACGTGAGACAGAAATTAATGTTTTGCCATCACGACATGCCAAAAGTGTCTGTGTGCGTGAGTGAAAAAAAAAACAACTCTTTGAACTGAACAGTGAGCGAGTCAGTACAGCTTTTGCACTATTTTCATCAACATGCTTTTCTCTCATTAAAAATGCATTTGGGACTGACTCCCCTGCATTCATCATATATTATACATCATCTCTATTCATGATTGATGAAAAGAGCTCTAAAAATAGAATAACAAAACTGGTCTGGTCGACTAATATGAGGAGCAGGATGTAAACACAGTGTCAAAGCTCCAGAGAGATATATGAGCCCAGGAGAGCGACTGAGACTTACACCTAAACATGATTTCAGGTGGTAGATAGGTGTAATGCAGGCTTCATAGTGTAGCAAATAGAGTGCACGCAGCAAAATACTGGAGCACAGGCAGAAACCTCAACTGTAAATACAGTTCAACCTAAATTCTGTCTTATGGTGCATTTTTCTCGAAAGGAATATACATAATAATGAGCTACATAATCTACATAATGAGCACAACAATTGTTTGTTAGTAGCAGAAAAATTTATCATCTTTTGAAATGCATCAACACAATGAAGCACTCTAAAATGCCACTGAATGCATTTGCAGATTTTGCCACTTTTGGTATCCTGGCCGCTGCACTCTTCTCAAAAAACTGCAGAGACTGTTCTGTCAGATAGTTGCCAACGAAACACTTTGCAGATGACACTAAATGCTAAAGCAGCTAATTTCCATGGCACATCAGCTTCATTCAGTATTCTGCTCACTACACAGGTTTAGCTATACCCTAAACAACTCAATCTGAGCTGGGTTAGTCTAGGTGCACAGCATTAGTCCCATGTGTGCATGCAGAGCGACGAAAGCATCTACCTTCGTCTTCATGAACTTAGAGTGGTTCTTGTAGACCTCCATCTGTTTGATCTCCTCTTCTCGGTCCTCTGTGTTCAGTAAGCCGTTCGCTTTCAGCATTTGGATCTCATCCTCCAGATCTCGAATGTTGCGCTCCAGTGAGGCAATTTTGGTGTCCTGCACACAAACATGCAGAGACACACCTCAAAATCCAGATTAGCATGTCCACAAGTTGCAAAGTGTACATAAACCTGAACTAGATAGAGGCAGAGTCCAAAAAATACAGAAAGAGGCTGACAGCAACAATACATTTACACAGGCTAAACGGACAGAGAGTGTAAGAAGGAAGAAAATCAATACAGAGATATAGTGAGATAAAGAGAGACTGGAAGAAGCTTTTTGGTGTGGCTAAGAGCAACTGCAGTATCTGTCGGTGAAATCAGAAGCTTTCTACCCAGCTCCTTGCAGCATCTCAGAGGATTAATCACCATTGGGAAATATTGAGCACACATGCAGCACGAAGAGATCAGCCAAGACCAGAGAGGATCATGCAGAGGTAAAGGAAGAAAAGTAGCTTTTGTCGTAGTTGCTTGCAGATCAATGCAGAATCCAGTCTCTGGACTGCGACTGTGAGTGCAGCTTTAGCTTCACGGCTTTTTAAATAAATAATACAACGTCTTTAAGATTAGCCATGGTCCATCTCCCTCTCCAGCAGAGCATAGAGCAACCTTGTTCTTTCCTGTCTTTGACTGTTTTTGTGTCTCTCCTTCCTTACTCCAAGTGGCTCTGAACTTATGAACTTGTGGCCGTTAGCAGGGTCAGTCTTAGCCTACTGCAGAGGAACATGGGTAACGTATCATAATGAGGAATGATAGGCTGCCAAAGATGGATCTGTGGGGTTAATGCATGAGCACTGTACATGTACATGCACTTCACCCTGCCGCTGCATTTCACCTCACCCTCCGTGTTACAAGACGAACATCAATGAACTAAGATCGCTGCAACAGATACAAGACACCGTACCTTAACAGGAGAGTGATTTTATTCCATCCACATGTGATCACTGGCACATCGACCTGATCAGTAAATCTTGCTCTTTATCTTTCTTTCCCTCTCTCTCTGTGCTTCTCTTTCTATCTATCTCCCTGCATACTAGTCTCTCACTGTCATAAACAACCACACCTGTTTCCATGGTAGCAGCAGGCAGGCTATATACTGTGCACTGTCTCTGGTGAGTGAGGAGGAGAGGGCGGGAGGGATGTAGGGGAGAAAGGGAGGGAGGATTATTCATGCTTCCATCAGCATCAACACACCACAAGAGAAGCAGGGAGAGAGGAGGAGAGGGGAGAGATGCAGGGGCTTCCTGCACAGCACAGGAGGAGGCGGGTCTTCCCTCGCTCTGTATGCAAATCATCAGGATCCCAGAGCAAAGATGTCACATGACCACACCAGCGGAGGCTGGGGCCTGCACACCGCCAATCCAGCCAAGTGAGAGGGGCTGTGTCAGCTCTGCGATGATGTCATGATTTATTTTGAGGAAGTGATGTCAGGCCTCTGCAGTGAGGCTGATGTGTGTTCAGCAGTACAGCGGTTCAGAAGCTGGATGGTCCTGATTTATCCACTGCCACATGCAGCTGTCATACAACAAGTCTTTCACACCAACAGAACTGATTATAATCACATCTACATTTGAATATTTGCATAATCTGGCTGCAGTTGTCTTAAAAGGGGAATATGGATGTATATAAAGTGAAATATGCAAAGCTAAAAGCAGTAAAATTAGATGGTAGTGGGTGGGGTCTTTAAAAATGCAGCCTAAAATGTTTCCTATTTATGCCAATTTCTAAATGACCTGTAACTCCAGCTCTACATGATAGAAGCCCAACACTCTCCAATATAAACTGCTGTATAAAGTTTTTAAAAAATCTGCAAATGAGGTACATTTTACTTGACTCTTGACTTCATAAAACTAGAACACTCCAGGCAGTGGAACATTTGATTAAAGGAACAGAAAAATATATTTAAAAATAAAACAAACTGTGCTCATTACAAGCAAAACACAGTTATATAAGATAGTCTTACCATTCTTAAATTGAGAAGTTTAATTTACATGACTGGCAACAATGAATATAACCTGATTTGGGATGAAGTCTGGAGGAGTTTTCCTATATTAGATATCTGCAGTTAATAAAGACTAGTAATGATCAGCAATAAACTATGTCAGATTATTTTGTATTGACAGGTCAAGCATATTACATTGTAGGAATGAAAAGGATTTAACTGAATAAATTCTAAATACATTTTGTGCCTTACATTCCCTCCTGGCTTATGTGTTATATATAATATTTGTCAATGTGTTCAATGTTATGTCACTTGTGGTTGTATATTGTATTTGTTTATAGTTTTGTTTAGTCTTTTTTTAAGTGTTGCTGTGTATAATGATCAAAATATGAATAAAAAAAATTAACCAGCGCTCTGATAAGATATTATACAAACCATTCTTTAAGCTTGTTAGATAAGTATTAGCTGGAATATATTATTATGCCACATTAGATGTTTTCTTTAAAACTGCTTTCAAAGAAATACATATTGTGACAAATTTCTCCCAAAAAATGTCCTGAAATTCCTTCTTTTTTGCAGTATACTTGCATATTCTAGCTATACTCATCTTAATCTGAATCTGAATGTGAATGTATGTGAATATGCAAAACTAAAAGCACCACAGGTTGATGGTGGTGGGTGTGATCTTTCTAAAAACATAGTCTAAAGTATTTCCTGTTTGTTCCACTATGTAAATGAGTCCTAACTTTTCCCACTGGCTTCAAAATGATACTAACAAAAAGATTACATTCATGTATTCATCTGCGTGATCCAGTGCTTTACTGAGGATTTCATTGCTATGCTTTGCCTTAATTATTCAAAGTTGCAATTTTGAGGCTTTTACCATCAGCCCTTGAAGCAGCCTCAGATTTAGTCACAAGCTCTTTTCTGATCCATTCATGAGTTCATTCTGTCCCACCTCAATTAATGCCTTATAACTCAGCCAGTGTTCATTCATTCAGCCTGCTCTATGCTCGCCACATCACGTCAGCTCCTTCTACATTGGCCTCGACAAACTTGTAAATCATCTCCTCCATTTCTCCGACCTCCTCCTGCATTAGCAAAATTGTTTTCTTTGTTCGTTCCGTGTTCATTTATGTTGTGAATCTTGGGCTCTGCTCGAGGGACCGTCTGTGTCATGCTTTGTCAGACATTTCTGGAGCATCACTTGAGCTGAGTCACCACCAACACAAATGCATGTCAGTCCATAATGAATGGTTAAATAAGACTTCTGCCTGAAATGGAAAAAGTCGAGATGTCATCTGCATATACCACACACTGTGACTCACAAGTGTGGTGTCTTTAAATCAAACTTTGATGAATAATTGAAATTACGATCTGCAGGATTTATTGATGTTCACTGAAAAACATGTATTGAAACAAGGCATGTGCAGATTATCTGTATTGCATAAGACTTAACTACTGACATTATATGAGGCAATGCTTCATATGAAACTGTTATGTCTCACTTTGGTGCTACTGCTGCTGTTCTGTGACCCACTTTAGTTGAAATGTTGAACAGTAATATTGATTCTTGTTGATGTTTACACAACTGCTATGTGAGTAGATACACACTGTGTGCATGTCTGTGAGTGAGAAGATTGAGTGAATGAGTTTACTACTGATTCAGCTGCTGAGGCTCACAATGACAACAACAGATGCAGTTAAACACACACCAGCAAAGGCTTCAGGTTACATATGCAGCAGTTAACACACAACAAGGCCTTTGTAGACCAGTACACATCAACAGAACACACATCTTTGGTATCTACTACAGACAGGCACTGCAACAGGAGAGTTTTCATGCAGTGACAGTGAGAGTTACAACCTCACTGATAAAAAGTCATGACACAAGCTGGATGTAAAATTAATTGTTATAGTAATACAATAATGCACTGTTGATTAGTCATATATTTTTATATATAATAAGGACATGATGGCGTGATGAATGACAACATGGGCGTATAGTCAAGCTGTGTATTCTAGGGCAAGTGTAAAGGTCTTACCTTCATCTCTATGATGGTCTGCAGGGCCTTGGTTTTGCTTGGATCCTGGTGCAGCTGATTTCTCCTGTGCAGTTCCTTACAGAAATGACAAAACATTAAAATGGGGTGTCAGTATACTATAGAGTATACTGCAAGAAGGATGAAACGGTCAGAAAGTAACCTCATAACCATATGTTTAACACCTGCTAAATTTTACATTTTCATGCACACTATGTGCTGAGCTGTACTGAGTTTACGCATGACATAATCAAGAAGTGAAATGAAATCAGTAACAGCTGAGACTTTGTGACACTCAGCATTGCCCTCTAGTGACAGTAAAATAAAAAGCACTCAGCTTAGGTCTAAGACAGTAATTTTCAGACTTTATCCTCAGTACTCGTCATGTTATTACATACCTCTCGTAGATGAATGTTCTCCTTCTCCTTTTGGTCCAGAATGACCTCCAGGTGACCGAGCTGGGCCTCAGCCTCTGCGATACGCCTGGCTCTCTCCTGTTCCTCCTCCTCAGACGCCCTGCCCGGCCCAGGGGGCAGCCCCTTACTCTGCAGCATCTCCAAAAGCTTCTTAATAGACTCATCTCTGGCACCCAGTGTCTGTTTCTGGGTCTCGATCCTCAGCTCCATCTCCTCCAGTGTCTTTCTCAGCAAGAAGAGCTCCTTGGCTTGTCGATCATGTTCAGCCTGCAGTCGACGGAAGTTCTCTTCCGTCAGTTCGATGGTGGTGAAGTGCTCTGCACCAGACCGGTTTCCACTCTCCTGCTGCAGCAGGTGGTTTAAGTCTCGCTGTGTACGCAGCTCATCCTGCAGAGCCTGGATGGTCATCTGGAGATGCTGATGAATTTCAGACAAATATTATTGAACATTTTCCTATAAATACATTAACACAATGCCAAGTTTTTCACAACATCTGACTTGGGGGTAACCACACATAAACATTTCTGAGCACACGGTTGGAGGAAAAATGCTACACAAGGGGAACATATTTGGATATCTTTAGAAGCTTTACTTTAACATCATGATGTAAAAATGGAATCTCTGGACAAAAAACATAATGTTGAGCAGAGTCATTTTCTATTAACTACAGAATATACAGTATATCCAAGCTGTCAGACTGATTAATTTATTTGTGTTCTGTGACGGGCTAATTTGCCTTTATTTGCTTGAGCTGAATTAATGAAGGTTGCTTATAGTTAATGGAGGTTATTAAAGGTAACTTGATTATAAAGCAGCAGATCAACCACGTGCTTTAGTGTAAGACAGAAGTCTTTGCTTTCTGACAGTCAGCCTAAGAGGTCAGGAAAAAATATGGAGTTCCAAACTAAAGACATATGGCCTAAAATAAAGTGGACATGTAATCTGCAAATGTACTAAGCATCACAGGAAAACTGTGTATGCAATTATTATTTAGATAATCCACATCTCACTAAATATGAATAGACAGATGGATCTTCTCTTTCACATTTCACTGTGTGCCAGGTTTGTGGCTGTACATCTGTGTGTATCAGTAATCAAATCAAATAAAAAGCCTACTACATATCTAATTGAGTGCAGTTGTATGGGAGCTTAAGGGGAACAATATTTAAGATCAAGTTTCTGTCATTGATTGATTCAGGTTTGCTCTTGTGTTTTGATTTGTTTCCCCAGTAGATGTCTCCACAGAGAAACCAAGATCAATCCATGTCCAGAAAATGACCCAGTCAGGATTTAGAGAGGAGGAAACAGATTTTCAAATCCACTTCACAGGCAGTCTGGGGTTGTAGGGATTGTGGAACTACAGGGAAATGGAGCACCAGACACATTTGGAGTGACTTAATTAAACAAACTAATCACTCTTCATAGTTTTACAGATGAAGATTGTTGGGTTGATTGGGTTCACAGAACAAGGGGGCAGGCTGAACTGCTGTAAATATTTCACTGGATTTATAGGAGAGGAGGTCGCCTGGTGCAAAGGGACTGCCAGGTGTCTGAAAATACACGTCACACTGAAGGCGACTCTATGTTGTGCACGCAACACGCGGTGCAAACATAGGGACAAACCTTTGTTCTCCTGGCATCCAGCAGCTGCA
This sequence comes from Apogon hyalosoma, assembly GCA_037367295.1. Taxonomy (NCBI): domain Eukaryota; kingdom Metazoa; phylum Chordata; class Actinopteri; order Kurtiformes; family Apogonidae; genus Apogon; species Apogon hyalosoma. The sequence continues at coordinate 21,462,455 of JAPQRP010000024.1, read as the reverse complement.
GAGCATGGGCAGAATGAACAGAAAATACAAATGTATGGTAAAACAGAGCGTCAGAGCATGAGGAAACAGAGATGGATGACCAACACAAACCAATGAGCATCTAATGAGAGCCACCCGTGAGTCAGTCCTGGTGCTGGTTTATCAGACCTCAGTCAGCACAACGTATTTTATTTACATTAAACCAGCAGATTAAATATTTTTAAGAGGGATGACCTTCCTGGAAAGAGATGAAAATGAGGTACAAAATGATATGACTTTATTGATAATAGAACAGATTTCAATTATTTTTCTTAGTATATGTATAAACATTAATAGAAGATGTGTGTGGCATAACTGTAAATAAAGTATTGTCATCAGGAAATAATGTGAAGTATTACTATTACTATGATTTAATTATAGAGCAGAACAAATGCACTGTAGATTGCCTTCAATTATAGTAGAAGTTTAAATAAAACAACTATGTATTTAAACATGCAACACAACATTAGAAAAAACCTTTATTATTTCATTGACATCACCTCCATTGAAACATTTGGAATCATTCAATGATGAAAATTTCTAAGGGTCATCTCTTGAGGCCTAGATGCTTCATTGAAAGTCCATTGATACATATGCTCAGCTTGTCCATATCCCAAATGTAAAACTAGATCATGAATTTTTTTCGTGTGAACAAAGAAATGTTCTATCAGAGAAATAAAAGGAAACCCTCAAAATGTCAAACTCTGCAGAGACATCTTTCTGAAAAGTCAAAGTAAAAAATCACAAAGAATGAACATTTAAAAACACCATTACTAACCAGTTCACGTCCATCAGCTTTACACCATGTAGGCCAGTGTGTCCCAACCACTATGCCGCAGCACATAAGTGTACCGTGAGAAATCATCCGGTGTGCTGTGGAAATTATCTAATTTCACCTGATTGGTATTGTAAGCGAGCAGTGTGATCTAGATACGTATGACTGCACACCAATGATCCACTCTACAACAACAGACTCCTGTTTCCCTTTGCAACATAAAAGTGAAAGTGAGCTGGCCCCAGTGTGGTGCGTTCTGTTGATAAAGCCCCACCGCCCCCAAAAAAAAGAGCTGTTGAGGAAGATTTGTGTGTGTCTTTCTACAATTCCTGCAAGAACATCAGCTTTGTGTTCCACTAAACAGGCCCAGGTGTCACACTGAGAAAGTACATTGAGACTAGATTCGCATTATATTTCAATAAATACACTTTCTGTGACATTTTTGTTTGGTGGTGTGCCTTGTGATTTTTCTAATTTAAAATATGTGCCGTTGGTCGAAGGTTGGGAAACACTGATGCAGGCTACATGTGAGTCATGTGCTCTTCCAACCATCAGGGGGCAGTATTTCTGTGAGCAGAGAGAGCTGCATAGTGTCGCCCTGATGCTGCTTTCTACAACAGTTTTGGTCACACTCTCTAATGTGAGTCAATGCCATTTGGTCCAGTAACACAAAACCACCCAACACACCTCAAATTCTCAATTTCACACTGAATGTCATTTTTTTCATTCCCATTCACATGCTGTCAGCTGCTCATATTCCTGCTTCCAGCTCACAAATACAACCTGCAGTTACACACACTGCCAAAAGCCAGCAAATATAACATTTTATAGACAAACAAATGATGTATGAGTCAAAATGTACTGAAATTAGATAGACTAGATTAGAGATTTTGCATAGCAAGCACATAAAGAGGATTTTCCATTTTGCATGTGGAATAATACTAAATACAGAACAATTTTTGTCATGTACAGAGAAAATGAATCATTATAGGGTATATTAAATCTAACAGTGAGCACAGTTAACCTATCATCATGAATAATGACTTACACAGAATAGCTTCCTGTGCAGATTAACTTGCTTGTGCCCTATTTGTACCACACGCTTTTAATACAACACAGGGAGAATATATGTTCTTTAAAACCAGTGGACAGACATTTTCCTCTCCTGTCCACGCTTGTCTTTCTTATCTCAGCTGACACTCGCTCCTCCTTTCCTAATCTGTACACTCTCTCTGCTGATCAATAACCTGCCGTCTCAGAACTAAACTACAGGAGGCAGTCCAGTGAATCCATTTGCATAATTGCACTGTGGTTTAAAATGACTATAAGGCTTTTCCTCTGGAGTCCACCCTCCCCTCAGCCACAGCAGAACTACACCAGTTCCTGTGAGTCAGTCATGACTCAGCGCATACTGGCGTTGTGGTCACTGTGCCTCACGAGAAAGACTCTTTTTTCGTTACATATCCTGAAAATGAGCTTTCAGAGGTTTCACAAAAGTCAAGGAGTGATGTTGAGCTGCAGTGTTCCACGCTCTAACTGACACCTGGAGCACCCAGGGGTAACTGGCTGTCATAAATCCTTTTGTGCAGAAACACAATCCCTCTGAGCCACAATAGACAAGTAGCTCTTTTTTCCCTCCAAAATCCGCCTCACAGTGCAAAAGCTACAGTAAATCTGCAACATGCACACATATGCGTTAATCTGCACCACTAGTTTTTAGCCCTGCATGGCTCTTAATACTTTGCTGCTCAGTCTGCCTGTCAATAGCTCAGTCTATTCACTACTTCCGTCTTTAAGATGGATCGCCAAACAATCTGGTACAAGATGTCTCAGGGGATGAATCTTTAAAATAAAGGAATAAATGTGTCAGCAACTGACTGTATTTGATTGAAATCTAGTGGACATTCGTATCTTCTCAGATTTGTTATTACTCTGGTGACCACTGGTGACTATTATGACTATTTAACACACAAATATCAATACAATTACAATAGAAGTAAAAGAAACGCCAAAAAGTCACTGTCTTTAGTTAAAACGAGGCAGATTTCAAGACAACATTAAATTAACAAATAATGTCTGCGTTATGCGTATGTTAAATGTATGGTCATGGCCAAAAGTTTATGGAATGGCACAAAATGAATTGTTTGCTAAAATGTGATTTATTTGTCAATCAAATCTTTGAAACCTATGTAATTCTTCTGTTTTTCAAAGTACCTCAGAAACACATGGAAATAATAATAAAAAAAAATGTAGGCAAGAAATTTTGTAGAGAAAAAAACAAACAACAAAACATGTCATTCCCAAAATGTTTGGTCCTGACTGTAGTAATGTTTTCATAAACCCAGCAATACACACACACACACACACACACACACACACACACACACACGCACGCACACCCACACACACACACACACACACACACACGCACACGCGCACACACACACACACACACATACACAGAGCCATGTTTCTATTTTAGTTCTAATTCCTCACTCAATACTACAGCGTGCAACTACCTACTAACACGCCTATTACCTAATCTCCTTATTGGAATTACTTTTGCTAATTGCACTAATTTCACATTATCACAATAATTATCAGTCATCTTCATTAATTAATAGAGATATAGTTTTTCATCACAATGTCCTGATTATTCCCACAATCTGAGATTTGACACTAAATTTCCTTTCTAAGGATAAATAAAATTAAAGTTCTCTTTTAATAACTTCATCTCATTGTACATTCGTTACTTTATATTGGTTCCTGTCATTAGCAGCCATTTCTTTGAATATTTCAGACACAGGCTTAGTATTTCTACACTATTTATGTGAAATCTGCACAGTTTTATTTTGAAAAATTTAAATGCATTTTTTTCTTTTTTTTTTTTTTTTTTGCCAGTGTTCAATACCAAATCTCCTCTGCATTTAATGCCTTGTATGTATAGATCAAAATCCGTGTAGTTGGGCGATATGGCCAAAAATTAAATTTTGATTTTCTTTCAATGATATTGGCAATTTTAATCAATTGTTTTCCAGCTACAAGAACTGAAGAAAGCATGTGACTGAAAAATGTCACTATAACTACGTGTCATATCTGACCGGAGAAACATATTCACAATTCAAATGTTACAAGTTACTATTTATATGAAATATCTACAAAACTATTAGTGGTTTTCCAAATACAGTGCCATATTTGACCAGGAGGCAGAAGCAGCTATATGTGTGTTATACTGTACTGCATATGTGAGCATGAGTGTGTGGGTGAGTGGGTGTTTGTATCTGACAGATGGACAGTTCCAAAGCGCTGAGTCAGAGCAGCCTACCACTCACTACATATCTAATCTCTGTGTTCTATGTCATGAGGGCTGACAATATACAATTACAATCCCAGCTGGCAGACCTGTTTTTTTATTTGTTTCCACTCAGCTCAAAGAAAGTTGGAGAGCAGCTGAAATATGAGAAAATTGGGATATTTCTGTTAAAGTAACTGTTCACCCACTGAGCAGAAGGTCGTTTGTAATAACTTTTATTTATATGACTTGACATAAGCTGAAGAATAAATGGCACATCTGGGCAGATATTGAGAGTTCTCTTTAAGTAACATCATGGCAAACTCCATCATTATCCAGTTTAATAAAGCAGAGACCAGATCCTATTTTTAGGTTTCCCTTAATTTACAGTGGCAGAGTCACAGTGAATATGCTACACACATTTACACATGAATTTAACACTCTCTGCTCTCATAGATCACAGTGTTTAAGGAGGAATAAGAGGGAGCAAAAGTAAAGCATTAGAAATGTAACTGAAAAAAAGATAGTATATGCATTTACTGGATTGATAGTGGTATCTTAAGTTATATAATATGACTTTAGAGGGACAAAACAGGCTGCAAGGGCAACCACTACATCTGTTATATGCGTAGTGTGAATTACACAGTTCAGATTTACTCTGACTAATTTGTATTAAATGTTTCATTTCACACTACGATACATAGTCAATGAGTAATGATCCAGTGACACTGTATAATTTCATAGTGATTTTTCATGAAGATCAGACACTCCAATGCACCAGCAGATGCGATTAATAGAGCATTTAGGTAAGTACGGAGCAGGGTCTACTGCAAATGTAACAAATTAATGCATTTTACATCACAAAGCAGTTCTCACCTGACCTGAGAAGTCAATTCTAAAACATTTCCATAATCACTAGGTTCATAAAAGCATGTGTTTCCAATGCTCAGGTGCTTAGGAACAAAGAAACACAGAAATAAATTTTAGATCCATAGATTTTATGGAAAAGTCAAATATTACTTAATAGTATGGCTTTGACACAAATTAGGTACTTTCTGTTCTTCAGTGACATTTGTTAGTGTTAGGCACTTTACTTGAAATGTAATAGGCCACAGATTACTATTTACCAAGCTAAAAATGCAACACATCATCTAAGCTTTCCATCCAATTTGAAAAAAAGTTGGAATTTTGTGAAAAATACAAATAACAAAAAATATTGCAATGATTTGAAAGTTCTATAAACCCATATTTTATTAACAATAAGAAACAGACAACATGCAACAACAATGTTTAAATGAATAATGATACTAACAGTACTAATACTACTAATAATAACAATATTACTACAATTATTACTACTAGTAGTAGCAATGGCAGTGGTAATAGTAGTTGTAGTACTACTACTACTACTACCACTAAGAAAGAAAGAAAGAAAGAAAGAAAGAAAGAAAACATAATTATACATACATACATACATTGAGGTTGTAATATAACTTGATAAATTTGATTATTTTTATAGCCAATTTTTTATACTAAGAAATAAAATCACAGTGCAACAACGTTACAGCTTTGCTTCTAATTTCAGAAAGCAAATATTGTTAAATTTGCAGCACTGAAACATGGCCAACTGCCTGGTCAACTGTTATTCTACATATGAGCTTTTGCTGAAAAATCAATAACTTCTTTCACGTTTAATTACATACACAACCCCTAAAAATTGTGCCAGAATTGTCACAGCTAGACTTCAGGAAGTCAGAGTGCCTCACATGGTATGGCCAGCAATGTCCCCTGACCTGAACCCCATAGAGCAGGTCTGGGACCAGCTGAAGCAGTGACTGGATGCTCGTACCCCACCCCCACGTGACCTGGCAGAACTGCGTGTAGCACTTGTGGAGGAGTGAAACGCATTGCCTCAGAACAACATCATGAGGCTGGTGAGGAGCATGAGACATCGCTGTTAAGCTGTCACTGGGCAAATGATGGAAACACCCGCTACTGACTTTGTCAATTTTGGTTATTTGGGGCTATCGTTGTTATTGTCTAAATTGTTGGGGTATTAAATTTTGAACTAATGAAAATAGTGTTTCTTCTCATTCATTAATAGTAATATCAAAGGGAACTATTACTTATTTCATTAAAATTCAGACCAAATAGGAAAAGCTCTCATGTAAATAACAACATCCCTAACTTATTGTGAGTAGTGTATTTCCTTTTTTTTTTTTTCTTTGACAATTAACCTTGCTAAACCTAAAACTGATTAAATGAAACAACAAGAGATCACTGCCCCCACAAGCTTGTACTGAAGGCACTAAGTATGATGAGTCAGTCTGGACTCATCAGACCACATGACCTTTATCCATTGAAGTACAGTTCAATCTTTATGCTCTCTATCAAACTGATGGATGTTTAAGAAATGAGAAGCTACTCACTGCAATAATTAATGATGTTATCCTTTAAGCTACACATTATTTTATTCTAATAACTACTTGATTTGGAAATGTTGGCCCTGTTGGTACTGCTCAAACCAAATATAAATCTGTGTGAACTTCTAAAGAAAACGACACCAGTGGACTGTGGCAGAGCTTATCCCCGTTGCTTTGCTCTTCCATCTGTTAGGCTCTTCCGTTAGGCTTTTTCTGTGTAAATGTTTCCCTGCTCTTTTGCATTTCATCTCATCTTGTTGAGATAAAATGAAGAAGACTCATCTTTTTTTATTTTTTTTTTTTAGCACTTTCCCGTTGTGTGGATGAGGCAGCAGCCATCTTATGAGCTCATCCTGCAGGTGGTTGCCACAGGAAGGATCCGTGGGCTCTTTGAGAAAATGACTGTTCACATGATACTTCCTGTGCCAACATGAGCTCACAATGTCATGACATAACTGAAAACATCAATACCTTTACTCTTCATGCACTAATGACTGTAAAGCCTATTTGCTAGCACCTAAACACAACTAAATGTCAGCTGAACACTGAAGACTAAACCTCTACACAAACATTAGCAGTTTGCACAACTACATAATTAAATCATGTAGTAAACACATGTTCAGGTAATGCATGTCCATGTGTACAGATACAAGCACAATATGCTCCAAACTAAGCACAGCAGCTATCAAATTACTGTTTACCTCACACAACACACCCAACCCCCCACACAGTCCCATCCAGTTCACATGTGCACCCCTTTTATTGCTCAGAGATGTGGAACAATCGCCAGCTTACAGTAAAGACTGAAAAAAAAGGGCATGTCTGGGGCTCTTCATCCATGCGCAGACAGAGTAGTGTGATATGGGAAGCTCAGCCTCCATTTTGGGGATTGCGTTGATGAGGGCTGACTGGGTGGCTGAGCAGCTTTGGTCATGACTCAGTCAGATATGGTACGCTCTAGCTCACACACTTGCCTCCAGCAGCTCTTGTCCAGCTTCAACATGACAAAATATTCTGCCCAATTCACGTCAAATGTCTGGCATTTTAACAGCCTGAGCCAAATGCAACGCATATTTAATACACTTCTCTTAAAACAGTCCTGGGCTAATCATTACCTCCAGTCATGACCATCAAGTTGTGATAAAAGCTCTGTAGGCTTTTGTTGGTATTTCACCACGTCTAGGCAATTCAAAACATATGAAGAACATATTAAAAAAAAAAGAACCACAGACCCTCAGATCTTGTTTTTCACAAAACAACAACAACAACAAAAGTCAGCATGGCATTTGTTCAAGCTAATAGAGGCCTGAGGCACCTGGTGCAATTGCAAAGTCTACAACAAGACAGATATAATGATTGGCCTGAATTTACTCCATTATTAATGAGGCAATTTACTCTCCCGTCAGCCTCTCAACAAGCCCAATGGGTGTGACCAAATCATCTCACCATTAACTATACACTTATGTAAGGATGCCTCATAGCCCAGAAATCAAGATTGAAAAGCCCAGTAGCATGCCACATCTGTCTTTTATTAGCCGACATACTTCATTAATGAATCCCTCCACTATGGATATAAATATCATTCAGTGCAGAGTCAGAGCCAACACTGATGGACAAGGCCGAGTATAAAAAGAGATCTTGCCTTGTATGGAACACAAAGGCATGAAAGCCCGCACTGTAACGCTTTCATATTCTGCTGAACACATTCAGCTCCTACTGTATCAAGCCAGGCTAAAAATACATACAAAGATTCACGCTGAGTATTAAATAGCACTGAACTTAAAGAATAAGCGAAATGATGAATGGCTCAGGCCCTGTCAGTGGCACTGCTGCTTTAGCTTGAACAGGCACATTCTCTTCCTAGACACTGTCTCTATACATTTCCTGGAATCATAAATATATGAAAGAGTAAAAGTCCCTCTGGCTCTCCTCTAGGGATTGCCAGCAGGTAAAACCATCTGACTGTGTGTCTAAAAGTTTGACATGTTTCCTTTTAGCTACATGGCTGTGCTCCAGGGACAAGCTGGCAAAATGCACCTCAATCAAACTCCAGGGGGACCAGGTACACCACTGACTATTTGTATAAAAAGAAGTTGATAATACAGACAAACACAGGCGGACATCCATGCAGACAGTCTCGTGTGAGGGGTCACACTAATGTACTGTGTATGACCTTGAAGGTCGATGTGACGGCGTCTGTAGCTTTGAGTAATGAGCGACCCACTGGCTACTCAGCATTGGACAACATCACTCAACTAGACAGACAGAAATGCAGACAGGCTGGGACAAAGACCAAAACCAGCTGGCAAAATTCAGCCTTCATGCTGCTGGGGCGATCGCGTAATTTGCTGCATCATGCCACAGTCTGTCTTAAAAACAGGGGAAAAAAACACTCTAGAGCTCAGTTTACCCAGTCAAGCAATACGCTGACCTATTCCACAGTGCACCTCAGTGTGTTGTGCCCTTTTCTTTTTGCTACTGAAATATCAAACTAAACCCTGTAAATATCATACTGTATTAAAATGTGTGCTCTGCATTTCAGGTAGCCATTTCTGTCCAATTAAAAGTATGCAAAATTGTTTTCAGTGAGCATGTTTTGAAAGAATAATTAGTATTTTCTAGTCTTAGTATATCTGTTGGCAGCATTAGCACATGCTAACAAAAATGATTATATGTACTGATTACCATATATTCCTGCTATTAAAGAAAAAACAAAGTGATGATAATATGAGACTGAAGACAGTGAAGGCCAAATGAATAGAGGTGGACAGGGAGAGATGATCAAAGTCAGAGTAAGTCAAGGAAAGATTGTGAAAAGAGAGAGACACTTACTGAGCGAGACAAACACAGAGTGTTTAAGTGCCCTTGACATTTGTCTCTGGGCCTTGTGCCTACTCTTGTCAGTAACTGATTTAACTGGGCCAAGACTACACCCCCACATTGTGAAGCAAGCGAAGAAAAAAAAAAAAACAACACTTCTGACATCTCAAATACTCTAGGGGCCAATCCCATAATAACCTTTGAAAGTAAATAACAATCAAGCCAGATTGTGCATAGAAGCTAAAATGTGTTTAAACCTGATGGCAAAGTCATTATCCATTTCACTAACTGACTAAAAATATGTTTACATGGCTTAAAGGGTAGAGCACAAGATGGTTTCATAAAACACATGTTGTGTATATGTGGCATAAATTACATTTGAGATTAAAGAAAATAGACCAGTACATTAGCTCAAAAGCTAAAATATCACAAACTGGATTATACGGTTTCGTGTTCCCTTTAGCTCTCTGACATTGATTCTGAGTGCCACAAGAGAGGATGTGTGTGTTAAATATTGATGCACACAGAGAACTCTTTCCAGAAAGGTTTCCACATATACTTAAAAACATGACTGACTGTAATATTTCTCCGTATTGTTGGACTGATGATGACTGTGATCAATTGCAGAAAAATTAATGGTGAAAGACACAAATCCAGAAAGACAATACTTAAAGAAATAGAAAGTCAGGCTAGCAGCTGAAATGCACTGCAGTAATGAGTGAGTTCTGACAGCTGAACGAGCCGGTCTCACCTGATTCTCCTCATGAGTGACTCTCATCTGCTCCTTAAGGATTGATGTGCGTGCCGCCTCTTCTTTCCGCATTATCCGCTCCTTCTTCAGTTCAGGACTCCAGAAACTCTTAATGCTGTTGGTGGAAGAGCCCAACTTGCTGTCCTTCAGGTCAAGCTCCCTGCGCAGCATCTCATTCTCCCTCTGCATCTCCCTGAGCTGGGCCTGCATCTCCAGCAGCTCCCCCCCACTGCCCCGCACCGCCTGCCTCAGCAGGGCAGAGGGCACCCCCTGGTGGTGGTGGGGGTGCAGCATGGAGAGGGAGCCCAGGTCACTGTAAGACAGAAGGTCAGCATGGGGCAGCCCCACTGAAGCAATGTTAGGACTGCTGCCCATGGCTGTGACGCGGCCCCCGTACATGGCCCGACTGGTGGCGCGACCCAGAGTCATAGTGCCTTTTGGGTAGGTGGCAGTGGAGCCCACGCCCTCGTGGTCACTCAGGTACATGGGTCCTGAAGTAGCATAGGCAGCGTTGAGGGACTGGATGTTCTCCATGGAGAGCGTCTTGCCCCCCGCACCACCCCCGCCCCCACTGTTGGCCCTCCGATGGCCCAGTCTGGGGGACCTTGGCAGGCGCGGGGACCGTGCGGGGCTGCTCTCTATATGGCCTACAGCTCTGGCACTGCCGTACATGTCCTGTGAATCGGCTGTGTAGCCACCAGAGGGTCCTTAACAGGGGCACGCCAAAATGAGACTGCTCTGACTCTTTGAACCACACATGGGTGACTTATTTCATGCCTTAATAGGTGGAGCACATCAAAGTCAGATCTGAGGAAACAGGAAAGAGGCGCCTGTTAGAGGAACAACAGTTGTGTCACATGAAAGACAGAGGAAAACACCCTAGAAATACACACACATGAAAGAAGACACAGTCCAATCTGGAGCACAGACCCACAAAAACATGTTTTTAACTTTAACAGTGTAGGTGTGAATATCTGCAGTGTACTGTCAAAAGGTCCTACAGGAATTCAAAGCATTATCCTGTATTTTCTACTGGTCAACATTTATCTCAATCCCATTAATGCAGCTGATAAAATCTGAGAAAACAGTGCAGATTTATGACCATGCAGTCTATCAGTGAAATAATACCCTAATTAATATGTGATACCCGATTAAAACAGTGAAAAGAAAGATACTGTGAAAGATTAACTGTGCAATAGTTGAATTTATGGAATATTAGTAATTTTTAAAAACATATAGCCTGGGGTTTAATCATTTCAGTTCTCTTTTTACATTAGTGGTTATTAGTGTTTTTTTTTTAAAGGGAACAGATTCTTTACATGCTCTAATGATCTGCAGACCTTGTTAATTATGTGAACATGATCATTCCCTAGACGATGAGCTTTTCTCATTTTTCCTACCAAGTACACAATGATGGCTGCAAAGAGGCTTTTTAAGTGTTCATAAGTTAAAAAAAAAAAAAACATATCCCACAGACAGAAAAAAAACCCACTGTGCATTGTTACAGTAAAGAGAGAAAGGTCTCCAGAAGACAACTAAATGCACCTTTGTTTACAAGTGTTAAAAGAAATTTAACCAAATGCAATAAAAATCTAATATGACAAACAGTTAACATAATCAGGCCTATGGCAGATGGCCTAAAGGAATCTTCTGCTGCAGTAAACTGTCTCATAAACATATAAAATGCACAAATAAAACAGACCTGGGACTGATGATTTTATACAAATTGGTGCTAGACTAAGTATGTTTAGCTTTGGCCTCATATACACTCTATGCAATATATTTTAACAAAATACCATTCTCTTCCAAAAAGTCACACTAGTTTAAAGGACATAAATAAAATAGACATTTTTAGAGACTATCACTAAGCCACATTTTTAATTAAAAGCTTAAAAATAAAATACTACTATTTTTAATTAAATGAACTGCAGATCTTCCTAGATGACAAAGAAATGAGAATAGGGGTTTAATCTTTAATGGTGTAATAATGGCTCTGCCCCCTCATGTAACCCCGAGCTTCAGTATATAACAAGATAAATCGCAATCTATGATATATTTAAGTATCACTGACTGGAAGAGCCATCACTGTAGATATTTTTAGGTATAATAGATTATGACTGTAACGCTGGAGAAAAAGGAACTGATGATGGTTGTTAATGCCACAGGTTGTCACGCCTTTAATGCTATTCGACTGCCATTTTTGGACAAAAAAACTGTGTCCTCAGTCAAAGTGAACCATTTTTTTTCTCCTTTGGTGACACTTGCTGCTCCAGCCCAGTTTCCATGGTGACTGTGTCTGGGTTTACAGAGATAAAGCGCCTAAGTCAGAAGCATAAGTTTCCAAAAGGTGAGGGGAAAATGTGGTCAAATCTCAGTAGTGTGTGTGTCGCAGTGGCCATGTGAAATCCTCCAGGCTTTATTTGAGATATCTCTGCAAACAGTTTCTAACTTCATGCATTTTCCCCTTCAGACAGACACATGAAATTACAATTCATGGCACAAAGAACTATGTGACAACAGTTCTCCTTGATGCATGAGATTCAGTGAGATTTTGGTTGACAGAAACCCTCAGCTAAACTTACGGAGCATCATCTGTGAAGAAACACTCGACTGGGGGCAATCACTCAGCCAGCACGGGAGGTCATGAAGGACACTATCACCTCTGTTAGGTCTATTAAGTAACAGGTGTCTGGAAATGGGATGTGAGTGTACAAATGTAAAATGGAAGAACAAATCAACCTGGATTGAACTGGACATGTTTTGACTTTGGGAGACAGTGACAGCTTCAATTCAAGTGTTAAATATACAAACATGTTCAGCAGAAACAAATGCTGCTACTATTGTCATCAGTGGTCAGCTTTGCAGAACAGCTCTGTGAAGTCTGGTCAGAAAAAAATAACATTCACTGGACCGAAAAAAGTACAGGACTCCATCAGTGCATTGATTTTGGTGGCTGTTTGCACCTTTTCTGTTAGAATTTACACCTATTCATTTTTGGGGCTATATTGTAGTAATGTAGAAAGGCAATGTCAAGGAAAATATCCTGGGAAACATCTGAGTCACTGTTTGTAAAAGTCTCTAGTGATAAAAGTTCTTTCTTACAATTTTTTTCTTGCTGTTGTCAGAAGTTGTCATGGTTTTGTAGATGTTTCTCACATCCCCACTCACTGACGCAACAGTGATTCATGCAGCGACTGTGGACACTACCTCGTCACATTATATTATATTGCCTTGAAAACATATTTAGAAAATCACATTCAAAAGCCTCATATTAAAGCTGACACATGTTAACAAGTGTATCCAGTTATAACTGTGATCCAAATGTAATGCACAGAAAAACACATCTAATTTGACATTAGGAAAAGTTATAAAAATAATAGAAAACTGTGCCAAGCATGGGTGTGAAACTGAAATTTCTTACTTTTTGTATTCTTATTCTTTTTCCTTACTAATGAAGGCATGTGTAGCAGGAATATATGTTGAGGAGCCCTACAGACAGTCTTAAAATCAATAAATATTAATCAGAACCACTAAACTGCTTCATAATGTAGGGCTACTGAATTGAATAGTAAGGTTTTTCTGTTATTCTGTCCACACAGTGACACACCATCCTACCACATGGATGCCCCACATTCACATCTGACAGACTCAATGCCTTGGAACAACTGCTGCCTACTGAATTAGTTTGATAAAAGAAGTGAGAAGCAGAGGCAAATAGGAAATGAGTTATCATCGATGCCATGACAGATGCAATCCTATTGTACATTAATTTAGGTGTAATAACAGAGAGCCAAACATTGCTCATATCGGGTTCATTTTCTGCAAACCCTGCTATACTGTATAAAGCAAATTTCTAATTCACAACAGATTCACCATTGCATCAGCCAGATCTCAAAGCACTTTGCTTGGGGTGTATGGGGCAGAGGGAAATGACCAAACTGCAATAAGAGAGTATCATATTATAGCAGAAAAAGTGATAATGTTGGAGTAGCACAAAGGATGCCAGCTGACAAGGCCAGCTGTAAGCCTCCACCCCTCCCCCACTATAGAGTTAACTTTACAAGAAAGCCATCAAAAGGAGGAATATATTGAAATGAAGTTGTGGCTTTTAATACATAATATTCATGTTAAAATTATTTTACCCGTTTTTAAGACATTCATATACTAGTGTCTCTCATAGTTTTAAGCCACTGAGTCAGATATTGAGTTTGTTTTGCAGATATTTGCAACTGCACTCCCTCTTTCCCCTTTGATTAGATCTCATCAAGCAATTACAGTAACCTGTCCAAGTTAAACCCTGATCCCTTTCCAAAAGATGCCACTATGGGCCAATAAAGAAATAATCACTGGCAGTTCTGAAGGCAGTAGTGCGGAAACGGAGGAGAGGATACAGATGTTCTGAAGCAGAGATTTTCCAGAGGCGGTGCTGAGTATATCTATGAGGTCAGCGAGATGTTTTCTCTGAGCCGCCGTGACATTTTGCAAACCAGCATGCAGGCATTTTGCTCCTATACTCTAATAAAACTGTCGTGACTGAAACTATTAGTTCACTGCACCTTGTAGAAATAAAACCAGGAGATCCGGCTGGGAGAGGGCGCTTTGGAGGTTAGGGCGCATGTCTAATTGGAGAAAATGAGAGCATTTTATCTATAAATAACCTTTTGATAATGGAACAATTTCACATTTAAAGACATATCAAACCGGTAAGTGCGGTGCAGGCAGAGCCACTTGAACAAGTGCAACACATGCAGCCTCCTCATCACGTATTCTACTACAGAGCCCTGACGCCTACAGGCTTTTACTGACTTCAATGGTTGGTAGATTGTGTAGAAACATAAATGTAGGCCTAGATGTCAATGTGCTACTTACTCCACATGACCTGCTCATCTGAACGGAATTTCTAGCACAGTCCTTATGTGTAAATCTCAAGTCTTTAAAAATAAACGCCTACAATTATTCAACAAAGATGCTCCAGTGGATCAGGCTAAGATGCAGGACTCCATTAAACCTGGGTTTAAATGTGTGCTGTGTTCATGTCTGCTGTCAGATGTGTAGGTTGAAACAGATTTGATGCAGCATAGGAAGCAGGGCCATGCAATTGACAGCTCATTGGGCCTACATTTTCGACGGCTGAGCGTGGTGTGCGTCGGGCACCTGAATACCTACACCAATGGAATATTAGTCTTAGCCACCGTGGGGAAGCAGACTGAAACCTTTATTTTGAAATACGGTGCTGCTCTATCGTTTCAACGCGGCTTTAAAATGCAAATTCTCAGATATCAAGTGAGCACTGACTGGCTGTGTCTATGCAACCAACGACCACGGAACGAGAAGGGTTGTTTAAACGCACACAGCCTGGGATTTTCCGCCAAGTCGGTCACAATACGCAAGAGAAAAACGCAAGGACACTACAGGATTATAAGGGCTATCGGTTCACTGAGAAGATCCGGACAGACACGGCGAAAAAAAGACAGGAAATATACCTTTATCGATGATAATTCCTCTCCTTCGCCGCTCTAGACGGCATCTTGTCGCCTCCATTCACCCCAGCAGCCTCTCTCAGCATCCTGCGCTGTCATTGGGCAGCGGACGCGCTCTCTCTCCTCCTCTCCACACCAGGGAGCAGCATCACCACTACTGCAAGTGGCATCTGGCAGGAGGGGATGGGCGGATGGGATGCGGTGAGCTGCCTCCACTGTATTTCACATCTTGAACGGAAATCAATGACCGTGTCCACTCTTATTAGCTGATTTTTTTCTGATTTATTTTATTTGAGCTTTCACCTTTTAAATTACACCTCCACACGTCACAGGACCGCCATCCGCATCCAAGTTTCGCAGGTGCCCGGAAATATTGGATTCGGCTCTGGTGTGTGTACAGTACATAGGAATAACTTGGAAAAATAAGCAGAGTTGCATCAGTCGTGAAACCTGTGGGCGCATTGAGATATTTTTGCCCCAAAATTAGTCTGACAGGCACTCTGTCCTCCCACGCTGTTAACCACCCCCTGTCGAGCCAAGCCCAGGCTGTCTGCATGTTAAAGATGGCTAATGTTAGGGTTATCGCTACGGAGAGGCCTGAGGTCTGTTAATCCCACTGGAGGAGGGATTTGCAAGTGCTGCCTCTCAGGCTGAGCTCTGGGCAACAGTCACTCAATTTCATCACTCCTGTGATTTCTTGCTCCTTTACTCTGACTCAGTTTGGTTTAATTCTTACTGGCTGGGCAAAGAAACAAATCTAGAGAAGTCTGCTCAAAGACTTAAAAGAGCACATAAGTGGATCCAGTTTGCAGGGGTACAGTCACTCAGGAATGATCAGAGGATTAAAAAAACCTATTATTTGATATGTTACAAAAGATTGGACTCTGTTTTCCCATAAGATATAGTCTTTTTTTTTTTTTTTTAAATTCATGTCTAGGTAGTCTGTCATTTTACATCAAGAATGTTACACCCAATAAAGCATTTACATACCATTCTGCTGGGTTTTTTTTCTAAATCAGTGAACAATATTCAGGCTCCGAGCATTATGAATGTAACTTGCTCGAGGCTGACCGGAGATCCTGGGAGAAGCACTGTCAGAAGAACTTGTGTTACAGCCTGAATCAATCTAAACTCATAACATCACACATCATGACTTCACCATGAGGTGAATATGTCCTTCAGAAGTGTTCAAACTGACATCCCTGCAGGTTTTCCCAAAACAGAACAATGTCCCCCTCACTCCCGTCTGCCTTGGGGCCTCCTGGAATTAAGGGGACTTTCACCATTTTGCATTGTAAACACTGATGCTAAGTGTGCTTGACAGGGCCCAAAGGAGAAGCATCAGCATTTCTGTATCCTGAACACAAACACACAAACACACAGACTATTGTCGTTGTCTTTCTACTCACTTAGCCTCTTTCTTTCCTATATGTATCTATACAATATATTGGAAACAGAACGGAGAGAAGGGGACTAGTGTGGGACCACTGTGCTCCAGTTCACATTATGTTTGCATTATGAGATCTCAGTAACAGGTTGAGTGCTCGCTGGTATGATTTGCTGGTCCCTCGCAGGGCATCAGAGGCCATGCAGTGGCTTGGCTTGTGTTTCTTCACACAATTTGACCTACAATATGTTCATATGAATGGGGTTAGTGCTGAAGTAGAGCCAAACCTTTCTTTTCTGTCTCCTTTTTAAGATATCAGTGTTTGATGAATGCAAATACACTGAAACATGTGATACAGAAGTGTCGTTTTTTTAAAATGTATTAATTTTTTATAGATCTAACTTGACAATGCCATGACAATAGAGGTATTTTAACATTTTTTAAGAGAGAGTGGCTTGGGGTTGTTGTTTCTTGAGTACACGTACATTCCAATCCAAAGAGAACCTCAAACTAAACACTGTTTTTGAGTCCAAGAAGCACTCCTTTTCCAACATTTTTACTACCTGAATGTAAATAATACTTTAGATTATAAGACGTTGTGGGGTGGGTGTTGGGCGCATGTGTGTATGTAGACATTATGTATATGTTATGCATGAAATTTACCCCCCCCCCTTCTTTTTTAATTTATGTATGTGAAACTAAGTACACCTGATTTTGCATTTTTTGTACTTTTTCCTGTCTGTTTTGTTTAATTAGATAACTAAAGGAAAAAATATCTAAATTGCAAATAAGGGTGAATACAATTAACATTGTGTGATTGCATTAATTAATATTTTTTTGCACTTTCATTTCATTTATCAAGATCCCCATTAGCAACTGAAACATCAGTTGCCATTCTTTCTGGGGTCTCTGCATTACATTGCAATTTTAATTACTTACCTTAATCTTACGCCATTCACACCCACAAACACCCACAAACGATATAATTTGCAATATAATTATACACACACACACACACACACACACACATGCACACGCACGCACACACACA
>JAPQRP010000024.1:21416223-21444358 GCA_037367295.1 Apogon hyalosoma | reverse complement strand
TATTAATATTATTGTATTATAATAATGATAAAGCAATATAATTCTATATCTTCACAAGTCTATATTACAAGTCTTGATCATCACACATTTAACACATATGCACACACATACACACACACATGAATCTGCACCACTAATAGAATTAAATTACACACAAATCATTATGTACATACACAGAGCACATATGAAAGCTCACATAAAATACCAGGTTTTATGGGTAGTTTTTAGATACTGATATTTTCTGAGGTGACACAGCAATGGCTTACAAATAAACCATTAGAAAGCATAAAGGCCTGGAAGGGGTTGTTTCATTATTAAAGGGTTGAGTATTGATTATTCAGTCTTCGTCTCAGAAGCAAGCAGATTGATGCTGTGAGTGACAGGTGAGGGAGGAGAACCTGAGCAGCCAGTTTTCCTTCAGTCCCATTCATTCGTCATTTACCTCAGCCGCTTGATGGATCTCGACATATTTAGGGCTGAATGAGTTGTGGGTCTGCTCTCTGCTGGCCTCTTGTGGTGTGGTTTGTGCACACCTATCAAAATCATGCTGATCCTCAAACACTTCTGAGAATTGATTTTACTTTTCTGGTTTCTCATGTCTTTGATAGAAACAGGAATTAATTGTTTGTGAAAAACCACAGATCTGTAGCTCATAATGAATCATCCTTCTCAGAAAAGTAACCAGTTCTGGAAATGCATGAGCGCAGACTGGATGTGACAGTGACAGAATAATTGATTTGCTGGATTAGTGGTCCTCGCTTCTCATCTTCTCCTGGTTTCTTCCACTAACCCCTCAACATGTCACAGTTCCCGTCACTTGAGGATGAGTCACAAAATCACATTTTCCTCTGAGGTCATCACTAATGGAAATAACAAGTTAATCCTCAACATCTGAGGCTCACCGTCATGGCTTTCAGGAAATAGATGAATGTAAGAATTTAAAAACCCAATTAGAGGTTAATGTCTTACGTCTGTGCCCCTAATGAGAAGACATCTAGGTCAAGTGACCTTTAACTGAAGGTAATGATAATACACTATTAAACCGAGGACAATAACAATAGACCACTAATCAGCATTCTGCAGACAAACATTCACCTGGTCTGCATATAATGGTAATATTTAAACAGTAAATATTAAGTAATAGATAATACAGACCTTCACTTATATGTGTGGCAGGGGTTTTATATATCATGATGTTAAATATTCTCTTGCAGAGTGACCTGAAGAAAAAAGGCTGCTGTTAAACTGCCTACCAGACACTGCAATAAATTATTTTTAGAGCACAGAGCACTTAAAGTTTCACAGTGCTCTCATTGATGGGTCGTATCAGTTAATGGAGAAGTTTCAGTGGTGTTTTAACCTTTGTATGTCTAGTTCTCTTTGTCAGAAATCATATCTTGAATAGAATTGACTGCTTGCTTCACTTGAAATGTGTTTAACATTGGGGTCACCAGCATTTTCAATACTTTACATTGAAGAAAAAACAGAATCTTGGTCTTTAAAATCCCAACACAAAGCTTTCTGTAGTCTTATAGAACAATGATTTATAAAAGCTTAAATCATTGTTCTATAAGACAGCATGGTTTGCTGCTCAGTGCAGATTATGCACAGAGACTGACCTCATTAAATAAAATAGTGACCTTCTTTAAGCAGCAGAGCTAGGTGAAAGTTCATTTAAATCTTAGTGTGGTCTTTGACTGTGTATACCAGGCAATTATAATAGACACAATTCAGGATTATCATCAAGGACATATCACTTCCCTTGGAGATTTCAGTGTGTTTTACATTTAGAACTCCATATTGTATCAGGAGTTATTTGTTCTGCCTTACTGTGCTGAAATACATTAACATATTCATTATATAATGGAGAGTCTTCCTACATCAGGCAGTTTTTTATGACCTTGTCAGATTAAATGTCTCTGGTTTGTCTCTCCACCTTAACACATCACAGTCACACCATTGATAATCAGGTAAAAATGTGTCTTCATTTAATGCTTTATTCGTATAGTGTTTGCTCTCAAAATTATGAATGTGGTATATGTCATGTAAGCAGCACTCTTATTTTTAATGTTAATGAATATCAGATTTTTAGAGGCCTTTATGTATGCATGTCAAGGTACAATACATTTAAAAGTGGTTGCCATTTGTTGTGCTGTACGTTTAAAATTCTGTGTTTAACCAGATGGGGGCAGCCAAGATCTGTAGATCTGATCATTAAAGTCTCTATAGCTGCTGAAAGTATGCTGAAAACAGGAGGAAAATGTTGCAGTAAATGTCCATATATCCAGTAAAAAGTGTCTGATAAATCTTAAACTTGCTACATGATATGAACAAGGACATGACAAATAAGTCCTTAGGTCATTACAACAACAATAGAAGACAGATGGATTAAAAGAAATAATCAATCATCCTTAAAAACGTATCCCTAAAAATCCTAAACTCTTCTATGTCATATGATGGCAAAAGCGTCATGACAACTCACATAAGGCCTCAGTGTTTATGCAAGTCTCCTCCTCTTAACGCCAAGGCCAGTTCCCTTTGTGACAGTACTTTTAAAGCTTTCTGACGGCTTCACTTCTCAATCCTACATCATGTGACAATGAGATACACAGTTTACATCTCTCCCTTGTAGAGCTGAAAATTCATCAGACAATTATCCCAACTGGTGCCATACCCACATTACAAGAGTCACAGTTTCATATTTTTTTCTTTTTTTCTTTTTTTTTTTTTTTAACCCAAATTAAAATCTGTCTAAACATACCATTATAAACAAAACATCAAGGTGCTACAGAAAAATGACATTCCCTTTATGTAACAGACAAGTTTGTTTAGCACAGACTTATGAAAAATGCCACATTGTTTTTGGATTTTCATTTGAAGTGAAATAAATGACACATTCACACATTTTTTTCTCTGCCATATCTTTCAGCCCTATTCTGCAGTCATATTCACAATCAGGAGGCAGTAGATCAATGTTAAAACACATATTTGTATTTTTATACAGTAGTCCATGATCATAGTACAAGGAGTATTTAAAATATGGCATGTTCATCCACATTACACTACACCTATTGGGTAATATCTTTAAAAGAAATGCCATTCCTCTCCTCGGTTTGACACACATGGACTCAGAAACACTCACACCTCCATCTCTCCCTATGCATTGGCAAACACTTCTTTTCTTGCTGCTCCTGCCTTCCTACCACCCACACTCGGATAAGTCATCACTGCCTCAGTGAGTAAAGCCTGGTCTTATCTGAACAGTCTCGTTGCTGTCGAGGTCTTACTCTTGATCTCTCCTCTGTCTGCAGGAAAACTACTACACAAAGCATAGTGTCTTTATCGGCACTGGAAGGAAAAGGTGACATACATGCATAAAGACTGAAGACAATCACCACAATATATTCCATTTTCTTTTTATTCTTTTCTCTGTTTGGAAATTGCAGGGTCAATATTTTTCATTAATCACATTACTTGACATGATGCACCAAAATTTACTCTATCTGTTTACAGGAATACACTGAATAGAACACAAGGTTTCACAATGGATACACGACTGACGTTTTGCCCATTGCACTTACAACAGTGAATGACATTTTCCAGATTTTTTGTTTCATTTTTTCCTGTTTCTTCCTTAACCCTCATCACCGTGCAGATCATATCCATCTCACTGAACACCTCCTGATAATCTGACAAAGGCATTCTGCTTTGCTATTGCCATGGAGGTTTTTTCTTCTTGTTTTACAAACACAATATGTATAGAAACTCTACACAGACTGGATATGTTTCTGAATACAGGTTTTGTTCCACTGTCGTAAACAGTCAATACAAGTCAGCCACATACACTATGCTTATGCAATAATAATAATAGTCGTCATCATTAGTTTCATTATCCTCATTATTGTGGTAATAAATATTCTTTTATACACAAAAGTTGGCAGCAAATACGGCATGGGGATGCACATGACAGCCGTACTCAAAACTCAAAAGCTGTACAGAAAG
Organism: Apogon hyalosoma; assembly: GCA_037367295.1. Taxonomy (NCBI): domain Eukaryota; kingdom Metazoa; phylum Chordata; class Actinopteri; order Kurtiformes; family Apogonidae; genus Apogon; species Apogon hyalosoma. The sequence continues at coordinate 21,440,356 of JAPQRP010000024.1, read as the reverse complement.
AATGAATCTGTATTTACAGTAAGAATGTGTGTCTGTCTGCCTTTCTGTTAACTGAACAGCTGCACTGAAGGCTGTTTTATCTCATGCACCTCATATTGACCAGATAGCATCTTTACCTCTTTGCTTTTTGGATACAAGCTTACAGATCTGACACAGTTCAGTTGGAGGCAATATTACGCATCCTCCATATTTCTGTGTTTCATCAAGCAGCAAGTGCTACCAGTCAGGCTTGTGCTTTCAAAATGACATGCCCTGATTTTGTGAAAGACTGGCTGAACATTTTGCTCATCAATATTCTCTACATTGGCCTGTGAAAGTCAAGGTTTGTTAGGCAAACCTCGGTGAAAACATGCCTCGCTTCCAGAGTATAAGAGCTAATCATGCACCTTTCCAATGGCTTGGCTGCTGAGTGGTTTAATCAACGATGAAATATCCAATAGAAGCATTCCATTCACCCCACAGGTTATACTGACACCCAATATGTACATTGACACATATTAATGAGAAGTGCTGACCATCTGTATCACAGGTTTATAGCAGCACGGACAGTCACTGCAAGCCAAACACTGAGGAGCCCAGGTCAGCCAAAACGCACAAAAACTGAATGAGGGCTTACGAACAGCCAGACAAAGCCAAGCAAACCCATGCTTCAAAGCAATATGATGGTGAACATTCAAAACCGACAGTCTACACAGTTTACCCTTTGGCAACAAGTCCCCTTGTGGGGAGTGAGGGGTCAAAACATGCCACGAAAAATAAAAACAATTCTAGTTCAATATTCAATATTCAAATTCATACAGACAAGTTGCTAAGTAAAAACATTTTCATGACCTTTTTTTTTTTTACTGTTTAAGTTCATAATTTTGTTGTTTTTTGTGAATACAATGATGATAATAAACTGTTTTAGGCTGAATCATTTCCAGGTTCAAAATGAGTCATTGCATAGAACATTTGAATTGATAATTGCTTTCATCCTCTCTTGTATCTGCATGTGTGTCTGCGTGTTTGTGTGTGTAAATATAGGCAGTGGTCCCAGCTTGTTAGTGAGAGTATCTTGATGGTAAATTCGTAACCTCAACCTAACAGGTCTTTTCAGTGACGAACACAATTAACCTTGGCTAACTGGGATGCTAACTGTGTAAAGTGTATGTGGATAAGTGTGTGTGAGAGTCTGTCTTTGTGTGTGAAACATAGAGAGAGAGAGTGTTTGAGTGTGTACCTGTCTGCATGCTCTTATGCCATTGAACATAACATGCACATCTAGACATGGTACTGTTGTTGTAAACCCTCTGACAAATTGTATTACGGCTATTTGTCGACAGAAGTGTTTGATATTTCCCATCACTAATTTAAACAACATTTATACCATTGTGCTATATACCATTTTCTGCATGCTATTGCTTTTTAAAATTAACAAGCAAATCATCTGATGCAAGAAAACAGAAAATCAAACAAATAAAAAGTGAAAAATATAAATTTTACAGAAGAAAAACACAGACAAAAAAAAAATCATCAGAAAGTGATCCCATAAATACACAAATGACAAATTTACATAATTATTAGATCTTTGATTCTGTTTATGTACATACAATAGTATACAGTTGTGTAAAAAGAAATGCATGATGATATGGACATTTTAAAACATATGAGGTATACAAGTAAAAACGTATACTTAATAAGGCTCTTCCATTCAGTGAATATCAGGCAAAAATGAAAATAAAATAAAAAGATGAGATAAATCAATAAAAAGGATAGAGTCCCAGAGGGCTCTGGGGCTCTGATTATAATGATGGCTTCATGATGGCTAATAAAGAGCCGTGGCCACTCTTTCATTTGGTCCTCTCATCTGTGTGAATCTCACACTTGTGGGCACACTGGTAGTAATTCCCTTCCCTAAAAACCTACAGTTAATGACTAGTGGCATCTCATAGGTGGTGAAAAAGTATTAACATGGGTGTCTTTTTTCAGTTTTTCAAACTTTTGTGCGTGCATTCTCATGTCCACATTTACACAAAGCATTCTGTAGACACTAAAACAAAAAAAGGAGAACTGAGAACACATTCAAAGAAGGGGTTAAATTCCCTATACTGGAATGTACTGTAGAGATCAGAGAAACCAAGCATTCAAGGACTGTGGTGGAGTCAGGTTGGTTGTCTTTGCCGTGATACACCTTGTCAACTCCAGGTATGTCGTGTCGTGTTGTGGGATAATGTCAGTCTGTCTTTGGTACAGGGAAAACCTATGAAATTAGTTTTTCTCACTTAATTTTGCATGAAGAGCCTCTGACGACATCAATCAGGAATCAGATATCCTTGCCAGATGTGCAATCCTCAGACATGAGTGGCATTCCAGTAAAATCACCATAGAGGGCGCTGTAAAGCTTCCTTTGTGGGCAATAAGGGATATGCATGGCTGAGCATGCTGAATTTCTCCCATGATACACAGGTGCTTCAGTAAGATCCCACTAGAAGAAGAGAGGAAACAGGACCTGAGTCCTTCCTCCCCCTCCTTCCTCAGCTTCACACACATCCTCATTATTGCCTGATGTCCTCCTGAATGGATGACAGAACAAATATGAGCGTTAACAGATATACACTTATTGTTATTGCACAATAGCAATTTACATGAACACACAAAATAAGTGGAAACAAAAAGACAAGGATGGTTTAAATATCAAAAATGTTAAAAATAAAAAACATCAGCACTTTTGAAAATGGTAAAGGTTTTGCTGTTAGCAGAGTCTCTTACAGAGCACACTGCAAAGACCGAGCCCCTCCGCTACATTTATGCTCCAGCCTTCTCCCCCATACTTTACTGAGTCCAACAGCCAATCACAGACCTGCTGGTATTGGCAGTAATCCACTCGACTGAGCAGACTAGCCTGCTACTTAAAGAAGCACTGAGTCGGGTTTATCTCTTTCCTCCAATGACTCCCCAGACTGACCAAAGACATGACTGGGACGGCAGCTGATATTAATGCAAGTGTCATCATCTGCATAAAAGCTGAATGACAAAACAACTGAATGGGCAACACTTCATTTTGAGTATGTGTTGTGAGAGAAGCTAACTAGAAGCGCATTGAAATCAGTTTTATGTGCTCTTCTGTGCTTGTGCTCCATTGAGCAGAATTAGCTGATTAGTTCATTCTACCATGTAATGAGTGATGCTCACCCTGAGTCATGATTCTGTGTGCCTGCATGTGCTCTCGTCCCTGTTTGTCTTTGCGTGCGCGACATTAAAGCCAAGCCACAGTTATCTCTCTAAGGCTAATTATAGTCCGGTGTGCTTGGCCCAGATTATTGGAAGTGAGTGGAGTCAGAAGGTAAACCTTACTAGTGCTGACCTCCTTTGTTCTTGGCTTTGGGCTCTCACCTTTGCAGCAGAAAGTTCAGCAGACTATGATTAACCAGAATGACACTGCACTGAACTAAAAAAAAGTTCAATCAAATAAAATAAGAAAAAGTATAACATAAAAATGTAGCTAGCCAGTAAATGAGCTGCACAAATATACAGCATATACACGACCAATTACACATTTGAACCTGTACCTTTGCATGGACACTGACCGTCATTCTGCATTCTATAATCTTTTAACCTACCCTATACTATTACAACTGAATACTTAAACTCAGCACATTTCCTAACATTAAGCTGCACAAAGCTCTAACTTTAACTGTTTGAAGGCCAACCCAAAGTCAGGATCTAAATGTGAAATCTCTTCACACACCTGATTCTAACAATGACAATGACCAAAGACAAGAAACAAATAGTTTTAGAACGTAAGGGTGGCATCCCCTGATAAATGCAACATAAGAGGAAGCTCACCACAAAGGGCAGGGTTATAATCACATGAAATGCTGACTCAATAGCTTCTGTTTTTTTCTGCTCATTAGAAGTGACAACAAAACTACTGTGGGAAAAGACAGGAGAACTCCTTGACCTTATGTTTTTTTTTCGATGTTTCATCAATACCAGAAGTACAGTCGCTGCTATGGAAACGGTATAGCATCACATATACATGGTGACATGGCAGACCTGTGTTATACAAGTAATTAAAAGTTTTGAGCTTGTCTCATTGTGACTCTTTGATTTTGATTGGGCTTTAAAGGGATGGGTATACTCACACATTCATCCAGATGCACAAAGGTGTATTGGATGTGACTGCCTGTTACTTAGCATTGGTCCAATGAGGCCACAGCACAATCATTCTGGAACTACAGTTCTGTCAAGGCCTCCACTTACTTTTAAGCCTCCTCAGTCCTCTGCTCGTGTCTTCTAACACCGTGCTGACAAAGCGATCATCCTTATTTAATTCACTTCAATTGTATACCCACGTCTGGGGAATTCAGTGCTGACAAGGCACCCTTTGATTCCAGCTCTGTTCAGTAAATTGGGGTAAGGGAAAGGTACAGCAGATCAGTGTGAATATACATTCAGTATTTAATGAGTCATCACTTCACCTCAGTCTTCTCATTATGCAGACATGGATGATGCTAATCTATGTAAATATCTAGCTGATAAAATACTTAATCCATTAATCAAAGTGTGACAGCGGTCTGTGTTTTCGCAGTGTAATATATGAAACTACAACTCATAAAGTAAATCTGAAAGTATTGACAGTTTAACAAGTTACTAGTGCACTAGTGCATGTGTTTTATATTAGAAAAGTGTCACATAAAACAATAATCAAATGATTAATTTATAAAACCCTTTTTCACAACACTTTTTTTGGACAGTAGGTCACAAAATATCAGTAATATTGTCAACTCCCCTTTATACTTAATTATGATAAACACTTCCAAAAAATGTTTCTTTGATTTATGAGCACTGTCACTATCAAATAAATGAATAAATGAAATGGAATGGAAAAAAAAATTCTGCAAGACATCAAGAAGGCTTACTGAGAATACTCACTGGTGCATTCAGGGTCTCCCTTCATTGAAATGTATTTAATGTAATTTCATAGGTTTTTCCAGTACAATGCCACCGATCCATCTCACTTCAACGGAGCAAACCCTGAAAGAAAAGAAAAATGTATGCTACGTAAACAAGTGAAGCAAGGAACACATACATTATTACTTTCAATTCACCTTTTAACAATAAGCAGTTTGGAACTTATGTCAATTTTTATCATCTGTTACCTCAAAATTACCTCTGAATTAAATGTTTTAAAACTAATATCATCTGAGTTGATAATACTTGTAACTTTAATTAAAAACAAAAGAACAAATTACTTACTGTCCTCTCGTCACTTCACCAAAATGAAGTGAACTTCTTTCCGAGGCCAGTCAAAGCTGTAACAATGACAAAAAGGAGACGAATTTGTGAAATTGTAACTATAAATACAGAAAATATTTTTTCTGTATTAAAACATACGATAATCAACACTGGATATAACATTAGCAATCTGACTATTAACATATTTGTCACTGTACCATCTCCCAGTTTTCCCGCCTGCTCTGCTGCCCCTCCTTGCAGGATTTTGGAGAGAACATTTTCCCCTTCAGCAGGGGCCTGTCCTGCTGCAGCACTGCCGATACCTCCAGGTTTGCTGCCAATCCCAACGGGAGCAGCCTTGGACCCTGGAAACAACAAAAACATAACCATCACATATGTTGTCATTTGATTATAATTGGTTTATGGTTCATGTTCTTGAGGCTTTACCAATGCCTGTTAGAGGGGGTGTAGCTATTTTGGTAGGCTGAGGTGCTGTTGGGACTCCAGTTGTAGCTTTCATTCCTGTGGCACCTGGTGCAGGTGTAGTATCCATTTTTGCCTGGTATTTATCAAAGACAAATATGGATTTAGTATAAAATGTAATTTCGCTATAACACAACTTTTTTTATTTGAAATGACATGATCATTTTAAGAGCATTAATCAAGTATGACTATTTTTCTTGTATGATATAATTTTTTTCTGTTGAACACATTACAACACATTTTGTGTTATACACAGATTTCCTTCATCAACATGTTTGATATCTCCATAAAGTCCTTTTATTTAGTCAAATCAGGCTTAATTCTGCTTACCGCTGTGGTGGCTGGTTGCCCTGCTGCAGACCCTCCTCCAGGCTGACGACCTGGTGGTGGGGTTTGGCCAGATTTGACCTGTTGCTGTGCTGGTCCTCCTCCTGCAGTGGTGGTTGTGGGCTGGCTGATTGGAGGTGTCTGGCTGTGCTGCGGTGGTTGCTGCTGCTGTTGCTGTTGTGCACTCTGCTGGGCCTGCTGTGTACCATCCGTTGGTTCAGAGCCTGGATGTCTCAGAGCCTGACCCTGACCACCTGACCGCTGCTGGCCAGCATGGCCTTGAGATGGTTGTTGTTGCTGTTGCTGTTGTTTGGGCCCAGCTGCAGATGGATCCTGCCTCCTGGATGTTGTGCGGTCTCCTTGTGACCTCTGGCTCCTTCCTCCAGTGCCATGATGATGACTAGAAGGTGAGTCACGAGAGAAGTCACCTGAGTTTCGGGGGCTTCCTGTTGAGGAGCGGGAGTCAGGCCTTCTCTGTACAGCTGAGGTGGAGCTTCTGCCATCAGAGCGACCAGATGAGTCTTTGGGGTGGGTCCTGGAAGACCGAGAGGACCTAGGATCCTCTGAGGAGTGACGGGAAGAGCTGTGTCTTCCAGAGCTGCTGCCATGGTGCCGATGTTCCCTTGAGGTGGAGGAGGAGTGGCGCTGCTGGCTGTAGTCATCCTGGGGACCATATTCCTCTGGAGGTTCATCATAATCATGGTAAGTGTGTTTACTACGTCTACCTGTAGATGAATGACTGCCACTTCCATGGTGTCTTGATCGATCAGAACGGGCCTCCCGTGGCTTCTCAAACCAATCAGTCTCCTCTTGGCCCAAATGATAGGCTTTTAAAACCAAAATACATATTGTCAGTCAACTGTTTGTTTTTTTCTCAAGAGGAGTAGCATGCAGATTGGAAGTGATGCACAGTGGGAAAACATGCTTCACATTCCTGAGCCATGCACATTTGTTGTAATCCAATAGAAAAAACAAAAAGACAGGTACCACAACATTACACAATATATGCATGCAAAACAAAATGTAAAAGAGGCATATTAGGCTTAATTCATTAAAAAAAAAAAAAAAACATAAAGGAAAAAATGTTGCTCTTCTCAGTACTCCACACTTGGCATGCAGTCTATTTTCAGCACACTTTAGCAGGCAGCACAAATTATTTAGCACCAGTTACCTTCACTGTCAGAAACAGCACAGTGCATATCATCTACAAGGTAAGGATCATCTGGCTTATAGACATGACTCCTGGGCAGATCCTTCTTATGGTGGTCCTGCACATCAGGCAGCGAATGGCTGGAGCCATACTGGTTCCGAACATCATGGGCATCTGAAATGCCTGTGGTTCTTCCCATGCCAACAGGTTTCCCAACAGGACTGAGTGGACTCTCCTCTTCTGAATTCTGGGTGCGCATAGGAGCCCGTCCACTGCGGCTGCTTCTTTGAGATCGTTCCATGGCATCTCTCTCATACGATTTACTTCTGTGGCCTGTGGCATCTCTGGAGGAGATCTTGTCCATACCATATCCAGTAGATCTGGATCTTCCAGAGCTGTACATGCGATCATCTTCCTCAAGACCCTCACGACTTGTCCCATAGTATTTCTGTTGGTCATATGCACTCTTTTTCATCCCATACGTGCCATCATCCTGACCTTTCTTGGACCTGGATACAACTGTACAGCTGCCTCCTGTTGATGTTGTCATGGTATAAGAGGCGAGGTCAGACTCCACATCCCTTGCTTCCTCTATAGGGGAGAATTTGGATATTTTCTGTTCCATTCCTTGCTTTCTGTGCTTACTACGTTTAGAGGAAACTACGGCAGGGGCAAGATTTTTAGTTGTGAGCTTGTGGCCACTAGAGCTACTTCGTGATCCATGTTTATAATCATCATAATAATAAGAGGAGCCTCCACTCACTGTTGTGCTGGTACGGCTATCCACTGTGCTCTGGTAACCCATTGTGCCTGTAGGTCTGCCATAAGCATCCACAGGCTCATCTTCGGGCCTACCATAAGTACGCACCTGACCATTCTCTCCGCGGTAACGCCCTCCAACAGGATGTCCAAGAGCATCAGTTGGTTGACTAGTGCTGTCTTTGGTCAATTCACTGATGTCATCAATCATAACATAGTTCCTAGGAATGTTTTGCTCCAAGTTGGAGGTATACATTCCATCTGAAGCATAGGCAGATGTCGGGCTGTCCACAGAATGAGTAAGACCAGGCTCCGGGGGGCGGTACTGTCCATATGCATTACTATAGACTGAGCCATAGCTGGTATCTGGAGCTGATGTGGCTACTGACACCGCTGGGTTGCTGATGACTTCATAGTTTGTGGGGAGTTTTTGCTCAAGATCAGCCAGAGAAGTCTGTCGTGGTCTTTGGTGTACTGTAAGTATCTCTGCTTGTGGCTGGTAAGAGAGGCCAGGTTGATAGGAAGTGTGGGTTGGGTAGGGAAGGCTCTGGGCTGGCATAGGTTGACCAGGTGGATGGAAACCCTGGTGACTATGCTGCTGCATGCTAAGGTCTGTCTGATAAGAAGACTGACCATACATTCTGGAGGAATAGGCTGCCTGGGTCTGGTAGCCAGGGCCTGGAGGGGGATGTGGCTGGAATGTTCCTGGTTGGGGAGCAGAGGATGAAGGATATTGAGGAGGTTGGAAACCTATCTGTTGGTAAGCAGAGGCTGGCTGCTGTGTTGATGGTTGACTTTGAGGGTAAGGGTAAGACATATAGGAGGAGGTTGATGGATACTGGGAAGTTGCATTGAGGTCATTGGTAAACTGACTCAGTGGTGCAGTGTTGGGTCTTGTCAGCAGACCATTCGCATCAAATGTTCCTGTTGCAGCTGCCATTCTGAGATTATTCAGCTCACTGTCTGACATGTAGTCCCGAGCATCACCCATGCACCGCAGATAGGCCAGCTCTCTTCTCTCCCTCTCCTTCACCATTGTTTCTTTACGCTGTGTGATACCTAGCTCCAAATAACGTAACTTGGCGTCGATCTCTTTCTCTTCTTCCTCCAGTTCAGCTTGCTGCTTACGGAGCTTTGATGACTCTTGTTCCACAGCTTTTAGTTCACTCAGCAGACCAGCCTTGGTGACTCCTTGAGCAGGCCTGGGCAGGACTCTCTGGGGCATGCCAGGAGAGCTGTACATTTGTGCTGGAGTAACAATGGGGAGCGGAGTCTCCTCTGGTGGGGGGCTGGGGAGAGTCCTCTTTACTTTCCTCATCAGAGAGTTCTGCTGCTGCTGCAGGGAGGCCATCTGCACAGAGAGGCAGAGACACATCAGCAAACACTGAGCTATAAACAGAACATGTTTATGTAAATTAGACTCATTACTGTACACTGGGTACTGACAGAGGCTCTGCTCATTTCTTCATCCCTACACCAAAGTAAAAAGCTAGGTGATTTGACATTATAAATCATTAAAATAATGTTTCCCATTAAACTATAGAAGGGTTATCATCATTATTATTGTCTACTACTATTTTCTTCATAACAGCTATCAACGATTATTAAAGTAATATGGATTAATATTGTGTTTTAGAAACTGACTTTTTTCTGAAAATCAGTGTTGAGGTTCATGTAAGTGACAGATTAACAGCTGCAAGGTGGTCATAGACATACCATTTATGTTAGATTATATAGCATTACTAATCTAACTATTTCCATAATCAGTAACTTTGGTACTTGTGTGTTGTGTTATCCAAATAAAATTCATAACAAACAAAAAGATGAGCGGCATTTGTTCTTTTGTTTTCTACAACTTTCAAATCTAAAAATAATGAATAAAACAAACACAATGATGACCAAAGAAATCTCTGTTTTCCAGAGATACTGTACTATACAGGTTACAATGTTTTCTGTCTTCTGTATTTACTGTTTTGATCCATACTAGTGTCCCCCACTATTTTGGTCTGTGTGCAATTCACAGATATTATAAGCAGTCAAAATAGTGGGGGCACTGCAAAACAGTACAATTAAACATAAATAAAAGAGATACAGATTATGCTATCCTTTTACTTACAATTTAGTTCTGCTGTGTAGATCCATGGTAAGATATAAAGTATCCAGTAGAAAATCAAGTATGAAGCTCTAACACTAGAGATTTCAGGTACAGAGGCAGAAAAATCTCTGTGTACCTATTTCTATATTCCACTCTGAAACTAATTTTGGTCTAAGTGCAAGCGATGGTAATTTACTTTGACCAGCTGCTAACAATCAGGAGGACAGTGAAGCATTACTGGGATTCTTCCTCTGGCAACTCTTAAGGGTTTACCAGATATAGAAGACATGACAGAATACAGAACAAAAGCGAGAGAGAGAGAGAGAGAGAGAGAGAGAGAGAGAGAGAGAGACAGACAGACAGAGAGAAAGAGAGAGAAAGAGAGAGGTGGGAGGGGGAATTAACTGCCTGTTTCTGAAAGGTTAGAAAATTTTAACGTTTTTGACATCCTGCATGATGTTAAAGTTACACACCATGGAAATAAATTAATAAATAAATAACACCATGCAAGCATAGCCTGTGATTATACATATCTCTGTATACACATCTATACAAGAAACTTAACAATGTTTCATTATTTCATTCAACAATGACAACAATAATAATAACACAGATGATTTCAAGACTGCTGAATACATTTATTCTGAATGTATCCATGAATGTCTGAAATCCATAAATGTACTTATTTTTATTCTGTATTTGTTACTATTTAAACATTAATAAATTAAGATCACTGATAAATTATTTTTAAAGAAAAGGTAAAAATTTGTACCTGACTGTTGGACACAGCTTGCTGATGGTACGGGGAGAACCTGTTCTTTGCTGGATCTTCTGATGTAGGGCTGAGAGGCTTGGGATCTGACATGGAGCGCTGCACACTTTTTATTGGTCTTGGGAGGGTTTGGTGGCGTTGGGGTGATTCAGCAGTAAAGGCCTTCTGCTGTGGTGTAACATGGGCCTTATTAAGCTTCTCCTGGGAAGCAAATGTTGTCTCCAGCATACGATGAGGTGACAGTGGAGATACTGGGGAGTATAGCACCTGGGGAGACTTAGGGGGCTGCCGAGATGGAGATTCACTCTGCTGATAGCCAATTTCCAGGGGATCTGGTTTCCTCCTCTCAAACTTCGCAACTCCTTGGAGTCTTGGAGAAGCTGGGTCAGTTGTGTTTGCACCCACTATGTGCAGACTTGTGGAATATGGACTAATAGTTGTGGGAACACTCAACTGAGGGGCAACCACACCTTGAGACTGAGATTCTGGTTCTGTTTGGCAAGCCAGACTCTCTCCTTTGTGGGTTCTCTCAGGGGCTGCTATGTAATGTAAAAGGTCAACCTTTGAGGTCTCTGCCATGGTAATGTGGATTGCAGGTGAAACTCTCCCTAGCTGGTCAGATTCTGTCTGACATGATGAATCATTTGTGGTTTGAATAGCTATGCTTGCAGAGACCACTTTAGATGACCCTTCTGATTTTGCCTCACCACTGGATTCAGAGTGCTTGGATCCCCTTGATCGCCTGCGCCTTACTGGTTGCTGGTCCCAGTCTCCCTGGTCCTCCTCATCTGTTTGCACACTGCAGTCAGCAATACGCCTTGTTCTCCTGCGCCTATTCATGAATCTGTCCTCTCCATCTTCATCATCTGTTTGCACACAGCTATCAGTGATCCTCTTCAAAGAGTCTTCCTCCGAGCCATCTCTAAGACGGGGCATGGAATTCTGCTTTTTCATCATCTTGGATTCAGACTGTTTGTCACTACTTTTTAAAGACATTTCAGAGGCTGAACTTTGAATTGGCCGGGCAGCCACCACAGCTTGGACCACCTGTCCATCCTGCCAAAACTGAACACTTTGTCCATCTTGTTGAATGACCCGACCACTATGGTCACAGATAATGAACCCCTGAGGGGCCCCTCCACCAACAACTACCCCTTGCAAAGCACCCTGTGCGGATGTTGCAGCAGCCGCGGCTGCTGCTGATGCAGCTGCCGCCTCTGCTGCAGCCGCTGCAGCTGCTGCTTCCACTGCTGCTGTCTTCTGTCTTTTTTGTTCTTCCAACTGCTGTTGGAGCTGCTGCTGGAGTGACTGAATCTGTTCAAGCTGCATTCTTTGCTGGGCCAGTTGTTCCCTTTGCATAATGAGCTGTGTCTCTCGCTCTGCTTGCTGCTGCTGTAAAACTTGCTGTTTGATTGTCTGCAGTTCTTGGATTTCACGCTGAACAAGTAGTTGTTCTTTTTCTCTGTGTCTTTGAAGCTCCATACGATCTCTTTCAAGCTCCTCTTGCAGACGCAGCTGCCTTAATTTCTCCAGTTCAACTCTCTCTCGCTCTAGCTGTAGCATATGCTCTTGTTGCTGACTCAATCTTTCATCTTCTTTACCTTTCTGTGCTTCTACAGGAGGAGAAACTTTGGAACTTGATGCCCCTATGGCAGACACATGGGGTGTTGCTTGTGGCTGACCTTGTGGCAGAACTGAAGGTTGTGATTGACTGATAGGTTGACTTTGAGTTTGGGTTAAAGATAAAGGTTCCGTTTGAGTGGGCAGCTGCTGTGGCTGCATTTGAACCTGCACTGGCTGGATGGATGGAGGTTGGCCTTGATTTTGGGAGAGGGCTGTCACAGAGGTAAGTTGAGCACATACTGCCTGTTGATCCGCTGTGATTTGCATATCAGGAGCTGAAACATGGGGTGCAGTTTGGGTTGGTGTAATCGGTACAGCTGTTTGTGAAGCATCTGTTGTTAAAGGTTTTCCAAGGTACATAGGTGTTTCTTGCTGTGAGCTGCTTGAAACAGGCACAGTTCCTGATGGAGTGGCTGAAGTGGGATACTGGTTGGAGGGAGGGTAAGGGTACTGTCCCTGTGTGGAAAGAGGAATTCTAGGAGTCACTTGGGGCAACCTTGTAAGGCTAGCCAATGGTACAGCAGTTACACCTGCAGGGTATGGTCTGTAAATTCCTCCAGACATGGGACGCAAAACAGGGGCTGGCTGGGTGGTAATTGGCAAGGTAGAGGCAATGGGAGTGTTTATGGTGGAATATATCATCCCATCACCTCCTCTCATAGCAGCAGGGTACAAGGCGCGTATACTTGCTTGTCTAGCATTAATCAGGTTTGTAAGTGTTTGGCCATTTGCTGTTGGTCTTCCATCTGGACCATATAGTAGGTTGGCTCTTATTGATGCTAAGCTTTGCTGGAGATTTAGCCTTCCTAAAGAACCACCCCTTCCAGCCCCATAGGGAAGCAATTCAGGGCTATGTCTATATCGGCTTCCAAACTGGTCTGCCGAGTTAAGAGCCGCACACATGCGACTGATCTCCCTGGCAGTGGTTGCACTGTACTGTGCCAGATTAGAATCTTGTGACCCTGTCAGGTTATGTGAGCTGTAGGCATAGTCAGAACTGATATTTGACATGGAGCCATATCGACGAAGAGGTAATGATGGTCCTGTTAAATCTCCCTGGTGACGTAAATCTGTATAAGATCCATACTGTGCTCCCATGCCAAGGTATCCACCATCATAAGCCTGATTCATGCTGCTAAGATCTACTGCCACACCTCCCTGGATGTTACTCTGATACTGACCAGCATCTGTCATGGAAGGCAGATTGGTATCAGACATAGAGGGTTGTATTCTTCCTGAGGGGAGCAATGGTGTTTGGTAAGGTTTATGTTCTTCCGTCATTCCTTGAGAAACTTGAGGCAGCTGTTGTTGCTGCTGTTGCTGTTGGCTGACACTGTACTGAGGATGAGAAGGTTGAGCTGCTTGAGAAGTTTCTGTTGTAGGGTTCTTATCTGATGATACTGTGTTAGGTTTTTGGCTGAATGATCCTGAACATGAACCTGCAAAGGGTAATTTGTAAACAACATCACAGCAAGCCACTTGGTTTTCTGGTTTGATCTGACCTGTGAGATCCAAGACCTGAGGAGGTGGAGGAGGCTCCTCTCGCTTTACCAGCTGTGTCACTGTGCCACCCTGTGAGGCGTTACTCTCATCAAGTTGCACCATCATTACATGGGGCTTACCTGTAGATAAGTTAATTACTGTCGGCTTGTTTTTTAGTTCTAAGGCAACTCCACCATAGATATCCTGGGGAGCATTCGAAGCAGGAGCCCCAGACACAGAATGTGAGCCCAGGGGAGATACTCTAGTTATGGCACTAGCAGTCACTATAGGTTGGGCACTGCTTGTCTGGCTCACTACAACGTCTTTTTTCATTAACAGTGGTTGGACCTGATTAGCTAAATTGTAACGAGCAAAAGATGATTGCTGATGGTGCTGTTGGAGCTGTTGCTCTAGGAGCTGCTGTTGCTGAAGGAGCTTTTGTTGCTGTAACTGTAGTTGTTGTTGTTGTATACCCAGGTTCTCAAGGCAAGCATCAATTTTGGGAATAGAAGGATCAGTAATGGGTGGCTTGGTTTGGGTTAAACACACTGCTGACCCAACACCTTGCCCCAGATCTACACGGTTTTGCAAAGGATCTCCATATACTACTGGTTGCTTGGGTTGGGACATGAACATTGAACCTGCAATAGTGACACTAACTGTGGTAGGTGTGGATACAGATACATGTGGTTGTTCTTGCGCATTTAAATTCATGATAAGAGGTTGCACTGCTGTGTGACGACCAGGTGGCTGTTCTGCTCCTAAAGAGTATCTTCTTGTGTCAGAGGCTAAAGATGTTAGGTCCATCCCCTGATCTGTCATTATAATTGGTGCTGGCCTCATTGGGGCTCTCAGGTCTACCACATTAGTATTTGAAGGTGTTTGGCTCTGACCTACAACCTTTGAAATGCCTGGAATATTTGAAATTTTACATTGAGATATATTTTCCATTGAAACTGATCCACGACTGTGTGCAGTTGTGGTCACTGTGCTAATACCAACATTTACCTTTTCAGCAACATGAGCAGAATGTTTAGGAGACTGTTTTGAAGGGTGCATTTGTGGTGATGTTGGAGAACTTGTTGATGGGGGCTGGGAGCTATACAAAGTTTTACAGCTGGCCTGTGTCGGTGATGACAAAGGGGACGTGGAAGAATTTACAGTAAGTGGCTTGGGAGGACTAGTTGTTTCAGAGCCCAGTGTTATCACCATTACTGGTGAATCCTGAGAGGACTGTTGTCGAGCAAGACGTGGCGAAACTGCCCTTTGAGGTGCTTGGGCTCCATGGGATGCTGCAGGAGGACCACCAGGCACAGTTGGCAGCTGCCTGCCACTACCACCTGTGGGTCTCACAGATGGTGTATATGTTGGGCTTTGTGCTGGAGAAGTGGTGGGGGAGACAGGGGGGCTAGGACCTTTAAAAAGGGAGAAAACTTTGGAGGTAAGAGAAGATGATCCAGAGTCAGGTGATGTCTGTGCTGGCCTTTGGGCACCTGCTCTGCTGGCAGGAACTGTGCTACCTGCATGTCGTGTTGTGGCAGCCTGGCTGGCTTGGGCTTTTGTTGTGGCAACTCCAACAACACCTTCAATTTTGGCACTCTGTGTCATCATCCTGTTTTGTGTTTCTTTTGATAAATGCTGAGTGGCATGCATTCCTGGAATTCGTGGATCACTTCCAGTGGACGAGAAGGACATGGGTGCAGTAACCTGTGTAGGGCTTGAGCCAGGAGTCAAGGAAGTTCCTGCTTCAAGATGATGTTTACTCTCAGTATGAGAGGAACCTTTCTGCAGATTAACTGCTTGTCCTTGATTTTGCATAAGCTGTGCTTTCCTCATCATCTCCTCATAGACCTCTTCTGCACTTTTTAGTGTTTTATCAGATGGTGACATTGCTGATGTCTTTTCTGTAGGAGAGTATAGAGATGTAAAGGTTGGAAGGTTATATTCATTCCCTGATTTGTAGAGCTTTCCACCAATAATCTCAAAACCCTCTGCCTCTGAGTCCATGGATGGTGAGTATTCAGAACATGATGATCTGTGAAGCTCCTCCATCTCTGCAGCTTGTCTTAGTTCCTCTGTTGGTGATGCATCCTCAATTGGAGAGAGGTTACTGGGGGGAGTTTTGGATCTTTCTCTGCGTCTCTGTGCCCGTAGCTCCTCTTTATCCCTCTTTGTTTTTCGAGCTGTACTTCGAATCCGCTGTTGTTCCAGATCTCTCATCTGCTCCTGTTCTCTAAGAAGTTCCTCCTCCTCTCGAAGCTCATCTTCCTCTGATGAGTCCTCAATAGTGGGAAGCAATGGTCCATGGGACCGGTGTCGAGCCTTCCTCTGTTGCTTTGCCTCCTCTAGTCTTGCTCTTCGACTAGGACTACTGTCACTGTCGTCCTCCATAGATGACACAGATGTGGGGGATGTTCCAGAAGTGTAGCTGGGAGTGGTAGCAGGCAAAGTGGATGAGTATTCACCCTTGGACCTCTCCTCTGGAGATCCAGTGAGACTTTCCATCTCTAGCTCGGGTTCTCTTAAGTCATGCTCAGCACTGAGTTCCATATCTCGGTTGTAGCTATTGGTATTATTCAGTTCAATAGTTTTAAATCTCCGGAGGCCTCCCTGAGAGGCCATTCCAACATCTTCCTCTTCATTTGTTTTATAGGCACCTTCTGATACCTTGGTTTCCTCCTCAAAACTGTTGGAATGGTGAGAGAGTCGTCGTCTCTCTTTCAGATCTCCACTTGTTTTATGCACCCTTTTAGTTTTCTGGTTTCCATAGTCTTCTGTCTCTTCTTCATCTGCACTCATCTCCATAATTTGCCTTCTCATGAATTCCTCATCTGTTAAATCTTTATGTGATTTTTTCTGTCTTACTGGCAATGGTGAGAGGCCACTTTCACTGCTGTCTTCCACATAATCATGGCGAAGCTTACAGCTGAGGTCATCTTCTGACTCATCTCTTGATGCATCATCGTCAGGATTGTAGTCCCGGTCTTGTCCAACAGACAGCGAATGTGGCCTGAGCTTCTGGTCTGACGCAGCCTTTGACTCCAATAGAGGCTTCATGGAGCTTTCCAGCTTGGTTATTTCTGAGGGAATGGAAGCACCTCTTTCACTGAGCTTGATCCCTTCTTCCAGTATCTGGCCTGTAATCTCCCCCTGTGAGCTGGAGATGCCATCTGAAGAGTAGCCTGTGTCACTTAAACTTTGTGTACTTGACTTGTTGAAGTCCTGTAAAAAAAAAAAAAAAAAAAAAAAAATAAATAACAAGAAAGAGGGTCAGAAGCAAGAAAAGGCATAGTTTTCAGTAAATTAAATCTTTGAAAAGTCAATTACAAGCCTCAGTGAACAATATGTATCTCACTATTTCACCAAACTCATTAGAACTGACATTTTTTAGATAATGAGGAGAAAATTAATGCACAGGACCTTATACAGACAAAAGTCTCTAATACTCAGATATTAGAGAATATTTACATTACAAAGAACATTATCAAACAAACAGCTATTAACACTTAAAGGTAAACTCAATCCAAATCATTACTGCATATGGTGTTTGACTATAATGCCAATAAAGAAACGTAACTATTCAAAAAGCTTCTCAATATTTTATATTATTTCAGCTTTTGGATTAAGTAAAGATTTTGATCAGATTTCATGCTTTTTTCTTATTTATGAAACATTTAACTTTCTCCAAAAGTTTGATTTTATTTAGTTTGTGTTTGCCTTTTAGTGTTACATACACACAGATGGATAATTACACTGACACACCAAGTGAATTTAACAGACATCTGAATATATGAACATCTACAAACAAATGTTGTCTGGTTACATGCTTGACTGCCATCTTTGATGCATTCTCCATTGCATTCTTCGAACCGCTGAAGAATAATGATCATGCTCAGAATGCTTAAAAAAATCATCACGAGGGGTCACACTAGACAAAATGCTTGGATTTGATAGGAATGAAATAAAAGAAGTGACGAGAGGTGGCCACTGAAGTGATGATGATGTTGGTCATGTTCAAGAGGATGATGATGACGGGGGGTAATCATGAAGATTCTAATGGTGGCAAAAACTAAAGAAACAAATAAACAATAATAAAAATTGTTCCAGTGAAGGTGTGATGATGATATGATAAAATACACCCATTTAATGACTAATGACTTATTTAAAAACAGTGGCAATAAGATGCAAAGAACAGTAGATGTGAAGAAATTGATTATAAAGAAAGAACAGAAGAGTGTCAAGAGCTTATGTAAAATTTAAAACCCAAAAATAAATATATCAATGATCACATTGACTTTAATGATTACAACAATAATAGGGAAAATAAAGAATTAAAAAGATGTCAGACATTATTTGACAACGAAGGTGTGATGATGATTTTGAGAAATGGCTACAATTATTTAAATGAAGAAAAAAAGAAAAATCTAAATGGTGAACCAAGAGTAACAGGTGATGGCGAGGAAGTTGCAGGTAGCTCACTTCATGGTGTCTTGACTTCTGTGCTTCTTCAGCTATCTTCATGTCTTTTGGTGAAGTGATAGTCTCTGTCAATGACTTCTTTGGTGGGGCCTTGACGTCTTCTTTTAGAGATTTAGAAGAAACTTTAGTGTCCTTCTGGCTCTGCTGTTGTTTGCGAGCCTGGTTGTTACCTGTGGGTTTAGACTGAGTAGGTGCTGTTTTGGAAGGTGTGGGAGAAGCCTTGGCATAGTTAGGTACTGTTTTACCAGGTGTGGATGAAGGCTTTGCACTAGTGGGAGGACCCTTTGCTTGAGCAGAGGTTTGGGCAGGTCCCTTTGTCTGAGCAACACCTTTAGCCTGGCTTGGGCCCTTTATTTGATTAGGAGACTGAATAGGACCCTTACTTTGAGCGTGTGTTTGACCAGGACCTTTAACTTGAGTTTTACTTTGAACTGGGGGTTGTGCTGAACCCTTGGTTTGGGAAGGTGGCTGAGTTGAACCCTTGGGTTGAGGAACAATTTGGGCAGAACCCTTAGTTTGAGGGGCAGTTTGGCTGAGCCCCTTGGTTTGAGGGGCTGGTCCAGCCTGTTTCACAGGAGAGAGAGGGCCACTTACTTGGTGACCCGGTGCTTTCTGTTGTTGAGGACCTACAGGCCTAGGCCCTGAAACTTGATTGGGTCCTCTCTGTTGAGGTGGTTGTTGATTGGCTGTAACAGGTGGGCGAGGCGACCCCACAGGTTGAGGGACAGGTGCTGGAATATCTCCCAAACTTCCTGATAGAGCCCTCTGCGTCTGACAGTTCAAACAAAGCCATTCTTTCTTCTGAAACACAAACAAAAAAGACAAAAGGAATCAGAAATTTTCATTTTACACACAAAGTTAAGTAGTATAACCCTGATGTTTTTTAGTTTTTGAAATTCCACGGCATGGTGGTGCTGTGGTTAGGACTGTCACCTGAGTGGAGTCTGCATGTTCTCCCTAAGTCTGTGTAGGTTCCCTCCAGGTACTCCAGCTTCCTCCCACCATCAAAAAAACATACACTTAATATATTAATGCATCACTCTAAATCACCCATAGGTGTGAATGTGAGAGTGAATGGTTACTTTTCTGTATATATCAGCCCTGCAGTAACCCAGCAATACATCTAGGCTGCACCCCCCCTTCCCCCTTTGGTAGTTGGGATGGGATCCAGCACCCTTGTAACTCTCTTGTAGATTAAGTGCTTCATAAAATGAAGGAATTAATGAAACCCTAAATAGGAAAATTTCATTCTTGATCTATCCATTTACACAAACTGTGCCCAGCATTGGGCTTGAGATGGATACTGACTCAGCAGTCAGTATCCATCTCAACTGTTATGGTTTATGGGTCCATACATGTAAATATTGCATGTCCATTTGAATCAGATTTACTTTAAATTAAAGGTTGTTGCTTTGTAAGAGACCATAGAGTTCCAGGGACTCAATATAGTGAGTCTGAACAAATGAATATTTGAAAGCCTGTCCAAACAAGGCCTTTCATCTCTTCGAGAAGACTTAATCATTTGACAACATTAAGCACTCTCCAACACAGTACACAGAGGAAGAGTGTTGTGTGAATACAAATTAACGCATCTCTTATTAGATTGGAAGGTTGCAACCATCATTAGACCTTTTATGGAGCACACAGCAAACCTACTGGTGCAACTAGGATTTGTCCTTCACAGTCCTCTGTGAACAGCCTGTTTTCTGACACTGCGGAAAATCTACAAGACCCATCCAAGATATTAACCTTAACAGATGCAATTTCAAGTCAGTGCAGCAGATCAATGAAAAAGCTCAATGGGAAAAATGGTTATATTACCAGTTATGGAAGGTGAAAAGAGAGGTGGCAGCAACATGTTTCTGTGATTATCATCTGTGCCTCAGGCTTGAGAAGGGAGGGTTTTCATGTCACAGACTCACACAGAAAAATAAATAACCTCATAAACACTACACTGCTGATTACATCGGCCCAATAAATCATTTATTTTATTGGTGTCATACTTCAAAAGCATAAATACAAAAACAGCTAATAAATAAAACAAGGCAGGTGTTCAGTGACTGTGTTAGAGGACATCCTTGCTGCAGTCCAAATGGACAGGATGCAGAGAACGCTGCAAATAAATAATTATGATTTTTTTCAATGGCTTTATAATTACCTTGTATTGCAACTATTAATTAAATATAATCTGAATCTGTGAGAGTTATTAGTACATACCACTACTGTCACATTGCTGACAAAGAGGGTAACATAAAAACATGCCTGCCTGAACACTATAAATAAGCAAGAAAGCTTACATCACCACTTTAAATTATAAGGGTAAAGACAAATAGACAATGTAACCATCATTTAACATCATGATGCACATCTCAGCTCAGCGTTTGACAGACAAGTCCCTCGTGAAGAGGTCTTTTTGTGCTTCATACTGAATCTACGTGGGTTAAATTCGATCGTGTCCTGTTTGATTGATTATGTTTATCTCATTGTCTACTCTGAAAACAACAAATCACTTTGTTTTTTTTGTGCAGTAAATCTGAATCGTGAGTGTTAAAGCCACCTACTTCAGTGGGTGGTGGAGGCAAAGCTAAAATTTACCAGAATAAGAAGAAATGGATTATGAAGAGGAGGAGGATGAAAAGAGACAAGAAGACGGTGGTGGAAAAATGATGATTGCCAAACAGGTAATAGTAACTATAGTGTATGTAATGCTGTTGCTGTATACTGATAAAAATAAAACATCACTGTGATTCAGATAAACTGCTTTTAATATTAGATCAGTATGAATGTCATGTTGGCTTGCTGAAAAACCAAAACACATCAGAGCATCACGAAGGGTTACAATCTCTTAAGAATCTCTGGATAGAAAAACACAAAGTCCTTATATGTTACTAACAAATAGAGCTATTATGGCTGTCATGTTTTTAGACATGTAGATGTAGCCCGTACACCTTCACCTATATGGATATAGCACTATAAGTACATCATTTGAGTCCATGTAGCCTAAAGGTGTATATAAACATCCACTGTTCTCTAACGGGTCAATACTATCAACAAGACCTTCTTTTGATACAGATCCTTCCATCTTCACGAACACAATCTACAATCCACCACATAAAGCTTGTGGTCACTAGTGTATACTACACAACACAGTACTGTGGTACTTATTGTTGGACCACAGCACACATAAGGCTGCATGATATTTCAATTTGAGTTGTTATGCAACAATAGTGTTAAATTATGCAACTCTTTCATTTAGAAATAATGCATATGCATACAATAATAATGTGCAGGTCAGCAATGAAAATGCTGTAGCCACCTTAGAAATACTGTGGGTGGCTCTAACATTTTGTAGCATCAGTGTGAAATAGTATTTTGGTGTCAGTACAAAAAGAACCACAATTACTACTCGGCATATTGTAATTCTAGTTGTGTAAGAAGGAAGGAGACTTCTGCATCTCTTCTTCACTCTGTTTACAGGGAGAAAACCTACCAGTAACACAGGATTTTGGCTATTTGTTGTTTCAGAGAGGCTAAAAGTGTGGCTGATTACCAACTGTGAAGAATTAGTCAGATGCAACATGAAAACTCTGATAATTGTAACATTTCAGCTTCACATTTTGTGAGCAGCACAAAACAGCTTTAACTCAGTGATTTTTATATTTAGTTATATTTGGACAGAGAAGAGAGAGTTGCAGAGGGAGGATGTGTATTTTCATTCTACCTCTAATTTTTGGCTACTGCAGCTTTAAATTTAATAAAATCAAAGTTGAGTAAATGTAAAACAAGTTCAAAAACCTGAATGATGTTAATGTAGAAACTATGATAGGTTTCACTCTGGTAAAGTGACAAAGTGACAATTCATAATGCAACATACTGCCAAACCAAGTATAGCAGAGACAGAAGTGTTGGATATGTTTGAAATCTTTTTTAACATGCTATTTTTATTTATGTAATTTTAACATTTCGGTTAGACCTTTTCTTAACAAATCCTGAAGGAATCTGTTGTCTCAAGTGAGACCATGAAGCGTGGATAGAGCCATTGGCATGCCAAACAGACAGATTTGCTTTGTTTTCATCTCTCTCAAGTGCTCTACTGAGAAGCTATATATAAACAGGTGCAGTAGACTCAGAACTGGCCATCTGTGCTGGTTCTTTCACATGGAAAAAAACGTGGTGTAAAAATGTCCGACACCAGTATCTTTGTTTTTGTGGACAGAGCTACAGTACTGCCCAGTGGGATGGATACAAAACCACCGATTTACACTATGGACCGTAAAGACATGATAGCACACATACATATGAAACACATGATTACACAATCATCTGGTATAAATAAATCCCATCCTCTGAGGTCCTAGCTCACATCCAATATCATCAAAACCACTTTCAATCTGATTTGACCACCTTTTGCTCATAAAAGCAGGATCTCATTAAAAACCTAAATTAGATACGAATGAACATTTTTCTTCCACAGAGCAGCTTTCTTCCTGCCATGCTGGCACTGCCAGGCTCCCCTCTTTGCTCCTGAATCAGCATAACATCACTGTGTGGGTGAAAGGGAGAGAGGAACAAGGCCAAACCGGAGCTGGGAGTAGCAAATTATTCATGTAGAGTGCTTTAGCTTGTACAGCAGTGAGCGGTGTGGGCTGCGCTTCCCACCTCTACCCACACAATGGGAAGAAAAGCAGGTCCATATAAAAGAGTCTCACTGCTTGTGAGGTAGGACTTTAATGCCCCCTGAAAACAGAGCATCCAATTCACTGTGGCAATCACCTCTACTTTACAGTATCCGACTGTTCAAAGAAATGTAAACTATAAAAGCAGGAACTTTTTCTACTTAAATGATTTTGTGACTTTATGGTTGGCATAATTATTTTACACAGGACACTCCCTTTTCCTGTTTGAGAGGATTCACCGTGTGCGTGGCTATGATATACAGTATCTCACATAAGTGAGTCCACCCCTCACATTTCTGCAAATATTTAATTATATCTTTTCATGAGACAACACTGGAGAAATGACACTTTGATACAGTGTTACAGTACTCAGTCTACAGCTTGTATAAGTGTAAATTTACTCTCCCCTAAAATAACTCAACACACAGACATTAATGTCTAAACTGCTGGCAGCAAAAGTGAGTCCACCCCTAAGTGAAAATGTCCAAATTGGGTTCAAAGTGTCACTATTTTGTGTGGCCGCCATTATTTTCCAGCTCTGCCTTAACCCTCTTGGGCCTGGAGTTCACCAGAGCTTCACAGGTTCCACTGAATCCTCCTCCACTCCTCCATGATGACGTCATGGAGCTGGTGGATGTTGCAGACCTTGTGCACCTCCACCTTCAGTTTGAGGAGGCCCCACAGATGCTCAATAGGGTTTAGGTCTGGGGACATGTTTGGCCACTCCATCACCTTTACCCTCAGCTTCTTTGCCAAGGCAGCGGCCATCTTGGAGGTGTGTTTGGGGTCGTTATCATGTTGGAATACTGCTCTGTGGCTCAGTTTATGAAGGGAGGGGCTCATGCTCTGCTTCAGTCTGTCACGGTATATGTTGACATTCATGGTTCCCTCAGTGAACTGTAGCTCCCCAGAGCCGGCAGCACTCACACAGCCCCAGACCATGACTCCCCCACCACCATGCTGGAATGTAGGAAAGACACACTTGTCTTTCTACTCCTACCTGGTTGCCGCCACACACGCTTGACACCATCTGAACCAAATAAGTTTATTTTGGTCTCATCAGACCACAG
>JAPQRP010000024.1:21390644-21407256 GCA_037367295.1 Apogon hyalosoma | reverse complement strand
TGAAAGGTTCATTTATAAATTAATGACCAATTTATTTATTTTTCATATAAATTAAAGGACATTTTTCAGTTGTTATTTTGCACACAAAAGGTACTTTGGCACCTTTGGCACAGGAACAAGTTTTACCTAATTTTTTTCAATCAAAAATGCTGAAGCAAGAGTTGGGGGTACTTGGCTAAAAAGTATTTTTCAGGTGGTACTCCACTGTAAAAAGTTTGAGAACCACTGGTTTAGCACATTGTCACATGATGCAAGAGTGACAGGTAGTGGCATTTAGGTACCCCTTAGCTGGTTTTCCAGGACAGCAAAAGAAAACTACAAAAGTACTGCAAACATATATGTAATAGTCTGTAGACTATTACATATACTGTAAGTCTGTAGTATTTTGACAGCTTGTTGAAATAGAAAATGAGCAAATTATGCTGGAAAAGCCCTTTCTTTTTCCCTTTTGGTTTACTCTAAAATACAGACTTGTGTATTTTTCAGTTTTTTGTTTAAGCTGTTACCTGTTTGGATCTGTTAACCTTAAACCCTATAACACTTGAAATGATGACTCTCATCTCACCTTCACTTCTGAGAGAACAGTAGGCCTCTGCAGTAGACCTAGTCTTTGAGAGAAAATAGCTCAGTAAATAAGAGTCATAGATTTCAGACCCTCACCCTATGATCTAAGAGGACAAGGGTTGTATCACCCTTCCATGACGTTTATGTTGTAAGGAAAGATAAAGATCATATGGATATGAGCTAAGACAGTGAGGTTCTGAAATCAATTTCTTGTGCCTAGAGACACACACCCAGAATTTGGGTTCATGTTTCCATCATTCGCTGTTTTGAAATCCATCCTGTCAGTTCTATTATCAGACTGAGTGTAAATACTAAATCCGAAGTTACTATGTTCAGAACTGAGGTCACAACCTAAATATGGCAGATTTAGAAATGAAATAAAAATATGCTCTCAGTTACAGATCATCTTCTAAATTAGCAAGAAATTAATCATATTAGGAGATATTCTTACATAGCATGTGTGATTTTATTAGTGTGATCGATGTCTTCATTTACAAGAAAATGACAGCAATACAGAAGTGTCCTAAATCCAGACATGAACCATCTTTGTGTGGAGAATTTCAGTGAATTTTTCAAGCCAAATTGCACTACAGATTCTAATTTACTGGCAAAGCAGACACAAAAATGTAATAATCACTCCCACCTAACCTTTTATACAGTTAGTTTATTGTTCCATTACAGATGTATGTCTTTATTTATTGAACACATTGACTTTTAGAGGGTGATATTTAATTTTGCTCCACCTCTACTCTCTTGTGCGGTAGTCTTTTTTTTTTTTAATGGACTTCTTCAAATAAAGAAAAAAAAAATTAAGTACAGTATGGATGTGTTAAAAATAATTCTTAATTGAACTCACAGAATAAGTGCTGTGTCGTACCGTTACAGTGATAAAAAAAAAATTACACAGAGCATGATTGAAGATTTTGGCCTTATCACCCACCCCAACTAAATTACCACACAAAGCATATAATTATAATCCATCGCCTCCACAAAATCTAAATATAACTAAATCTTTAAGGGACATTCTGTCGATCCACCCCCTTCAACCTTCAAAGAAATCTTTCCTAGAGAACATGAACAATCCAATATCTCCCTTTGCACACTTAAGGGCTTGTGAGACAGCATTTAAAAAGGACTGAAACTGTGGGCAAACTGTGGTATTTGACTGTTTTCTTTTAGCCTTACTCTGCTAATTTACCCTGAGAATATTCAAGATAAATTGCAATGTTTATCCCTCTGCAATCTTGCTAAAAAGCACCCACAGCGGTAACACACAGCTCAGCTTAGTTTAGTGGAGCAGCATCTGCGGTCAAACTGTCTAATGCAGTCAGTATAAAAAGAAGCCTTTGATGCATCTTAATTCTACCTCTTTACTCCCTGATTACACAGCCATTTACTACCTCACAGTTATGCACCTTTTCAGGCTTTAATCAACACTCAGACTCCAACAAAATAAGAACTCCAGTGTAGCTTAATGGGTTTTAGTTAGATGTATGCATTTGTCCAGACAGTTAAGTCTGACAGTGGCATCATACAGAAGATGGGTGATGCCACAGGTAATTTGCTCACCCCCTGAAAACAAAATGAGATGAAAGAGTCAGATATGCTCTACACAAAACTCCTCCAAGGCAAAAACAGAACAAAGGCACTGGAACAACAAAAGTCAAACCTCTAAACATACATCTGTTTTTCAAAATGCTAATCAAGCTGCAACCTAACAAACCCATTTTACACTGTGTTGGCAGCCCAGTCAAAACAAGTCATGTGTCTCGTCGCATATGTCTGTCCCTGGGACATGTTAATCAGGCTGTCTCTTCGCCCCCGTTTCATTTTAGATGAGTTTCTAATACTCCTCCTGGGCAAATCTATGAGTAGCAGTCAGGCAAATACAATTCATGTATCTCACATTTATCTTACAGACAAGTTACTCAAGCCGAACCTTTTACCACCGTCTGGTCAGATGACAACTTAATTTGAAAGTTAATTTGAAGTAAAAATGTATGCCTAGTACTGCTACACTAGTCTTTCAGACAGGCTGTTAATTGTAGCTGTCCCCTGTATGCATGTTTTCACTCAGTGAAGAAGTCTGCGATCCATCAACATGTTTCAAAAGAGTGTAGCATGCGCACACATGAGAGAAGCAATTAGTCAGTTCTTAAATGAAATTCTGAAAAAGGCCATTTAAGATAATGACGAGTAACAGGAACAACAGTCACGCACAAGATGGTACTAAGAACCCATTTAAAAAGGCTATTAGACAATCTATCTGATACACTTTAG
The DNA here is from genome assembly GCA_037367295.1 of Apogon hyalosoma. Classification (NCBI taxonomy): domain Eukaryota; kingdom Metazoa; phylum Chordata; class Actinopteri; order Kurtiformes; family Apogonidae; genus Apogon; species Apogon hyalosoma. The sequence continues at coordinate 21,404,412 of JAPQRP010000024.1, read as the reverse complement.
AGAACAAATGGCTGCAGTAAGTCTTCTACTTTAAATGTAGGAAAACACACACCTAATGAGATGCAGATGTCTGAAACAAGATTAAATCATAAGAAATTTGTCTCTACAGCTTTCATATCCAGAATGACAAATTTAATGTATACCTCATAGTCATTGTTTATATCCTGTGTTATCTTCACAATCACTTGCATGTGTCCTCGAGTTTATTTCTTGTTTTTCATTTTTTATATCCTCCACTTTTTAATGATTTAATGAAGCCTTGTGTCTGTTCATTCTAGTCCTGAAACTCTAAGTCATTTTCTTTTTTCCTTGTTCTGTTTTCTGTCTCCCCTTACCTCCTCTCCCTTGCAGTTTTCACCTTTTGGTCCTTTTTCCACTTATGCTCACCTGTTTCCTATTCATTCATTACACAGTCTATATAATATTCACTTTCGCTTTGTTCCTTGCCTGTATGTCAATGTCTATGTTCATGTTCACCCAGCCTCTACCACTTGCTTCCCCTTATGTTCCCCTGTGCTCTTTTGTGTTTTTCGATTTTGCCAGTTGCAGACATTTCAGACAGACTCTTTGATTTTTCAATCCCTGCTGTAAATTTAGTTTTTATTCAATAAATTCTCTTGTTCATATCATCTAAGTGTAGATGGGTCATTCCCTCTCTCTCTGCTACAAAATCCTGACATTATGTATATAGAGAAATACAGTTTAACTATTTACTATTGTAGATATAAATTACTGCTAACTGAAAAACAAGACAACACCCTTTTACACTTATTAATATGGTAGCAGCCAACTGATGCTTTCCTCCAACTTTATGAGTGCATTCCTTAATGTTTCAAAGTAAAAAATAGATTTACACATATATATGTGTAAACACACATATAGATTTATCACATATACCTGCATGTATATATTATCTACAAATATAATGAGTATTGTATGAGAGTGAATATGGCCTATACCACATCTCACCTCTCTGTACTATCAATAGTTTACTCGTTGGAGCTGTTAATGAAATGAGTAAGGTGACAAAACATGTGGTGAGCTGTAGTTGGACTTAAAGATCGACCTGACATCTCTGCTGCATCATGAGGTTTTTTTTTTTAATTGGTGCAAGAAATGGAAGGATCATTAATTCAGCTTTGGGACTATACATTCGAAACAGTGTTGGTTTGTGAAATGAGCTGTTTATAAGAATGCAGCTAAACAATAGAGCCCAAGTGAACCCATTATGAACAATTACTCTCTCTACCGTTGTGTCACACCCTTAGCAGCAGACTCTACCGACACTGGAGCCCCAGTGTCTTCACTAATGGAGCCAGTGGAGGGACCATCCCTCTGGCAGAGTGTAAAAGTCCTCTTGATTTTTTTTTCTGTTGTTTTTGTTGTCAGACCACTGCTCAGAGCAGCGGTCCAGACTTTCAGTGACTGATCTGGTCATCTCCACTGCTGCCTGACAGCTGCAGCATTGAGAAGATTAGCAAGGGGTTAAATGTAATATCAGAGTGATCAGTGAGCTTTATCTCTTTCATTTTGTCTTTCAATCTCCTGCTCCCTTTCATTATAGCTTCCTGTCTGGCTGTGTTTTTTTACTCCCTTGCTATACAACCACACGTCTCCTTTCTATAATCTCACATTTGTGTTGCAAGGCTTTTAGCATTTGCAGCCTCTAAGCATGGCACACACTAAACTAATGCCAGCATTAGGGAGTAGTCGCATGCCTGAGGTGCTGTGGGGAAGAGAGAGCTGGAGCACTGATGAGGTGCGTGAAATGATGTGTTGAGACAGGAGGGCCCAGTAGCTGGGTGGGAGGACTGCTCCGGCCCACCTCTGTGGCTCTGACAGCATGGATAGACACGGCACTGCCAGGGGCCCCTGGAGCATCGGTAAAGCTTGTTAGCATAGCCACCAGGCCTTGAAGATGATGAGTTCTGAAGAGGTGATTAAGCCAATGCTGCAGTCCCTTGTAGGCTTCAAAGCACATTCGCTCACAAGGTGGGAAAGGACGGGCATTTGAAGATAGAACTGCAGGAAAGAACTGGAGGGGTAATTCAAGTTCAATATGGCCACTGTGCTGCTCAGATAGTCATTCATCAAAAGAGCTGATATTGCTGCTGGAGCGGGCAGGGCTTGGAACAGGTCGAGGTTGACCTCAAAGACATCTCATGAAAAATGAACACTTGTGGTGCATGGTAGCTTAGAAGAATAAGGTACATACAAAGTAATCATACTGTCAGAAGGAGCTGGTCATTGTGGACTACTGTGAGAGTAATCGTCAACCTCAACTTCAGAATGAAGCAAAACATCCCAAAATATATGAAAAGTACATAAACCTCCACAAAGTCATTTAATACAAAAACTGTTCAGAGAGATTTTCCTTCCCACAGATCCGTGAAGTTTTGACAAGTTGTATGCATCTCTGTCTGAGCTCAGAGCCTGCTGCCACACACAAAGGTCCCAGAGATGACAGTGAGTGGCATTTAAGCTTCCAAACCAGCAGGCCATCTGTGCTGGGTGCCACATAATCAGTCATCGCCATACATCACATCATCTTCCTGTCAAACAGTCATAAACTGAGTATTAGTGAGTACACTGTAGCACAGGGATATGGAGTAAAAATGCACCATGTAAACATGTAGCTTCATTTGAAATGCAGGGCTTAAGTAGAAAACCTTTGTTTTACAATTGCAGTCTATTCAGCACTAATATATTTATCAGGCAAAGTCAAAATGGTATTGTCTCAGTTTAATCATCCAACAAAGCTTACTATTCTCAGATGGCGTTTATTTGTGTGGGTGGATCTTTACAATGGTGTGTTGGGGTTAAGCACCACACTCAAGGGGATCACTGCACTCCCTCAACACGGATTAGCAACACTCTCAACTATTAGCTCCTTCTACAAGAGCACCCTGACACACACACACACACACCTACACACACACACACACACACACACGCACACGCATGCACACACACACACACACACAGCCATCTCTGTTTCTGTCTCTTTTTGTTTGTGTCTGTAGCACCTCTTCTAAATACACCATCCTATTATGTACAAAGGTTTTAAAATGCTCAGCCTGATGTTGCTGCTAAATCAAGAGTGCAGACTGAATCAAAAGGGCTGAGTACCCGTGTTGCAATGTCAACTGCAAGCGATTCAACCAGAAGTAATTGCCAATTCAATCAATGTGTCAACAACAAGCAGTCTCCAACTAAAGCATGTAGACAGGATGAAGAGGAATGCAAACGGACGCACTGAAACGTGCAAAGAGAAGGAGGGTGTATGTGAGGACTCATTCTGACTAACACTGAAACAAAGGCAGACAAGGGAACAAAATAGCCATAGTGCTTGCATTAAAGAATGACCTGTGAAAAGGAAGATAAAGTAAGATTTAACGCATCTGGCACATCACCTGTCCGACGCAGTGTAAGAGAACACACTGGAGAAAGAGCAGGAATAAAGTTAGAAATGAGACTGTAATGAAATATAGTTCTCCCTTCTGGCTTAACAGCAGTTTTACAGCAAGGCGAGTCAGGATCACACAGTTCAGCTATTTAATATATTTGAAATAAGAGCCCAAGCAAAGGATGAAGTGCAATAATATGTGTGGGCTTCTATACATGAGTCTGCATGTGGGTCAGATGCTAAAATTAGTGTTTTATAATGGTAATGCAGCATCTATAGATCACCGAAAAACAAAATAACATGCAATGAAAACATGTAGTTACTAATTATTATTTTATTTACTGAGTAGGTGGTTGAAAATAGCACATAAGGATGATATTCTAATCTGGTTGTCTCCTAAAGTGTGTTTTTATGCAGCATGTTTAAGGTGTATGTAGCTGGGTGATTCTCAGTTCACATGTACTTGATGTAATCTGAATAATCAGAGCAATACAGAAGTACGAAAAGGCAGCAAGCAGCTGACTGAGGCCGGGTGGGTGTTTGAATCTGTGATGGTGTACCATCATCACTTTGGGAGCAGCCAGGCTGAGCACGGCAGGCTTGGATGCATGATGCCGACAGCCATCTGGCTTTGGATGGGACTCCTGAGGGAGACACAGGCTGGTGCCAACCTTCAGAAAACACTTCCAGCATGTTTGAGAATGAGAATGACATGTTCATCTATACTGCAGCTCTGTGTGAGAGCACCCACTGTGTTCCTGTAGAGCTGTGACACATTCATAAATACATGTTGTACATATGTTCTAAAAATGACGCTGTATATGCTGGGTATATTCAAGGGGACTGCAATCCAGAGAAAATCTGAATCCTGAAATGATAAGTTGATCTTGATAAATTTTAATGATTGGAATCATTAAACATGGACAGAATTTGTATCTCTGGATGACCACGTTTCTTTACAGAAGATAAATTCAGAAAATTCTTTACCCACCAGAACTTCTTGGGTATAAAATATTCTTCAAATGAGTAAACATGAAGCTCTGTTTGCACAAAGAAATATTCTAAAAATAAACACAGATTGTAGATGGTAAATTCTGTGCTATACAATGTCTTTCGAGCAAATTCTCATTATCAACATTTTATCGTGTGGAAACCAGAAAGTGTACTGCATCATGTGTATAGGCATATTAAACTGAGCCAATATATAGTTGTTGCAGACTGTGTTGCAGACTGTGTTACAGACGGTTAAAAGGTCTCTCTTTGCACAGTCTCAGACTATAATTGCTTTGTCACAGCTGAGCATATTACAGAATGAAATTGTGAGATGCTTTTGTGTGTGTGTGTGTGTGTGTGTGTGTGTGGGTGTTTATGACCTATAGGTGTCTTTGGCGTTACCATATGCAATGATTGCACACCAGATGAGAGTATATGAGACTGAATGTAAAATAATAAGTACTCTGATGCTGTTATTTGGAGATTGTATTTCATTTCAGCTGTATATTGTTGCTAGAGGCCAAGCTGGAAGAGCAAATTTTTATGACCAGGCATCTGAGTGTGAGTGGACCACACTGAATCTTTCTTACCTAAAACATTATCTGCATATACTCCAGTCTGGAAGCTGTGCGCTAATATATGTACTTTAAAATTTCACATTTTTGTGTTGTTTAAAGTAAAAGTAAACTTGGGACTGAATGTGTTATGATCTGACAGAGGAGTTATAGTTTGTATTATTAGGTCTTTACAAGAATAATTTCAAGTGCCTAACATAAAGTTGTGTTTTAAAGTAAGTATTTGCACTGGTCCCATACTTCATAAAATTTATACCTGTTACTGAGGTCTACAATCTGAAAACTCCAACCTATTTACAAAACAGTCACGTGCACTAAATCTAACATGTACCTGCACAAACTTCATCCAGGCATCAACACATAAACTGACCTTATGTGGCATGAGGAATCAAACACAGCACTTTCCCTGCTCCACACTGCATAAACTATTTATAATGTTCTCCCTCACTGAATTATTGATGAGCTATCTTTTCTGTTTCTCTACACTTTTTCTACAGTTCTATGAGAAATCCAGTCTTTTTACTAATGATCTACTCGGGGCCTCCATCTTTTGATAAACACTGGGCACACTTCTCTATGTGATGGTATATATCATAATAATAGCTTACAGAGTGGGATCAGTGGGCCTGTCCAACCATGGGAATAAAATGTTAGGTACGTGGGAGAACTGGTGGCAGAAAATAATGTTATAGTGAGGCTGCTGGGAACTGAAACATAATGCATTGTGTCAAACACTCCTCTACTTGTATCTACAATCAAAAGAGAGCTACTGCAAAACATCCACTTTGCTGTATCTGCTTCACTAGCTCGTGCTAGCAGGAGAGACAGAGTGATTCAGGAATGAGGATTGACATGCTCTATACTGGGAATCAGATTGAGCAGCAGACACTCAGTGAAAACATTTTATGTTCTATTTACAACCAAACTCTGGGGAAATGACAATGACACACGGGTAGTGTTAATATCCTTGAGAAGTGTAATGGGGGAGGAAACAGTCCCAAAACAAGGACATCTTATTTATTCAGAGTCACACATGACTTTCAGCACTAATTGATGTGAAATATTGTGCAACGTAACTAACAGTTGGCTTCTTTTGGCTCATTATGCCTGATTCTCACTCTCATCCTCCTTCTCAATCTATCACCTATCCCGTCTCCCCTCCTCCATTCTTCCACTCTTAACAGCACAGACACAAGCACTCATCGTCTCATCACAAAGTAAAAAGGGGTTGACTATTATATGATACAGCTCAGCCTAATTTACTCTCAATGAATTATGTATTGTGTCACTCGTGTGGCAGCACCAATACATTTTCATGAATATTTCCAGTATTGTTCTGATTTCTGCGACCACAAATAGTTTCCTAAGTCCTGCTGTTACACGAAAGTCTGCTAAAAATGAAGATTATTATCAGCAGTGAATAATAAATAGTTAGAACAAAGTATTTAGTTGTTTAATTAATTGAGGCCAATTGTACTTCAACTTTTGTTTTGTTAAACGTGAATAGAAATACATCCATTATGATTCAGTGTGTTACAAATGCCAAATTGAAATGAGGTGGCATACTTTCTGTAGGCGCTGTTGTTTAACATTTTATTGTTTCCTTTAAATTACTTTAATTAATCAGGCATATAAACAGCAACTAGCCTGTCTTTTCACCCCATTTCCATTGTCACCTGTCTGAGCTGCAGCTGTCAAGAAGACGGGAACACCTAGCTGAATATAACTATCTCTTTCAGCAGAAGACCAGCCTCTTCAGGGCATAAAAACCAAAGTTAATAACTTGCTCAAACAAAAAGTGTGGTCCATATCAGCAGAAATGGTTTTAAAGAATTAGTCTGGTGTTCATACTCTTTGACAAAAAAATACATAACCAGAAAATGAAACAGAAAAAACTAAAGCCAACAAAGAAGTGATTCTACTCACAAGTACCAAACCAAAGCCTGAGCCTTTAACTTATCCACCACATACTTCTGTTGTTGTCCAAAGACTAATAAGCAAATAAACCTGCAGATTATTTTTCAATTACCATATACACCATCCTATGCAATATGCAATATGGTCTTTACTTTTCAAAATGTCACTAAGCCCTTTTGATAAATGAACTTTCACATTCACATATATTTATAGCTTACTAGATAATAGAAATGAATGGGGTATGGGGTGGAACGTCATAGACAGGTTAAGAGAGACAAATAGCACTGAGAGCTTCACTAATGCATTGTTGGTTTTGGTCCTTAAATATGCATTTATACAGACAGGTAATAAATTAAATGTAAAACCCAATATTTTGTGTTACAGTAAGGTGGAAAAAGTGCCAGCATGTACCAACAGAACAGCTCCAGTCTCTAAACTCTACAGGACAGATTAAAAACAATGCTTCCAAAGGATCTTAATCTCCCATGGGTTTTCAGTTCATTTGGGGCCTGATGACTATGAAGGCTACAAACATTATTTTCATATTCATTAATCCATGCCCTATGGATGGAGGCACTGTCATCTTGTAAGAGACCACTCCCATCAGGTTTTCTTTTGCAAAAGCTATAGGTACTGTTTTTACTTTAAAATATTTATAAAATGACCTTAAAACTATCATTAGATTTTTTAAAACACAAGGTTCTCATGTTGTCTCAAAGATGTCAATATATTTCATTGCAGCGATGTGTACTGAAATTATTCTGCTGGTCTCACATGACATGAAAAGTAACAAAGGCCAAGTTGAGGATGAACGTCATTAAAAAACAACCTTCAGACTCAAGAAACTGATAATAATATAAACATTGCTGATGTTTTCACCACTGGATACAGCTCTAAAGTAAAAGAATGAAGTTTGATACTGAAATCAGTATTTGTTTTTTACTGGCAAGTTTGATTATGAGGCTTATAAAGGTATAAAGTTATTATATTTGTTGTTGTGTTTAGTGAGTTCACCACTTGCTGATCCACAATTCAGACTAAACAGTGACAGCTCTGATTTTGTTTGGATGATTCCAACTCAATCTTTAGTGCAACTACTGACAACACAAACCATGCAAAAAACTGAGATGATTTGTGGTTTTACTATGGCTGTTTTCTGTCTTAAAACAGAGCTAAGCTAACAGAGTTATAATGTAAACTATCAGCTGACACAGCATATGAAGATCATAAGACAGTGTTATTTTAACCGATTGCCTGAGTTTTTGTTTGAAGAGGAACATTTGTGTAAACAATGAGCTTTATACTTTAGTCAGTAAGTGATATAATCTGTGATGATGTAACATTGATTTGTTGGTGGTTTTAGTAGTCGTGAGTGCATTCTGGTACAAAACTTCACCCTGCTGTTGACAGTTTGGAATATGTAATAATTCATCACCTGCGTCACGTTTTCTCCATCACATCCCAAAAACTCTCAGTGGGGTTCAGGTCTGGACTCTGTTGTGGCCAATTCATTCAAAAGGATGTCTCATGCTCCCTGAACTACTCTTTCACAAGCCCGATGAGCCTGATGATGATTCTTGGCATGACTCGTCTTTATGCTCTCTAGCAAATTAACAGTTGTTTAAGAAGTGAGAAGTTACTCACTGCATCAGTTAGAGTTAAATAACTTGTTGTAGCTGAAACATATTGATCACTACACAACGCTTATGCAGGCAACAGACTGAAAAAGACAGAGAGAAGCAGCCATGAAGAAATGGTAAAGTTTGGATGGATTAAGAAAGGATGATGAGGATGACTGTGCCAAACAGGCTGTGGAAATCAAGCTGAGAAACCTCAATTCAAAGAACAAAGTACTCACACCACATCCAAATGGTTCTCACCCACCTACCAGCCAGCTCACATGGAAAGAGTTTTCACAGGTTTGAAAAGAACACACCTTCTCCTAGATTGAGTTGTGGGTCATAACCAGCAATGCAGAAACACAACACAGCTAATAACAGAGCCTCATGAGAAAACCGAGCTCAAAGCAGTCTTAAAACTTTTGTAGGTCCACTGCATCTCAGCAGCCAAGCATAAAAGGGATGCCTGACAAACAAATTATCTCTCCGTTTCCATAGCGATCTATGAATGGCCACTGCTAGTGCCTGTGACAACCAGATGCCTGGGAAGACAAGGCTTGCCCATAAAAACCAACGCTCTGCAGAAAGCCTGTTATTACTGCTATCATTCAATTGGACTTGATTTGCATAATTAAACTCTGTTACTGCCTGACTCTGGAAGCCACTGTAAGCCTCTGTTCTTACCAACTAGAATCTCACCGTGACAAAGGACATGGAAGCATTTAAGGGAAGTGTATGGCCTCATCTGACCCAAGTCTGTGACTAATCAATATTAAGATTATCCATTTAATTGGACTTGATAAGCTCTGTTTCCTGCAGATTGGTCATATACTTGTGTGCTGCTCCAGGGCAGAGTGCTCACTGATGAGGTGAGTCACCACCCAGACTTCACTTTGCTAACTACATGAAAGGCCCTGACAGAGCAGAACCAAGCAGGTCCTGACTGAGAAAAACACAGACGAGAAGCAGAATAAGGGAGAAGAAGCTAAGAAATCACAGACTTACATAAAGCACTGTGAGGGTAATCTGCACACAGAACCTGCTGCCAGGAAAATTAAAAAACAGACATTCTTATGCAGAAATGTTCTTTCGTTTTGTTGAGGGTATTTTTTACATTAAATATTGTGTAATTAATTTGTAGGTCTTACAAAACAGTAACAGTAAACAGAAAAGACAATGCCTAAATGAAATTAAAATATATTACAAAGAGCACAGAAATACAATAACAGAATTTTGGATCATGGATGTCTTTGGATGTCTCAAATGAGGCAATCATTTGGCTTTTGACAGCACCTGAAGCCAAGTAGTTGATTTATGCGTACAAGAATTTGGTGTAAATTATCAAGCTGGTTTCTCCAGCACTGAGCAGCCAAAAATGGATAACAAAACAACACATTAAGCTGCACTGTGACACAGCAGTTTTCATTTGGAAAATCCACAGTCTGCAAGCAGGTGCAGATGAGTTTACACTTTGTTATATTGAGCTGAAAGCCACACAGATCACATCTGAGTCTTACCTCAACTAGATGTGGAGTGGGGTTGAATCCACACATGTTGCACACTTGGGAGTGGCACTGTGTGCAGGTGTTGTAGTTTGGTGGTTCTGCAGTGTTGCCGATGTTGAGAGCTGTCTTACAGAGGGGACAACACGTTTTTGACTTGGAGGAGTCTGGGGGAGCGTGCTGTTGTTGTTGCTGCTGAGGAGGAGCTCGAGGCCCTTGTTGTGCAGGCTGGGGTCCTGAGGGTTTACCTGCCCCAGGTCCAGGACCAGGAGGCCCTCCTGGTTTCGGGGCTGGTTTCTGGGGTTGTTGTTGGGGTTGGGTAGTCTCTGATATGAGGTTACTGGCTTGGTTGAGAAGAGAAGCACCAAAGCCAAACAACTTCCCAAAAGTTTGCTCTGGAGGTGGGGGCTGTCGTGAAGGGGAGCTCCCTGCGCTACGCGTCTGGTCCTGGCGAGGGTGCTGGGCGTGGTGGGCGGGGGAACTACGGGACAGGTCAGGCTGGGATGGGGCCTTTGCCATGCCTGGGAGGGGAACTGCACCTGGAAGGGTCTTTGTTTGTTGCTGATCTGGACCAGCTGGACCTGGTTGTTTGGTGGGGCCAGGCACTGGATGAGCCTGAGCTGGAGGCTGCATCTGAGGAGTCTGTGTCTGGGGTGCAGGCTGAGTCAGATCTGCTTTGGCTGCATGAGAAGGAGAGTGTATCTGTTGCTGACTCTTGGAGCGTGGTGTGGTCATGTCCATCCCCAAAGCTCTCTGCATCTGACAGTTAAGACACAGCCACTCCTGCACCTGGGAGGAAAAATATAAAACAAAAACAAAAAATTTACCATATACTACAGCCTCAAACCTGTGAACCTGTCACCATGTAAATGACCATGGTATAGTGCTTACTAATAAATCACATCATCATCATGATCAGAACATGGCTGTTAATAACACTGCAAAATACTCTCTGATTTGCAATAAATCAGTAAATAAGTAAAATGCAATCTGGCAAATTGTTTAGTTTTATATTTTTGTATAACTGCTCCATACATTTCCACTCAGCACACAGATATTTGTCCAGTCAGATGGAGTCCAGGAACCGTGTGTCATACATTGACATGACTCAGCCAGTCAGACATAGTCTCATCCAGCTTCCCACCTCTCTTAAATTAATTGGTATCAATATGGTGGACACTACATGCTTCGTTTATTTTATTACATCTCGTACTCTCAATACTGAACAATGTTATTGCTCATTGCAGATTTTCCCCATGCTGTCCAGGCCTACTGCGGTAATTAACTAATAGGCTTAACTTAATTATGAAACAAGCCAACGTATCTGATTAAAGGTAGTGTAACTAAGGTGTGGTGTTTCTTCACTTTGTACTCCTGTGCATCTCTACTGAAGTAAGAGATGGCTGTAAAATGGACTGGAGAATCTAAATTGCCCATGGGTGCAAATGTGAACAAAGGGGGTGTTTGGTTGTTTGTGATGGACTGGCTGCTTTCTCTTCCCCTCATTCAGTACATGTACGGAGAAGCTCCAAGCAGTAATAAATGAAAAAACTGAGTATTGAAATGACTGAATGAAACAATGATTGTGAATGATGTGAAATAGCTCATTCAGGAAGGATTTAAGCATCCCTATGCCTCTGCATGGGCATTTATTGGCAAACATCATTTACTCACAAAGAAATGTGAAGGAAATAATCGTCACAGACGGGTTAAACTCTAGACTTCTTTAATAAATCTTGTCTGCCCCTGATTTTCTAATGTCTCCTCTTGTTTTGTTTTGGTTTCTCTCTCATTATACATCATATTCCCTTCCTCATTAAAATCTTCCTACCATTCTCCTCCTGTTTCTCCTGCTGTTGTCATTTCCTTCATATCTTTTTCCATTTCCTTTCTTTTTCTCTCTCGGCTCCGTTTAGGCACATAAGAAGGTGAAAGAGGCACTGGTGGTGGCACATGGCCATACGTGATAATTGGCATCCTAGTGCTTTGACAGCTGCCACACTATTGTAGCTGTTGTGGAGTTTTGGTCATTACATAATGTCTGATAATGCATTATGGATGTGTTTGGAGAGAGGATGTTTAAGGGTTTGGGCTGAGCTGGAGGTCTTGGCTACAAAGAGCATGCTGGGAGTGCTGGCTGCTGGCTTTTAGCATTATACTTTAGGGTCAAAATTCCACTTGTGTCTGTGAAGGAGTAAAGATTTAGGCTAGTTTCAGCTGAGAGTTTTCAGTACTGTGAGAGATGCTGAAGTGAAGCCTAAAAACGCGGAAAGATCCTTCACTTCGGCTGTGGAATCAAATGTCTCTGCAGGCCTGAGGCCAGGGGTGATTGATTCACAAACAAGTTCAAAGCATCCAAAACAAAACACATATACGCTCCCTAAGCTACTATGTAGAATCAGAGGGTTTTAAAATTATTCTTACATGATTCTATTTGTTAATTTTATTTTATTTTACTGGTTTATTTGACAAGAACAGTGTATCCTGTTGTCCCTGGACACATTGTACTGTCACCCTACAGACAAAAGTAAAAGATTTAAGTTATAATCCTTTATAAGCATAAATTAGCATTAACAAAACAATAATACTGATGTTAAGAAAGACATTATTTAAAATACCATGTTGTGTACTATTTATACATGTACCATTTAAAACATGCAACATACATACATAATATAAAACATGCAGGAGAAAAAAAGCATTATTATATATTCTTACATGATCTATATATTATAGCTAAAAAATGCTGCCCAAACCATTGCTATAAAAAATATATATACTGATACATTTTTGATACACAGCCTCTAAACGACTTCAGTTTGACAATGACTTTACTGCTCTACTGTTAAAAAATGAACTATTTTAGTGGATAATGGTTTCAGGTGACAGTATCAAAATGTGCCTTCATAATAACTTGCACTTGTTGTTACACTTCCATTTTTCAGTATTTAATTCATCAGGATTTAATTGGAAAAAGTTCCAGAGTGCCTGCAGCATTGTTCCATATTTTACCAGTTAAATACTCTATTTCCAGCACACTTTACACAAGCTAGATGTCAGTTCACAAGTTTAGCTACACTAGAATGAGTCACTAGACCCAAAGTCTAGTATCGCTCCACATACTGTAATGGACTGACTCACTACTGTGGCCAGTCTTTGTAGAAACGCTACTCTAACAGAGACTTAACATGAACAGATATTGTCTAATTTTACTGACTCAGATGCCATTTTGTTTTCACTTAATTACACTGGTGATATTTTAATAGGAGATGACGGCTGTGAATTTTAAACCTCCACTTCCACTAGGGCTTGATGCAGTGAAGTAGAAATGTGTTTAGTGCGTTCTGACATTACTGTTAAGTGCGGTTACAAGCCAGGAGCACAGACCACACCCAGTCCTGAGAGCTGTGGCCAGCATGTCTGATTTAGTCATTAATTCTAATTGGGCTTATGTAATGGTTAATGTTTGGCGCTATGAGAGTTTTGGAGGAAGGATGAAGAATGGAAAGGTCATCTGTGGAAAATTCTTATAATGTCATCAGCAGGGCAGACACATCACCAACTAGTGCAGTGTTTTTCAACCTTGGGGTTGGGACCCCACATGGGGCCGCCTGGAATTCAAATGGGGTCGCCTGAAGTTTCTAGTAATTGATAAAAATAACAAACAAAAATTTACCAGTAAAAAATATATGGTGAGTTGAGAGAGACAATCCCAATCCATAAAAGACATGACAAACTGTGAAGCTGAAACTGAAG